>JAOTQP010000362.1:29903955-29968123 GCA_026413545.1 Cichladusa arquata | reverse complement strand
CTTCCCTCCCCCCCCCCCCCCCCCCGAAACATTCTTATTACTGTATTAGGTATTATTACATGTATTACTGCATTAGATGCAAATTCAGCATACAGTTGCAGGCAGCATGTGATAGTAGTCTGCAGTTATTAGAACTGTTAGATTGTGAGCCTTCATTCTTCTAAATGTTCTCATGAAAACTGAGATGCAGAAAGTTAAATTATTTCTCTCTTCTTATTTATTATTTTGGTTTTGCTTTCTTGCTTTTGTTTATATTTTCTTAACCTCTTAGAGTTTTCTCTAGGTGAGCAGGGATTTAATAATAGTAGGTTTTATTATGCAGAAGCAAAGACTGGCTGAAAACAGGGATGAAAACTCCAGAGAATAATAGAATAGGATGTGCTGGTAGCTGCATAGACAACTTTAAATTTCATCAACAGACCTGTAATGATGTTACTGTCTCTATAGCTGAATATTGACTTTGATTTTGATTGCCTGAGCTAATATTTTGTTGCAATTTCTCATATGAGAAATGTAATTGAAATTCTAACTTTTGGCATGTCAAGTATTGCTCATGTTGTAGGTGACAGTTTAGGAGTCTCATACAAGAGTATTTTTCCTTTATTATTTTCCTTATTGTTCATGATTGTGTCTGGCCTGGCTGGCTTTGTACTGAAGCAGAGTAAATGTCTTCAGCTGGAACTGTGCCTGTAATGGAGGTGCTCCAGTCCTTCATCTTGGCACCAATTCTTTCAGCTGAGGTGGGAAGCTCTGAGAGAGATTGAGAGCCAAAAGAACTTTGTGTTCACCTAATGTTTGCAGTAGCTGATGATGATAAGGAAATGGTGGGGTGGTCATTGAGGTAATTGCTCCTGTTTTTAATTTTAGTTTTGAACCCAAACACAAAGCTTTGCAATTTGTGATTTTCTTTGCACTGCAGTATTAACAGGGAGCTGGTTTCAAGAAATGTTTGCCTGTGGAGGGGTGGTGACAGTAGTTTTACAGGGGTTCCAGAAACTCAAAGCCAGTGCAGGAGCTGCAGTTCACCTTCAGTTGTATTGTGCAAGCCCTACAGAAACAGGAGTGTACTGGAGTTGACAATTTATTATCTGAAGAATGGCATAGCAAAACATTTTGTCCAGACCTGTGGCCATCTGTAATTCTAGTACTGGGAATAGGATGCACCTGAAAGTTGGGGTGCTGACTGTAACATGTCCACTTTCAAACCATATGTCTCCAATTGGGTTAATTCCTCTGAGCAGTTTGGCTGTGGAAAGAACAACTCTTTGAAAGAGGATCATGGATGGCAGCGTGGGCTCCAGCAGAATTCCTTCAGGCTGTTCTGTGGTTTTGAGTATTCTGCATCCTACCTCACTTGAACTCCAGCACTGCAGTCCCTGTAGGTTATATCCAGCTTTTTCTAGAAGCTTTCCTCCACAACTGAGATGGGTAGTGCAGTTCCATTTTTAATTATTGACTAGGCTTTTGTCACACTCTACTTATTATTTTCTTGACTTCATGGAATACATTTAATAGGCTTAAAATTGGGCAGTTATTGTATGTAGTTTTATGAAATGACTGATTTGTATTCAGACTATCTAAATGCCTGTGTATGTCTTCTGTTTTTTCAGGATTTTTTTCTTTGAAACAACTATTAAAATCAGAGATGATCTACATAAGGATCAGAGGTTATAGGAGAGTCTCAGAAATGCATTTTAGTGAATACTTCCTCACTGTAAATTTAAAAGCATGATATTTTGAGATTAATTATTTACTAGAGATCTTGCCTTTAAATTTATGCTATGGATTTTTTAAAAATAGGCAGACAAAACTGAAGTCTTAGAATATTTCTCAAACATAAGTTTGAAAGGTATCAGTGGTTATTGAAGACAGTCATGGTGACAAATTTCAGTTTTAAGGTGATATAGACAAACTTGCTTGCCTCCATCTACATTATGCTTTCTTGTTTAAATACATTGAAAGTTTTTGAAGCTATACTGATTAAGTGGAATCAGGATATCCTGGATGTTTACTTCCCTTTCTGCTGATTCAGAGAGTAATAAACAAGATACAGAAGGACAGAACAAGGCTGATATTAATTGCTCCTCCTTAGGAGTAATTTAGGATGGCTGCAAACAAATTCAGCCATGCAGAGCCATCCTTCATTCCCTAAGCTGGAAATGCTCAATCAGGAAAGAGGTGTCTCCTGACTCCATCCTGACCGGGGGTACTTTTCCCCATGACTTTTCAGAATGTTTTTTAGGCTTAGTGTTTTTGTTAGTGTGAAATATTGAAAGTAAGACACAATTTTTATAACAGCAATGTCAAGTAAAATTTCCATCACACACTGTGTGACATCAGAATAAAAATCAGGTTGTCTCTGTCTCCTTACAGAGTTTGGCTAAACGAGAATTACTGATGATTCTGTCAACAGCCTGGAAATCACTGTTGCATTTCAAAGGCACATCCCAATGTAGAAGGTTAAATTGCACTAGGACAGTAGCAAATGTTTTTCTGTGACTGTTTGAAATGCTTAGCTACACAGATTTCTTTCCTTTCTGATTTTTTTCTTATTGTCCTTTACAGACATTAACACAGCTCAGGCTTAGAATATAACATGACATGAGGCAACAGCAATATAAAAGAGGTCTTTGAAGCTGTTTCTTTTTATCATGCTTTACCCTTAACAGGGTTTCTGTGGTCTAATTCTCTTGCAGATCTAAAAAGAATTACATTTCAAGTTCCATAATTGCACCAGGGAATTGAAACCCTGTTTAAACAAATAAATAAAAAAATCAAGTATTCCACCAAAGACTGATTTTATTATCAGCTAGTATTGATGGGGATGTACCAAGATGTATCAAGAAAATGTTTTGAGCATTGCACAAAAATCCTTGTTTATAATAAATATCCATGAAAAACACAACAGGTGGTACTTTAGCCACTTTTGACACACTTCCTGACCTCACTGGAATGTATTTGAGAAGTTCTGTGCTAGCACAAACACCTAAAACCTCATTAAACCTAATGTTTTACAGAAGCTGAATTACTACATTAATTGCTAATTGTCTAAAGTGTGGTGATTGTGATGCTGCTTTGTTTACGTACTCTTATAGTACTAATATTAATTTATATTTACTCCTGTTTGCCTTGGAACTATGGAGGGATGGTGGATTGGGCAAGAACACTTAGCCAAGGGAATACATCCATACCTCCTTAAGCCCCCCCTAGAATGACACGTGCTGGAATCCCACAAACAAGTTAAAAATTCCATGGTACCAAAAGTGCTACATCTGGTTGCATCCTGTCTCTTATTAACCAACTTGATCTTTTCTTCTTCCATTTTGACTGTTATATTCTAATGGCTAATTTTTGTTGTTTCCCTCTTTGATCAACAAAACTACTCTTACAAGACCTGTGTATCCAGCAGTGTCATTTAGATAATTGGAGAAATGACTGAAAACCAGCCCAGCTTTTTCCTGCTGGAGCCCCTGCAGGGATTGTGCCCAGCATCCCTGGCCCCACCAGGCAGCTTCACCCCTCTGAAGGGAACATCCTGCTGATGCTGACAATTCAGTGCAATGCAAACTTGCCCCATTTGTGGTTCAGATGTGAAGTCAGACTACAGCCCTTTAAAAAAATCAGTCGTATTTAGTGTATTCTAATAAAATACTACAGTTATAGGAGAAAAAGGCTGAATTGCTCATGAAGTTTTCTGTAGAATTAAGCTGGGAGTTTTTATTATCTTCCATGCAAATTTCTATTATAATTTGACTTTTTTTTGTTTAGAAGTCTCAAGCTCTTGCATGTCCCCTGTACCCATTGTTTGTAGGTGCTCAGATGCTAAAACAGAGCATCTTATTCTGTTTAATGGTGGGAAAAGTTCATTGAGCAATATTATTCTGAGAGACAGTGGATGGCACTGTTGGTTTGCAGCTATGAATGTACAAAAATGAAGCAGGACAGGACAACCTTAAAAAAATAAAACCCAAACAAAAACCACCCTACCACTCCCCCTGAAAAACAAACAAAATCCCCCAAAAAAACCCCAAAATCAAACTGAACCATGAAGTAGTGTCTACTTAAACTGGATGAAGTAATTTTCAAACTGTGCAACAGTACTCATAAATTCTCAGACAGATTAAGGTAACATGTAAGATTCATAAGATAGGGAAAAAAAATGAAATTGGATTGCTTCTGTCTGTTCATTTGACACTGTGGTTTTGTCAAAGGAGGAAAAAAATCCCAGCTGGCTGAGGTGGTCCTTATTGGTGGTAAATTAATTTAGCTAAGGCAACAAGGAAGAGCAACACGCCCTCAGTCCAGGCAGGATTGTCAATATTTGTGGGGTTTGAGGTTTGCTGCAGCAAGATCACACCTGTGCATGAGGAAGAGAAATGTGTTCAGTCATTTGGAAACTACTTACAGATGTTGTGTGGAAAATGAGGTGAAATTTTCATGTCTGGTTATGGTGAGGGAAGGTTGATGTGATCTTGAAGTTTACTAAGGAAAGAGCAGCATGGGTTTTAAGACCCTGGAATTGTACTGAGCTTTGCATCAAGAGATTGGATTCATTAGAAGGTTTGGTTCTTTGTTTTTGATAAGACCAAATGCACCAATTGTTTTGTCCAATTTTATTCTAAAGTGTGAGGTACACACTTGACCAGTTTGCCCTGTAGAAGCCAGATCTGGGCATGGCCAGTCTTCTGGTGAACGTGTGGCAATCTGTCCAAATCACGTGCACGATAAATCCAGTGTTGAGTCAACAACTCAGTATTTATCGTCTCAATGCCTTTATGCTTGCTTGTCAAACACCAAAATTCAATTCAGTTTCTGTCATGTAAATGCCATTTAAAGAGAGATTGAAACTATTAAGGGAAAATACCACCGAAAGATGAAAAAGAGTGTCATTATCACTAATCTTTGTTTCTGATAGTAGCAACATCTCTAAAGAGAGAGAAAATTTAATTGTGGAAGTTTTACTCAATTTCAAACTTATGAATTTGATGTTACAGCATTTCAGCAACCCACCAAGTATCTAAGCCCTTGAGAATCACGTAGATGCTCAGTAGCTCACAACCATGCAGTGCTGTACATATTTTATCCTTCTTCAGAAAGACAAAGCCTGTTTAGTTCATAACAGTGGGGGAAGAGCCCAGTTGCTATTATGAGAAATTATGGCTTGACTATTTTGACACAGAAATAAACCCAATGGCTGGAAAGAAAAGTACCATTGTGCATAAGAGTAAATAACTGAATTCAGTGTGATGTAAATAACATGAGAGCATTTCTTATAGAGAAGGAAAGACAGGTTATGAACTATGAAGTTATCATTCAGGAATTTCGCTTTTTTTTTTTTCTTCTAATTAGTGCTTTTAGGGGGATTAGCATCAAGTCATGTTCAAGATTATTTAGTTTGAAATTCAACCTGTTCCTCATTTCGTCAAAGCAAAAGACCCAATGGAATTAATGAAGCTGTTTGTTTCTTGCCTAAATGTGCTGTTTCATTGAATTTTGTGTTTGTGTAGGGCAGTTTTGCTCTTCAGTTCACTGTCCACCCATTTACAGACAACACACAGAGACCCAGTGAATGCAAAGGGAATGGTTTAACTCTATGCAAGTTCTTAATTTTTTTAAAAAGAAAAGCCCTGAGTAAGTGCCAGAGACAGCAGATGGGGCAGTGCCTGCTCTGGGTGTCAAAGGTGTTCTTATCCATTCTTCATGTGAAGAGTGTCAGGCAGGCACTGTGTGTTGCTCTGCTGTGTTCTCCTGAAAGCTTCCATTAAGGGTTGCTTTTTTCTTGTCATGAGATCTAGATGGAAAGCTGGAAAGGCTGGCTTGGCTACTTGTAGATAAATGGTATTTTAATCAAGGGTGCCAGTGTTGACTATCAATCCTTTGATGAGAGACTCCTATATACACACTCTTTATGAAAGCTATGCTTCAAAAGTGATAAAATTATTATATAGGTTGATCAATTTGTAAAAGGAATTAGGTGGTTATCATTGGACAAAAGTTATTTTATTAGAAACTGCTGGTGCATCATCTCTGTGGTGCCTTTAAAAGTTGTGAGAAGGGGCTTCTCCTAAATTAACACCTTTTTAACTCTAATACAGTACAAAATATTGATTCCATAGCTATTTAATCTGTATCCTGTAATCATCATGAAAGCCAGTTTTTGTTTCCAGAAACACATTTATAGTCTAATAATGCATTACATTTAGGGGATGGTAATGAAATTATACCACTCTCAGTGGTAATTTTCTGTATATGAATGCCCTACAAAATCTCAGTAACATTTGTGCCAGCTCTAGAAACCTGACACACAACAGTCATTGTAGCTGCTTCTGGAACACATTTTTAATGTGCTGTAAGGTGAGAAGGGATGCTTATGTTTCACCTGCCATGAGGACAGTGCCATTTTTGCATGCTTGGACCAGGAAACGATCGGTTCATCTTATGTTTGATGGTTTGTATGGATCCTTGTTGCTTCTCTAAGAACAAATTATTGTTCTAACTAATGAAACCTTACCTTTTCCAGTTTGGATGCAAGGGAACAGGCTGCTATGTCTACACCAACAGGATTAGGTGCTAGGGAGCATTGCAACAATCAAAAAAATCCTGTGCTGTTTTCCTGCTTGGTAACCTGTAAGGAAATGCCCAGCTCAGGCTGCTTGGTAACCTGTAAGGAAATGCCCAACTCAGGAAAAGAATAGAATTGGGCTTATGGTGTTGTGTAGGAACTTTGTCTAATGCAGTACCTTTGTTTTTTCCACAGTATGTTTGTTCTTTTCCTAAAAAACAAAGCCAAGGGGATTGCTAAGAACTCTTATCAGTGTGACATGCCTGAGATGAGGATCCTTTGAGATAGCGAATGTGTTGGCCAATTAAAAGACAATGGGAGGAAATGAAAAGTTTAGTCATGGAGGAGGATAAGAAAAGTGCAGTGGTGAAATTCAAAGAAAGGAGAACAAAAAAAAGATAATGATGAAACAGCTAGCTGAAACTAGCTTCAAAATTTAAGAAGACTGCAGAGCCAATCCTTTTTTCTGCTTAAATTCCTGGAGAGGAAATTGAATCCGGCCTTCTGAAATGCTAGGGGAAATAGGCTGTGCTAATAGAAAAACCTCAGCATGGATATCAGCCAGCAGTAAAGTAGAAAATATGAGTTTGTGCCAAATACCCAGGCTGGAGATACTGAGTGAAATTGCAGCTTCAGTGTTGCACTAGTCCAGCTTGGAGATCCTGATACATCTTTTCTCTAAATGTGGGGCTTTTTGTCCCTTATTTACAAATATGTTGTGATTGACATTGTTTGTTATTTAATCCATTAAAAGAATAATTTCTTCATGAATAGCTGTGCTGAAGGTAGAAATATATTAGAAAGGTCTGCTTAGATTGAGAAGTGGCACTGGGCAGCTTCTTGGCTCCAGACTATAAATATATATTATTGTGTACTGCATGAATATGATTATGTACTATGGTCTGTGTGGGTAAATGAAGTATTTTCACTACATGAGTGAAATCTGGCTCCACAGAGGGAATCTGTTTAAAAGCCTTATTGTTGTACCAGCCCAGTACTTGGTTAATATTGGCTAAGGAAGAAAGGTAAATGCAGTTGCCTTCTGCTGAGGATAGTGCTTACTGCTGATGGTCTTTTCCATCCATCAGGCACTTCTCTTTCCTCCCCACATTTCCAAAGCGCTTTCAGATCCCTGGGAGAGCTCATCCTTTACTGGTTGTCATACAGAGTGTGTTGTTCAATGGTGTGATTTTTTATCCAGAACTTTTTTATGCTTTCATAGCCCACTATGTTTTTGGTTTTGTTTTTTGTCTTTTTCAGACCTACGTCTCTATTTTGAGAACTGGTTGGAAATTTTATAATTAGATGCTCGTTGGGATATATCAGTTAGTTAAAATAGATGTTATGTTGAAAAGGCCTTGTTTACTTTTGTCAAGAAAGGCTTTTTGGGCCTTGGCTGTCTCCTGCTTAAAACGTGAGATTTTCCTGCATTATCCAACCAGCTGACAGGTCAGATGGGTAGGAGCTGGAGAACATCATAAACCTCCCCTAAAGGGGTGTCCCTGCTTAGTGAAAATCTATTTTTATTGAAGCAATGACCTGAATCCTGGTTATGCACATTTGCCATGTTCCCAACCGCTGAAGTTTCTCTTTCCTTCCTCTGCATTCTGCCTGCTTTCCTGTGTACATAATTTACTTGACATGCTGGAGGAGAAACTGGAAAACAGATGAAGTGAATTGGGACTGCAAATCTGTTATCAGGATTAGAAGCTTGGTGACCTTTAAGATCTCATCTCTAAAGAGCATCTTGCTGCTTCTGCTTCTGGATAATCCCTTTTTTTTTTTTTTTTTTTTTTTTTTTTTTTAATTTTAATGTGGAAGTTTTATGCACCAGTGCAAAATGGAATACTGGTAATGCTCTAGAAGCTACTGAATGCTGTTCACTCACTTCTAGATGAGAAAGCTTAGTGGAGTTTTCAGAGGTGTTGTGTTTCAAATCAACCCAGCCAGAGGAGCCTAAAATGAGTTCTTGTGGGCATAAAACCTGTTATGTCATTTGGTAGCTCTTGGTGTTATTGATGTGAAAAATAGGGGATGGAAAGGAATCACATCATAAAGAAAGAAAACTTCCTAGAATTGCAGAAATAAAGTCAACATATTGCAAAAACAGATGTCAAAAAGCTAACGGCAAATGGCTGAGTCATTGAACATTATGTTCTACAGAGCTTTCAAAATGTAAAAATGTATTTTGTTATATGCAGCTGAGCATCAGGAGATGGCAGCAGTGCTCGCTGAATTGTAAAGCAAGAATATTGGGGAGAAATCCCTAGAAATTGAAATAAGCTGCTTTGTAAATTTGCCAAAGTGGGTAACAGTATTCTAATTTATTAGAACTGTGTAGAGTATCCTATTTTAATTGCAAGTTTTATTGACTTTCTGGTATGCTTAGCTTAGAATTTATTGTTTTTTATTTAAAAGCATTAAAAACTTCCATATATGTTTATCAATAACATATTAATACTAAGATTTGGAAAGACTTTCTAGAACAAATGCCCAGTCTTGTCCTTGACCAAATTTATCATTTAGGTCTCTTGAAATGTCAAAAACATCAATCTTATTCAGGGTTGCATCTTTTAGCAGGTACTACATAAAAGAGTAATCTCTGCTTCCTAGGCACAAAACTATACTGGTTTATATACAGTCATTTAATTTTACTGTGTATGTCTGTGACTCAGAAAATGGACCTGAACTCATTCTATAAAATAATGAAAAGGGAAGTGCTTCTTTTCCGTGCAGAGTTTCGAAATGTGACTTTTGTGTTAAGTACCTTTGGTTTTCTTCAGCATGTACGTGATACTTAAAATTTATTTTGGAGCTAATTCAAGTAAATGCTTTGAATTGCCCCAGAAGTCTTTTTATGAAGTTAAAGGAAGCAAATTTCAGAGGAAGTGGAATTGTGTCTTATTAGTGAAATACAATTCAACAATAGATGTTGAATAGTAGAATATAATGTGTAGCCAATGAATAAATGAAGATATGTAGGGCTTTTTTTTTTTTTTTTTTTTTTTTTTTTTTTGCATTTATGGAAGAGAAAATGCTGAAAAGCAAAAGTTCAAGTGTTGTGACTGTGTGGAGAGAGTATGTTATAATTGCCTATTATTCTAAGGACGTTATCTTTTGACTTAAGACCACAAACAGCCTTGTTTTTTTAAAGACAAACTCATGGGCCCTTTTGAAAGGAGCTGCACTTGGGGTGGTTGGGGTCCTTGACCAAGGCTCACAGAGCTATGGCAGATCTTCCAGCTATGTGCTGAGCCCTTGGCACTGCTGTTTCACCCAGATCTGAAGCTGGCTGCTCCTCCAGTTGTGCTGATTTGGCCATGGAGAGACCATACTTGAAATTGTATCGTGGCAAGTTCAAAGGTTAGAGTTTTCTGAAGAAATGGCAGTCAGAACACAAAATATCACACAGCCTTTGACAGGGTGCAGTCCAGGGGTTGCTAAAATGGAGGAGGTTGCATTCAGCCTCTGATGTTGATTACCTTTGAATATGTGTAATCAGTTTTTAAATCCATTTTCATTGGTGGCTCCAGCAAACAATCCAATAATTTATTTACGTGTGTATGTAAAAGATATTCCTTTTGTTCTAAACCTGCTGCCTGAAAAATTCACTTGATGTCCATTAGTCCTTGTTTTATGAGAAGCAGTGACTAATCATTCCTATTCATCCTTTTTTCACTTGGCAGTTTTCCTCAGCTAAAGAGTCTGACTCAACTTGGACTGTCCTTATATTGAAGCCTTTCCATGTTTCTGATGATCCTTGTTGCTTTCCTCTTCTATTGTGCTGTTCTTGAGATGGAACACTCGAAACTACACGTGCTGTTCAGGGTGCAGGAATAACAAGAATTAATGTAGTGGAATAATTATATTATTTTGTCCTTTTCTCCATTCTTTTGCTAAAAATTCCTGGCAGTCTTGTTGTCATCTTACTGCATTCTGGATGTTCCAGGGGAAGATCCATGAGATATTCTTGAGTAGCACGAGCTGAATACTCTGTGGGTGTACTATGGTCACCTTTTTATCCCTATCTACAATGTTTTGTATTTATCTACATTGAATTGCAGTTGGCATTTTATCACCCAGTCTCTCAATGTTATGAAATCCTCTCGCAATTCTTTTTAGGGTTTATTACCCTGGATAATTTTGTATCAGCACTGGATGTTATCACTTCCCTATTCATGCTCTTTCCAAAGCACTTACATGTGTCTCATATACCCCAAGTTCCTCTACAATGCTGTGGTTGTAACATGTTTGGAAACTTCTTTTACTCCTGCTGTTCTTTGAAAGCTCTGTTGTTTATCCCTTTCAGCTTTTGGGGAGATAATGAAGTAGGAGAAAGGTTTTTAAGTTGAAGTAGTTTGTTTACTCTCAGCTGGGTTTCATTTCACAATATTTTAGTCTTTGGCTGTTTGTAATTTTCTTTTGGCGAGTTTTGACACTGTCATGCACTTTCTTCTTGAAATGGAAAATTATCAGGTTTTAAGAAAAAAAAATTCTTTTCATTTGAAAGATGTTGAATTTTTAAAACATGTAAGAATATAGTATCAGTGGTTACATTGTGAGACGTCTTGCATGATGTTTGTGTCTAAATCAGGAACTCTCAGGATTTTGTGACTAGTTTCTTTGAAAGAATCTTTTGTGCTTAATAAATTTATTTTCAGTGATCTCAGTGTTTCACACTCAGTTCATTGGTTGGTTGCATTTCACTTGTACAATCCTTTCTTTTTTTATGTAGATAATAAAAAATCTGGGGGAATTCTGCAATGCTCATTACACTGGATTTATTGTTTGGCTGTTGGCTTTCCTTCACAATAAGGCATTTCTCTGACAGCCAATTCCGTCATTCTTGCCATGTCAATTTTGAAATACTGGTGTTTCAGTTGTTTTCAGAGACCACAATTTTGACATATTTCCATCATTAGATTATAACATAGTTGGTGAAACATTACTGATTTTGTAGGATGAAGACCTGCCACCATGTCAGTGGTATGTCTCTTTACAACTGGATGTTTGGGGAGATAAATGTGGTGGCTGGAAGCTGTTTTATCTGTCCACTCTGGGCTTCTCTCTGCCAGGGATTTATTGACTTATCAGCAGAACTGGCAAGAATTTTTCATCTTTCTTTATGACACTGATAATTTTGAGGGGTTTTGACCTTTATTTTTGCTTAGGAGAAAATATTGATGCAATGTCCAATGCTGCTATTAACCACGAGACTGAAGGATTTTTTTTTACCCCCTGTAGGCTTATTTCTTTCTAATATTTCTCTTTGCAGCAGGTGTAGCTGTGAGAGTTTGTAGAGTGGCAGATGATGTGTGTTGGCAGTGTTTGACAACACAGAGGGACAGGATCCAGCTCACAAAGTGGATTCCTCCACTAAGGAGTAGAATAAAATCCCTTCATGCCCCAGATATGAAACTTAACTTGCTAGGGGAAAAAGGATCAGAGATTTCAGAAAAGACTTTCCTGCTTATTTTGTGGGATGACCTACTCAGGTTTGGGGGGTTTTGGCTGCTCACTAGAAGTAAAGTTTGATAACAGCACAGAACATTTTCTATCAAGTTCCACTAATGACAAGTTAAGTGCTATAAGGGAGTCTCTGGTAATGCAAAACTTTCACCTTTGTTAAAGTATCATGACAATGTTTTCAATCTGTCAATGGGTAAGAAACATGTTTAAAGTCTTTTTATAGAAAAAGGAGAGATTCCATGAATGAAGATTTGCTGGATCCTAACTAAAAAGCAAAAAACCCCAAATGTTACTTGATGCTGCCAGGAATGTCAGATATGTGCTTTCTGTGGTTTTCTTTTAGGGAACACTTGAAAAAACCATGACAAAATGTTATGCAGAAGTCTGGCTTCCTCCAATCTTTTCAACTTTATTCTAATTTTTGACTGCTACAAGATTTGGGTCTGTTTAAGCATTGCATTGCTCAGTAACCTTTTCAGGGCAATGACAGATAATGTTAGATATTCCTGCTAAGGAGCATTATTGGACATGTTCTCCTACTACTAAACATATTGCTCTGCTAAACTAATTATACTGCTACCTTAATGTGGAGGGCTTCCAACACAGCAGTCATTAACTAATGGTTCTGTAACTAAGGTACAGTCCAGAAACTGCTTTCTCTAAAATATTTGGACTCTCTTAAAACCTGAATAAAAATCAAGAGTGTGTCTGAGTTGAGGGTGTATCTTCAGCAGTCTTCTATTTCTTAATTTCTGATCTCACTTCACAATTTCTTGCCACCCTCAGGTTTACTCAGAAAATTCCTCTTGCTCTCTCAGTTCACAGCACTGTGTATCTGAATTGGACTTTGGTACAGAAACATGAGCAGTTTGGCTTAGTTCTCTCTTCAGTGTCAAGACTTAAAGGCTCTTAACAGAGAAGTTTGATAAATGAAGGTTTCAGTTTTCCTTTCTTTTCCATACTACCACAGTAGATGACATGTTGAAACTCTGAACAAGGAATTTACAGAAGACAGGGGAAGAACCAAACCCTGTCCCCTAACCTAACAAAAGAAAGAAAAAGAGGGCATGTTTTTTTTTAAAAAAAGGAAATATGTAGAATAATTAAAAGAAAATGGTACCTCTTCCATGAGTTCTCAAGTGTCCTCAGCTGCCCTGTCCCACCATGGAGGTGCCTGTCTGCATGATCTCATTCCCACTGTTCAGTGACCCCCTTTGCTCTTTGAGGAGTGGCAGGTGATGGATTGAACTGTAGACCCAGATAATGGACTGATCTGTAGACTCACATTTTCACAATGTGGTTGCAGTCCTATGCTGCTGCTCCAGACCCTGCCTACATCAGCAACAATTCCCTTAAAATCTGATGCAGATAGCCATGGCAACACAGTGCTTTAATAGATGTCATGGTGAGTAGCCAGGACTTCACTTTCAGGGGTTAGGCAAATCAGCCTCTGCATAATCTCTGTTAGTGCCAAGTGCCTTTGGAGTGCTCCTTTTGCTGCCCTGCCCTGATTTGGAGATTTCTCTTTCCCACGATTGGGATGAATCCATTTGTTGCGCAGCCCATAAACAACTTTACATTGATACCTAAAGGAACACTCCCTGGGCAAGAACAGAAATAGTTAATTATGCAATATGCCACTATAACCTGGTAAGAAAAATGGTATCACTAGCAACAGTTTAATGGTGATTGCTCAATGCTTTCTCATGTATCCTTTTCTGCACGGGGACTGAATGCACACTCAGCCTCGACAGAATGAAATCTTTTAAAGATCTAACACCTTTCTCATAGCATTTTCATGAATATGAAAATGTGGAATATATTTCAAATAATGAATTACCATGAAACTATTAGGAACAATAGTGCTACTGCACTGTATGAGCTGTGATGTTGTCAAGGTGAGTAACATCTATTTTAGTATATTGACTAAGCTGACAAGTAACCATGGTTTCTGCCTTCTTCCTGCCCTCCATTTACACACTTTCATTTACTGGAGAAATATACTGGACTACAGGAAAGGAATTGTTTCTACACTTTGAGGAAAGAGAATCAAAGCAAAGCATTCTCACAGATGGAATGGCTGTGTGAATCATGGAAGAGCTGCAAAAAATATTGTGTAATTATTCAAAGGAGTTGTTGTAACAGGTGAACAAAGTGACATTACCAATGGCAAGACTGGCAAACAGACAGTTACCTGTCACTAGAATGGTGCCAGGAAGCTAAGGCTTTAAAGCTCAAACTTGAGGTTTAGGACAACTGTCAAGGGCTACATGTGTGCCCCAGGGGCAGCTATGATTCAAAATTCCTTGTTGATTTGCGCTGGTGAAAAGAGAAGTTTTGCTTTTTAGTTTTAGAAAACCACTATAAATACAGTGATCTGAGCAGTAGGTTTCTAAGTCATATCTTAAGGGTCTCTTTTATGTTGAATAATGATTTTTTTCTGAAGCTTTGTACTACTAAGTGCTGTTTTCATTTAGAATCACAAAATCATGGTTGTCACTGGCAGACTTGCTGAGGGTGCACTCAGCCCCACTGTCCATGTCACCAACAAATGTGCTGAGCAGTGACAGTCCCAGTAACAGCCCTGAGGAAGCCTGGCACTGGCACTTGTCTGCACGTGGACATCAATCCATTGGCTGCAGCTCTTTGGGTGGACATCCAAACAATTCCTCAGTCACTAAGTGGTGCATGCATCAAATCCTCTCTCCAGTTTAGAGACACAGATGTTGTGTGGGGCGGTGTCCAATGCTTTGCACAAGTTCAGGCAGATGCTGTCAGTCATCTAAACATCTGTTTGTCTTTTACAGGGCTTTATCAGGCACTGATAGTTGCTTTTAAACTTTACATAAATAAATTTCATGGCATCGTACAACTTGGCTGGTTATTTATCTACTGGTTTTCTCTTTTTTTTGTTTTTTTTAACTTTGCTGGACAAAATAATACTTGATTTTATCTGGTTTCCTTATGGAAAAGTGCAAAAGCTGTCTCAATAGCAAAGCCATTTTCTTTACAATCTGTAATCAAAATTGATATGATTAACATTCATTTCAAGTTCAGGTCTTCATAATAGAAATAATGAGTAGTATTTAATATTGCTTTTTAGATATTAGGCTTTGAGATGTCATCTGCATTAATCTAAACATTCAAAACTTTAAAGCTGATTCTTTCAACAAGATAATGCAAAAATCTGGCATCTAAAAAGAGTAATTTCTTTGGGGTATACTCAGTTTTGTCTTTCTCAAACCTCTCGAAAATGTTAATTAGCATAAAATAAAGAACAGTGAAAAATGTCTCCAGTCTTCCTTGGAGAGGAAGATGTGGGACAAATAATTTTGCACGTGAAGTGAATATGCAAGTGTAAAGAGATTTAAATATCTGATTTTAATAGGTTTCATCCCACTGGGAGAGACACTTTTGATTATCTATGACCTATACCAATTATTGTGATTCTCCCTGTAGGCAAGTCATAATTTTAACAACTAATCAAACTAAGCCTGAAGGTTCTACAAAATGCCAAATATGTACTTGCACTCTTGCCAGTTACAGAGCTCACACTCACTACCTGACCTTGTTTCAGTTTCTTGAACTACTTGTTTTCAATCCATTGAAGTGTTCATCTTTTAAAGTAAAAATCCTTGGAAATCAAAATAAAACTTGATAACAAATGGTTGCTTCTTTGGTTTTGATTTCACACCAAGCATAGTCATAAGATAACAAACTCTCAGTTTAAATGAAAGTTGGTGTGACAGATGCTGAGGCTTGAAGTGTGTCAGTAGTGCAATGGTACAAGCTAAGCCAAATTCTAAAGCAATTACCCCATTAAAATTGGTATCCAGTTCACAGCACCAAACTAATCTTGCTTTTTAGGTCAGTAGCACATCTTGTCTATTCAACTCTGCAAAATAGACTTTAGGAAGCTCCTTAGAGTCAGAACTGAAAATAGGGCTCTGCTGAGGTGATTTTCCTCTTCTAAAAATACATTGGCTGAGCTGAAACAGGAAATTCTGCATTTATTCATCACAGTGCTCCATTCAGGAAGCATTCTTGGGAAGCTTTAGGCAAGTGCATCTCTGTTCAGTCTCTGCAGCCTGTGTAGTGTGAATTGGAGGAGATTTTAACGTTGCCCTGTAAGAGACACTGTGTTGAGCTTATGGTGCTGTAGAACAGGCTAAATTCATAACAGCAAAGTATAGTAAACAATCTTAGCTGTGCATGCAGTGTTGCATGTGAATCTTAGAGTCAAACCCATTTCTTGAGGTGAAATGATTTTAGGAAGTTGTTACAGTTGTGTACAGTGAATGCTTTTCAATGTTCTTCACAGAAGCTAATAGTTATATACAGTGAAAACGTGCATTTAAATGAAAGGAAATACTGTACATGTGTAAGAATACCTCTCTGAAACTTGCAGGCCATAGGATGGCTTTTATTTGTAAAATTTGTCCAGAATTTGAATTGCTGTGGCCTAGTGATGCTTCTGCACAAGTGTGCTTTAAACAAAGAAAGTTTACAGCTCATTAGCTGAGACTCAGACTCGGACTGGATTTCCTGTCTCACTCTTAATGGAAATAAACATTTCCTGATTAGAAAGCTTTGGCTGTACCAGCAGATGCTTTTGGGCTGCTGCTGTTCAATTCAATTTGTGGCATGTCAGCCAAGACAGTAACTACAAAAATTAATGCTCCTCTCCATTGATAATTTATAAATCTAAATGCACACTGAGGTTTTCCTAACAGGATTGTTGGGTTATAAAATCATTTGGCAAATTGTGAAGTCTTCATTGCTTCCTGAATCCTCTCAGAATTTGGTTTATTGATAGGTATATTTATTCAACCTTCCAAAAAATTTGAAATTTGAAAGGTGGTACACAGTAGATGTTTTAATTGTCATGTTTGCTTACATTGATGCTCGTTAGCTTTTATCTTGAGTAATTTTACTATGTTAGTTCTATTTCAATTAACAATCTTCATTTTGTTAAATGCATACATTTTGTGTGGCATTTCTTATTAACTTAGTTCTGTTTAAACTTGGAGCATCCTTAGTTAAATGCAGAATATGCATAGATAAGATTTTTAAAAATAAAAAATAATATTCCATTAAAGTACATTAAGGACATTATAAAAAGATATCCAAAACTAGAAAAACTTTATTGTGAAATAAAATATAACTGATACTAAATATTTGGTGAAAGGGAACAATACAGCTGTATGGAAGAATATATGTAAAAAGAGATATTATAATTTTGACTAGACCACCTAAGGTAAATGGAAAAGATTTGATGCCATTGAGAATCGAGCTGAGATTTTGAAAGCTTTGCACAATTTCTTTATTGCTCAGTTACTCATTATCATGATGCTTTTTACATTTCTTTCTTACAGTGAGAAGCTAAGTGGTGTGGGCTGATTGTTTAGGGCCTTGGAGCAGATTTGTATTGCAAGGAGAGGACTGGACTTGTCAAAACTGAAATAGAGAGTAAGCTGAGAATGAAGTAGTGTGGATGATCAGAGATCCTGTGTTTTAATTTTGTTGACAGAAACCTTTTTTCATTTATCAATGTAGATGCAGGTTAAGGCATCACCTGAATATTGAAAACACAGTAAATATATTTAATCCAGTAATCACAGACATGTCTTTATACTCTTGATTTGGAGGCTACTGAGCTAGTCATGCTCTGGACTGGAAGTCTCTTTAATATTTATGGTGAGGGCTTGCTTTGGAGCTTAATTGTGTGTGATAATGAATCTTCTCTTTGGTTGAATGCATGTAAATAGAACACAAGAGGCAGTAGGAGTAACCCACCCTGCTGCCCACACAAGCACAGCTCTCCAGCCCTTTTTGGAGCTCTCCTGCCAATAACCTGTCCTTTCAAGGGGACCTGATCAGATGCCTCATCTGTTCAATACCCTGAATCAGAGACCTGCCAGAAATCTATAAAATGTGCTGTGCAGAGCTTTGAAATCCTGTTATTTTCTCCAAAAGCTGTCTCAAGGTGAAGTGTAGGTCAATACTGGGATGATCATGTTTAAAAGTGCCTTGACTATCCCAACTGTTGCCACTGAGTTCATCATTGGTTTGAAATGGTATTTCAGGCAAAAAAATCTTCTCAGGAACTTTCTCACTTTCTTCTCAGGAGCCAAGAGCAAAGTATCACCACTAAGTTTGCTGCATTTGCCATCATCAACCAAGTGGGTGATGAGAGATGACAAATGGTTTTTACTCAAAACCAAACTTGTGTACTAGCAGAGAGAATTCTACACTACTGTGTAATGTGTGATCTCATGTTGGAACAGTCCATACTGACTGCTGCATCCTTTTGAAAGTAGTGAACATTATTTCCCTAGGTGAAAACAGAACTTTCCTTAACTAGAGTCTTTTATAAAAGAAAAAAAGTGAGGAAACAGAGATCTTTCATACATACTAGCAGTGAACAGTGAAATTCTCTCATCATAAGGAATTTTGACTAAAATGTGGTAATTACTGTTTTCCAAGGGCTATATCTTGATTATTCTTTATAAGTGAGGATTTGGGTTTTTTCCTCAGTGAAATAACAGTTGTTTCAATACTTTTACAGTGAACTGTAACATTCACTTGATTGGGGAAAGGATGTGCATGTATAAATAATGTATTTTCCAGAACAAAATCGTTTGTAATTATCATTGTAGCACCTGCATCCTTAGATTTGTGTTCCAAAATTGACCCTGCAAAGCTGGACTTGATGCATAAATTAAGGAAAGAAGCCTTTTTCCATGTTTACTTGAGACTGTTCTTGCTTTGCTGCTTTATGTAGGAGGCAAAGGCATGCTGTTTAAGCAGCTTGTTTTCTTGAATGCTATTTGAAATTATTTTCTCTGAGTTAAGCTGTCTCATTAAGCCTTTTTGTAGTGAAAACATAATTGTAAATAAGACTTTATTTAACTTAAGAAGATTTGTATTTCCACATAGTTGTCACTATAGTGCCTGAAATATATGACTGAGTGCCTGAAATATCTAACTGCTAGGTTTTGGTTTTCTTTTCCTTTCAAGCTCTTAAAAGGTATGTCACTTAAACATGTTGTTTGCAAATTTTAAAATGACTGTGAGTGCTGCTCTGGCATTTTCAACCTTGTCACTGTGAATCTTGATAAAATACTGATTTTTATTTTTTGCTACTTGACAGGAAAGAATGTCCCAAACCCAAAGACTTCACTTGCATCTTTAATTTATATGGGTTCAATATCTAACGTAGGATGCTCCTATGTGTGTGTGAATGCTGCACAAAAGGACATAATGCAAAACCCTCAATCTAGTTTTGTAACTGAGACTTGTGTAACCAACCACATTCACTTTTAGATGTGATATCTGCATAGGTGAATCTGGCCTCAAGATTATATATTTACTTAGCTTTGAATGATTTGAGAATGAAATAAATGCCCCTAACTCAGTAATCAACCATATGACAGCAGTCAATGTTTCTACATGAGAAATTGAAAATAGTAGATTTATTCAGTGTATTAGCCCAAGAAGAAACTTATTTACTCTGGCCTCAAATCAGCTCTTTCCAACCTTTCAGCAGTGTGAATTTAGGAATCTTGTAATCTCAGAACACGATAATTTTAGTGGGACAACCCATGAAATAGATGTCACTAGAAGCTAAGTGAACTTTCTGTTTTCTGATCTGTCTGTCTGAGGTCTGTGTCTCATATATATAAAGAAGACCATAACTTGGGTGCCTTAATCAAAAACCTAATGTTTAATGGGCTTCTGTTTCTGGCTTAAATAATTATCTGTATTCTTTTATGTGTCACTTTAAATCAATACATGACATGAATAGAAATGCTGAACTTATAAATATTCTATAGCTGTTTATTTCAGGATAAAAAAGAGGTTTCAAACAGTCTTCTCCTTTCTTGTCTTATTATACAGTCTTGACATTGATGAGTTGCATTTGCTCACAGTGACAAGCTGACTTGATGAAGGCTAGCAGTCTACTTCTGGAAGCAGAGTGAATAGGAAGCGTGCCAAAATTTTTGGAAATGATAGATACCTGCCACTGAGTGGTAAATGCAGTTTGGAATGACATTGTGGATAGCATGTACACATTTTGATTTTGAAGTTAGTAATGAGCAAAGTGCCTCCAAATACTTGTCACCTGTTACAGTAGGTGTAACTAGATTTTGCTTAGTCAAATGGCACAAATCTGAAATAATTGTCCTCAGTTGGGTGGAGTTGCACCTCAGGACCTGCATTGCAGTTTTGCTGTAAAATTATTACTGCCCTCTGCTTCATTGACCATTCTTTTGTGAGTTATGCTTTTCATATAAGGTCATCTGGAAAAGTGGACTCCATAAATAGGACTTTACTAGTGCTTGAATATATGGAAGATGTTTGTGGTAATGGGTTTATATGTTAAATTAAAAAAAAAAATCTTCTAGTTGGGCTATTTAGGTCTAAATAATTACTTTTTTCCTTCTCCCTGACTTACCATGTAATTCAACTCTTACTAAGAAACTATTTGTTTTTCTAAATTTCAATTAGTAAAGGTGCACTATTATATTAAATGCAAGTTCTAGCTTTGATTTCTCAGTAATCCTGCTCTGTGAGTCAGGGTCCAGCTACCCAATAACCAGCCTGGCCAATGAGATAATAAATCACTTTTCCCCAAGACACATAATGAGAAAGAGGCTGAGCTACTTGGTATTCCAGTATGTGCAGGGCAATTTAGGCTGAGTGGGACAAAATCCATTTGTGCATTTGGGAATTTACTGGAGAGTCCCACAGGAGTTGCTGCACAAGGAACATCTTTAGTTTGTTGGCAGTGAGAACTGTGCAGTATCCTCCAGTTTGTGGGTGGGTTTTTGTCTGTGCTTGACAACTGCAAACCCCAGCCCTTTGCTCAGTGCTCAGTTTATTTTCTGACACCTATTCCTGGTGTTCCTGGACTAGAGCTGCCTTTGGTGATTAAACAGTTATGGCTGCAGCCATCTCCCACACCTGAGAAAGGGCTACCACGACTATTTAGGAGTAAGGTTTGCATTTAGCTGATGTTTTAATGAAAACCATGAACAGAAAAATGCAAAGACACAGGAACTTCCAAAGGCTGCTGTGCTTTGAAGCAAAACACAGATCTTGGATGCAGGCAGAAGACAGACCTGCCCTACTGGCATGCTTTGTAATAGTTGTTAAAAATGCACCTTTTTTCAGCAAGACTTTGCCTTTCTGAATTTCCTCTGAAATGCAGAAAGTGAGGATGGTACCTCAGCAGTGCCACAAATAGTCCAGAATGTACCCACATACTCCAGACTTGCAGTGGCACCTATGTGCCTTTTCATAGTGTCAATTATTTGAAAAATGGGCATTTTCTACAGTCTGGATATTTCACATGTTTTTTACTGCAGAAGACTCTGTAAAGCAAGCATTTTCAGGGATATTTCCTAAAAAAATTCTGTTAGTTCTCTCTAGGATTGTAAAGGGACTCTGTGCAAATTCCCCCCAGTAAAATTTACCTTTCAGCCTCTCTGCTGCAGCTAGGGGCAATACACTCCAAATCTTAATCAGCATTTTATTGCACTCCTACATTTTACTGCTGCATAAAGAATACAGTTTTTTTCTTTCCTCAGTTCCACATCATGTCTGCTTTCAGAAGTAATCCATCATTAAAATATGAAATTAAAATGCATGGTTGCTAAGTGAAGTTTTTATAGCATTTCAGATAGACCAGATTGTCCAGGTAAGAGAGGCATAATGTATATTTTTTTTTTTGCCCAAATCCTTGCTAATTATGTTAAAACTGTGGTCAGGACTCTCCAGTTCCTTTTGGTTAGAAAAATTCAGAAGAATTAGAAGGGCAATAAGGATTAGTTACCTGTTAAACTTCCATAAAATATAATCTTGTACAATAAATATAAATAATTGACTGCTGGAAATTTGGACTATTTTTTGTGTGTCAGCTATGATGATGCTGACTTATGAATTCATAACTGTGAACACTTAGGATGGGCTGTCTGATTTCTGCTGCATTCAGGTATTGTCCATCAGTCACTTCTGGCATGGAGATGGACACTTCTCTCTGGGGTTTCTGTGGCAGAGCAAGGTGTCTGACTGTAGCTCATTGTTTTGCTCATCAGGTCTGTCACTGCCTTCAAATCCACTTGCAAAAATTCCCTCAGAAGGGCTCATCCCTGTAATAGCAATGGACTGGATAAAAATGACTATTTTTACCTTCGTTCTGTATCACAAGACAAGATTTAAAACCTGCAACCTGATTCAGGAAGTGAAATAGCATTAGATTGAGTATAATGTCACCTACACCTCAGTGTGTATATTACATAAATGAAAAATTATAAAATCCCTTCAGTTTGATCCCACAAGGGTAACAAAAATCTCACGTTCTTGGGCAAAATGTTACAGCAACACTAATACTGAATATCTTCGTTTCATTGTCATCTTTAGCATGTCATATATGGAAGATAAGTGTCATGAAGGAGTTAACCCTCTCTCTTTCATTGGTCTCATGAAATACTTAAAGCTCCTAAAATAAATTATTCAGCAGATTCCAGTATTTTTGGATTTAAATATAGATTATTTATTTCCTCCTTCAGTAGGCACTGGGTATCAAGGCTGGTAGATCCCCAAGGAGTCTTGCTCAGAGCTGCAGCACTGAGCTCTCAGGTACCTTTGATCTGAGTTGCCAACATTTTCAGTAAAAGCATCAAGAAGACAACCTGAAAATGAGACTTGTGAAGTCCTGGATGCCTGATAGGGAGCCAGCAAACAGTAATTATTAACTAATCAACACAACCAAATACATCTTCTTCTGTAATATGGAAGTTTTTCTTCACTGGAGATAATTACTTTCTACTCAGGTTCACTTTTCAATTCCTTTGCATGTACAAGAAGCTGGAGAAATGTTGCTCTGAGTAGAGCCAGGTGAAATTTCTGCAGTCATGACCAAATTTTGAATACATTTATCCCAGTCTGAGACTCAGAGAGTACAGAGGTGGGATCTGTTGTTCTCAACAGGGCACTTAATTATAATTACCTTTGTGCTATTCACATTGCAGGAAACTAATGAACTTTGCACCCTTCTAACAGTACTGGAGATCTCTGGCAGAATAATTTAGCACAATTATAACTGTAATCAATGAAGTGATTGATTTATAATTGAAAAAAATAAGAAAAATTATTTACAACTTAAAATGTGTTTGGTTTTTTAGGGGTAAAGTAATTTTATCATGGTGAATAAAATTCAGTCATTTAAAACCTGATTTCGTTGTGTTAGGCCTTAGTAATAAACAGGAAGCCAGGAACAGTAAATATTTAATTGGTTTATCTATATCAAATGAACATGGAGATTTTGCTGTACAGCATAATATTTCAGTGCTCTTATTGAATTTTCTTTTTAGTAGGAAGAGTTTATGTTGAATTTCTGAGAAGTTTGCTTACTGGATATTTAATACCTACTTTAGTAGGTAAAATGTTCCCTTCAGTGAAATACAAAATAAATCAAGAAAGGTTGGTTCAGCTGCTTGAGTGTGCTACAAGCACAGCAATCAAAGAAATAAGGAGGTAATATTTCTGGTACTAACTGTAATATTTCTTTTGAACCAGGACTACAATGCATTGTGGTGCTTTTCAGTATTTTAAACACACTGCTGCCTTACTAGTGGGCTTTCTTCCAAGAATGAATTTTCAGAGTTGAATATGATGGGGGGAAAAAAGCATCACTTGCAATGTCATTTTTGGTTTTGGATACAGTCCTTCTTTTGTTAAAGTGTCTTCTTACCACCATGCATTTAATAGATTGTGTAACATTTGGTTCTGGTCATAGCATTGGAGAGACACAGCTCCTATTTCCTACGACTTAAATTCTTTGTTCTGATTGAGACTTTTTCTTCAGTCTGAAATATTTCATACATATGCACAGCAATGATAAGTGTTATTATTATTATTAGGCACTGAGATAAGTCACAGCTGCTGGTGTCTGTTAAACCTACCTGGGTTATGTTTTATTTTTTAAAAACTTAAATAGAAAATTTCCAGCTTGTAACATTGGTAAAGATAACTAGTCAAAACTTAGCATGTGTAGCTGCCTGGGAAAATATGGTGGTAATGGAGAGGGATACAATTCCAGTGGCTGACTAGGTACCAATTTCCAGAGGAAGTGTAGGCACTGAAATTTTGACAAAGAGAAAACAGTATTTGAAAATATTGATGAAAGAATGCTGTGGCCAGTTCAGGTGGTTGGAATCACTTATCACCCTTTTAATAAGCTCAGATGCTAAGACAAATAATTGGGGCTTATTTTGAAAAAAATTCAATGACTTAACCTGATTCTAATCTGTAACTCTTAGAAAAAAATTGTAGTCAAAAAAATTTGTAGTCAACACCAAATTTTTCTGACGGAGGAATTGTGTCCAGGTTTTTTGAGGAAAAACATCAAAAAATAGAAACACTGGTTCATTAAAGACATAGGGCAAAATCTTCATGGTAGTTTTTCAAAAATCCTCCTTTAGAAAGTGGATGAAGTGGTAACACTCCTGAGACTGTAAGCTAAAATAAAACAGTGCTTGACAACTATAGCAAAAAATGAGACTAACTGTCCTATTGAAATACTCTGTTCTTATCCACATACACCTCGTGAAAGTAAAGATCATCTTTGAATTTATCTTTTGAATACTTCAGATTCACTTTTGAAACAGCATACACGATAAATTACAAATTTTTAGCCTAGAAAATCTTAGTCTTGCCCTTCCACTTAAAAGCTTGAAGGTTATTTTAATAGCTTAAATTACACTAACTTAAATATTCTGAAAGTTAGAATTTTCCTACATCCCCTGGAGGTCTGAAGACAATTCTTAGGTCAGTTTCACTAAAATAAATGATATTTGATTACCATTAAATGCCACACCAGCCATAGTGCACTAATATGGGAAATATTCTGCTACATAACACTCCTGAGGAGATAATGTGGGAAGACTCATTAACCTGCTCCAGTGCTTCAGCCTGCTGAAGGAGCTCAACAATGAAACAAAATAGTTTCATGCAAAATGTGAAATTTAGGTGCTGGAGTGCAGTAGACAGAGCTTCTAGATGCAAAAATTCAGTTGGTTTTTTTTGGGTTTTTTTGGGTTTTTTTTTTGTTTGTTTTTTGTTTTGTTTTGTTTTGTTTTTTTATCTGCACTGGCTGCCTAATTAGAAAGGACAATGTTCTCTAAATCAGAACGGACTGAGTATTCAGTTTGAGGTTTAGGAAAATCACAGTTTGTACCTGAACAGTCACTTTATTCAAAACTCACTGCTAATCAGTTCTCTTTCCATGCTCTTAGAATTTGGTAGCCAAGCCAATGTTGTTACAAACTGTCACTAAGAGTATTTTATTTTCTTTAATTATTATTTGTATAAAACAGTTTAAACATTCAGAAAAGAAAAATTGCAAATAAATTCTTCTTACCACAGAACTTATGAGTCACGAACTGGAGCTTCGTGGGAATTGGCATAAAATAAGAGATGGGTAAATATTTTCCATGAACAACTTTAGACTTATATGTAATGTAATAGAAACATATTTAATTAAAAATTAATATTTCCTAAAGTTAAGAGAAAAATCATTAAAAAGATATGAGCACTAAATATTTGGATTGCTTCAAAGTATGCAAAAAACAATTTCCCAAACAAGTTTCTCATTCTAGATTCCTACTTAAAAACAGACTGTGGAAACTGTACTGATTGTGCAAAATGTACAATGTCTAAAATTTGATAATAGAAAAAAAGTGCTTCAGCTTTATGGAAAGCTCCTAAAAGGTTCTGGAAATGCTTTTTTAATGAGGAGAGTGTCTATCTGTGGTACCCCAATTTACATTATTTTGCAAAGGGTGCGATTAGCACAGGAGCCTGTCCCTGTGGTGGACAGCTCTGTGAATTTTTAGTGCTAAAATCACAGGCACAGCTGTGCAAACACATCATTTACTTATATTTTATAGGGCTATTTTTGCATAGGGTCTTAGCAGGTGTTAGTATAGCTAATGCTGCTCTTATGTTTGATTTCAGTGGATTTTCAAAGAGTTTAAACACTTTGTTATAAAAAAATCCCATTCCTTCCCTCAAATTGCCTTAATTCATTGCCTTCTTGCTTTGATAGTTTAATTGAGTGTAGGGTATAAAGCTAATTTACTTCTCTTTTGCCATCCTAATAGTTCTCATTTTCTTTATTGAAATAGTAATTACTGCCTTTAGATACAATAACTGGGAAATTACTTTTTCTAATAACTTAGGTTATCATGTCATCATTGTCATAGTAAAATCATTGATGCACCAAAAAGAGTTTTGTGACTTCAAATTAGTTTAAAGTAGCTGATACTGTTATAAAAAGTTATATTTGTGTGGTCATCATTTAACCTTTCTTCAGTAGACTTCATTGTTCTGTACAGGAGGTAAAAGACTGGGAAAACACAAGTTTATTTTCCTGTATTTCCCATAGTATTTTTAGATGTTGAGGAATACATCTAGTTCTTTTAGAAAAAAATTTACTATTTTCACAGAATTGATCCCTTTAGCGAATATCTCTGAATGGTACAAGTGAAAGAAACAAAGATTTAGTGTTTTAAACCAGATCTCTTCTGCAATTACATAAGCATATGCTATAAAAGAAGGTTTAAGTGTTAAAAAAAGAACAATGCAGTGTTGGTAATGGCTAAAGGTGATTATGTGAGGTCTGTGTTAACTACTTTAAAAAATGAGAAAACTGACACTTAAAATGTGTATCAGAAGAATTACTACATAAGCACTTACACACTGGATATGTGAGCAATTAAAGCTGAGGCAAAGAGTTTTTGATTGCTCATCTTCTGCAAACTGAGGGCACAATAAGTGGAATAGAAAATAAGATTGTGGCTTCTAGTGTATGTAGAACATAAAACTGAAATTTGCTCTTACACTTGCTTAAGTAATTCGCTGTAATTCATTTTTATTAAGATGTTTATCAGACAAGCTATAAATGGGATTTTTTTCCTCCCTCCTGTTCTGTTGTCAATAATTATTTTGCATGTAATAATGAAATGTTTTCCTTTAGAGCTCAGGGCAAGAAGGGATCATTACCCAGCCAATTGAGACAGGGTGAGTGGGACAGGCTCCACATGGTGGATCTGAAGAACTTAAAAGCAATGTAAAAAACTAGGTGATAATAAAATTCTATAAATAATATAGGAAAAATTGTATAATATATTTATAGGACTCATTATGTGATCTATTATTGAGTCTTTCCATGATTTCACTGGGCCAGAGTCCAAAAGACTTCAGTTTTGAGATATGTATGCAGTAATGGGCAACATATTCCTTTACCTGGCATCCTGTGAATGTTTTTCTCTACAATGCCAGGCATGAATTTTCACAGGAAAGCTCTGCAATGTGGTACCACTTAGTGTCATAATTATAGAGAGTTAGCAACCATTTTTAATGGTTATTCCTCTTACTTGGCAGAGCAAGGCCAACTGACTGATATATTGGCACTACTTTAACAATAGTTGTATTAGTAACAGGAATTGCAATGTCCCAGCAGGGAGCTGGAATATGTTTAGAGTCTCATTATTGAAATTATTAATAACGTTAAATTAACCAAAAAAAAAGCTACAACAACAAAAACAACAACATCAAAAACCCCCACTCTAAATTTTCTGGGTGGTGAAAGAGGTTGTTGGAAGCTTTTTTTCCCCTCCCAAGATCAGAATTTTCTTTTCACTCTAAATTAGTCTCAGTCATGTGTTGTTTCTTTTGGGCTCAGTTACTGGTGTGACTTTTGAGGTCTGTGTGCCATGGCTGTGTCTCAGTGCATCTCCAGTTTAGTGTTTGTGTCTATAGTAGCTGCTTTCTCATTTGCACTGTGAGCACAGAGCTTGAATCCTGTGTCCCTGCCACTGCATGGCCATGGTGACATGAAGGATCCTCTGTGCCAGGACTGGAGCAGTCAGCAGCTCCAGCTGTGGCTGCTGATGCTCAGTCAGTGCCTTGTGTCTTTGGCTTGTCACAAAGACAGCACCGGGCCCATGGGCCCAAGTCTGTGTCACAGTATCTGCATGAAATGGTTGTTTTGTGCCAGAAATTGGTGGATTTTAGTGGCAAGGAATGGATCTATCTAAGGCATATTAGAATGGGAGGTAAAATGCTCCATGAGCTTTTATGAAACATGAATTAATTTGGTTGTTGCTTTGTACCAGGCAACCAAAATTAGATTGCCTTTGTATGTGGCAAGACCAATATAACTGCACAAAAGAGTACAGTGTGGTTTTATTGTCACATGTCTGTCTTGTGGTCTCTTACAAAACAACATAAACCCACACTATATATCTTTCTTCTTATACCATTTTATCTCTATGGCGACATAAATTCAATATTATGATCTGTAATTGCAATATTGCTTCTCAGGACTTAAGCTGATCATAATCAGTTATTTGCACAGAATGGGGTACTGTTATCCATTGCAATTTTGTGGAATAATTTTAAATATTACAATGCACATGGAATTGCTTGTCCTTGTTTTTGTGTTTTTGCTCTTAAATTCTGGCCTCTATTCTTTCCACCAGTTCCTGAAGCAGTGCACACATCAGTACTAGTGGTGGAAAATAAATTGATGCCACCACGTGCTTCCCAGGAGCTTTGGCTTAGTTAATGCTGGAAATGTATTTCCTTCTATTGTGCAAGGTCAATCTCTCTTCTTTTAGTGGTAAAAGACACCAAATGCTCTGTGCTGCCTCTTGCCTAGCATATTGACTAGAAAATATGACACAGCTCACAGATTTCCCAGTAATAAACGATATGTTTTCAGCACTTCCTAAGTGAAGAAGATGGCAATAGCTTTGAATCAAAGGCACTGCACACAGAGAGGTCTTTCCCTGAAGACATACATATCAAATATTTAAAATGGAATGGGAAAAGACAGTAAAGAGACTCCCATCTGAAACATTTTGCAAGAAGCACGGTTTACTTCTCTAAAGAACATTGCACTGTGTATCACAGAGACAAGCCAAAGCTTGTGTTGTAATGACTTGAAATAGTAAAATATCACCAGGGTGATTTATCCATGGCATAACTCTCTTGACTTCAAACAGCCTTATGTATTTTGCACCAAAGCTCTAATTTGCCAGAAAGAAAAGAGTGCACTGGTGACAGTTATTTTATTCCAGTACAGTGCTGGCTTCAAGGTGTAAATAATAATGGCCAGGATGAAAGAAAGAAGCTTTGATTCTGTTCATTTTAAATAACAAACAAAGCAGTTGACTGCATGCACAATGTAGTTCCTGCTATGAGATTTAGCCTGTAAGAACATTTGTGACTTTATTAGGCACTTTTAATAAAAAGCAAACAAAGCAGTCTGGTTCCACATTGTTCCAGAGGTGCTTTAGCAGAGCTGGTGTGTCAGAGCCCTACAGAGCTCTGGGTGGGCAGAGTTTACAGATCTCTTGAGGCCTGGACACGACTCCCTGGGGAGCTGCAGAAATAAAAAACGTAAAAAACACTTCCTCATTCATTCAAATGTGTGTTGGATTGAGTCTTAGTAACTCAGTGAGGATTTTCCCCCATGTTATATACCTCAAAATCCATGCTCTGCAGGACATAGTTTTGTAATTGTCAGATTTTAACCAGCATTATAACTGTCTTAGGAGGATGTGGAAAATTAATCAGTGACCCATGCTTACTTCTGAGTGTATTGATTATCTGGTGATGTATAGCTGCTTTGAAGCAAAAACTGACTTGTCAAGAATTTTACTGCTGTTTACCTGAATGTACATGTATGATTTGACAGATACGTCTGCTTTTAAATTTGGTGGGCTGATCTGTTTTAAGACTGGGATTTCTAATGATGAGAGGTATTAAAGTGTTGCTTTATCAGAATTCTTACTAACTCATAATTGCTCTAGATATTCCAATCAAGCTCCACCCTCTGCTGTGCTATGCAGGAAGAAGACTCTGACCAGCTAAGGGAGCTCTTGAGGTTTATTAACCTTTTGAAAAAGAGTATGAATGATCCACAGGACCAGAGAGAACATAACAGGGATCTTATACCGTAGTCTAACATTCACCTGGAAATGTGACAGTACCTGTGCACATTTCATTCAGGTCCTCAGCAAGCACATCTTCCTTGGAAGTTAGTCCTGCTTTCAGCAGGAGGCTGGACTAGATGACCCCCACAGGTCCCACCCAGTCTAAATTATCCTGTGATTTTGTAATTTCATATTTGAAGTGTTGTTACAGTAGATTATTGTCTAACTCATTCTGTTGGTGCTCTGGCCTGTGTTGCTGGAGTATTCTATGGAGTATTCTATACTGCTAACAGCTAGGGGTGCACACAGCAAGAGTAGAAATAATTTATTTGATACCTTTAAAATAAAGGTTCCCAGTCTTTCCTGCATGTTCTGCATAAGCAAGCAGGGTTTAAGTGTTCAAAAATGGTAATCCCCTGAAATTTAAAAAAATATTTAACTTGAAAATTTGATACTACCAAATGATACATCCTCTTAAAGGCCAAGGCACCATTCAGTGTTTAGCAGAGTGTATCTTTGGAGCTGCCAGCCTAAACATTTGAGCTCTGGTGCAGCCTCCTTTGCCTCTGAAGTACAGAAGAGGATGACAAGAAATAAGGACAAATCAATCTCAGTCATGGGCTAAATGGAAAGTCTAGAGCAAGAAATCCCTCCTCTAAGATTTGGCTGCAGAGCAAACAGATAACTATTTCACCTGCTGTGGCTCTACAGACAGGAAAGAAATGATAAAGCTGGCATGTTATATCATCAAACACAATATTCTTTACGGTTTTATTCCTGAATTTTTTTTCCCCATAGGGAAGTTTTCATGAGGTAAGGGCATGAACTCAAACCACTTGGCAGGTGTACAAACTGACCTTTAATCACCAAAGATAATGGGATGTAAAATCTACATTTGTATTAGGATTGTTGCACTGGTAGAAAAAAGGAACCTCTTTGTACCTGATGTCCTTTCTGACTTAAAATTTTATAATCAGCTTTAATGCTACAGCTGTGTCAAAGATGAGGGAGCATGGTGTAATGTTAGTGAAAAGTTGGACTTTAAGTATTCCCCAGATAACTATTCTGAGAATTTTAACTGCATTAAAAATCAAAGTAGTTTTAGGTGAATTTACTATTGAATCTCACTGTTTCCCTCAGCTCTAAATTTTAAAGAAAGGATCTTATTCAAAAATTTCCTGTCTTTGCCTCAGTTGAAGTGGATTTGCCCTTTATGCTGCTCCTGTGGATTTGTTTTCCAGAGTGTACTGCAGCCACTGCTTTATTTTTGACTCTAATTGTTTTGCAAAGCATTTTTTTTTGTGATACACAAGAAGTAAGTCAAATGGCAATGGCTAGGGTGAGCCTCAGCTTGGTCTAGTCGGTATTATTCATTAATTGAGTGACAAAAATAAAAGCTGTAAATGATAGGGAAATAATTGGAGTGATCAAAAGCTTGATACGATGCCTGTTCAAGCAGTGGGAATCTTCCTGCTGATTTCTCTGCTTTTCATCAAGCTCCTCAATTGCATTTTTGTTGTCTTTATAGTTGTTACACTCCCATGTCATGGCATGTTTAATATTAGATCTGTAAACTCTTGTGGTGAAAGGTGACCATGTCTTTCTTTGCTTCTGCTAGCAAATAGGATTGTTCCTCAGTCTTGACTAACAAATTTAGGTCCTACAGGTATACAAATAATAACAACAATAATAATAATGATATTAACATAATTTTATACATCCAAGTATGTTTGTTCACATGTCTGCTACAAATACTTTTAACTTTTATCTCTGTCTTGTTCAGGCTTATATCAAGCAAATGCAAAAGTGTGTTGAAACAGGAGGCTGATCCCATGAACTTGTGTATATCCTTAGAAATATAAATTGTGTTATTCAACTTCATGCCCTTGTGCAGCTCCATTAAATATAATCAGAAGCTGTTGACAGAGATTCAATAAGAGGTATCTGAAATTAAGCCATGTAACCAGTCTTAGCAAAGGCTTAACAAGGGTTGGAGTTGTACATTTTCCAATTTGTGTACGAATGTTGTCATGGGAATGGATTTATGGCCTGCCATTTTCTGTCCTTGTTACGATCTTTTTTTTTTTTTTTCCCAAAGAATGTCATATCAGAATTTTAATGTCTTGTATAATCTGTGAATTATATCATTGTGCTCTACTGCTTTGACCTTTTCTACATACTCTAATTTGATAGAGTAGCCATGCCAGTGCTCTTTTTTTTAACTGCTTTATTATCCCACAGGGAATGTGTAGTCTGGGCAGACATTCAGGATGCACTCCACTCTCATTTTGACGTTGACTGTCTGCCTTTTCATTGCTGTACAGGGCTGTTACTCAGGCCTCATATTCATTAATTGGTACCTAAAAGGGAAGTAGGCTTATCAAGGAATGTTATAAAGAGAGGAGCTTGAAAAGAACGACGTGTACCAGAATACTGAGAAGCCAGAGTTGCATAACATACTTCTTAAAGTAGTGTAGCTATATGTGTTCCCAGATGACACAGAATTAATTTGCACTTTGACAAAGGTGATATCAAAGTGGAAAAAGAAATAATTTTCACCAGTTCTCATTATGATCTGGAGATAGTACACTTGTGGCCTTAGTGCCATAATGATGGGAAAAGTTATGATAAATGGGAGATAACACCAGATACTGCATTTTGGAAGGGTACAGGAATAATGTTCCAGTGTTATCAGTGCCACATCTGTGGCTGAACAAGACAAAAGTATTACAACTGTAAGAAAGATTGTTTAATTTCAGAGTTTTTTTTTGAAGGTTCATGAGGAGAGTGAGTGATTTCGCTTTCTCTGATGCCCAAAGAGAATTTTGCCAGTCTGCTGTACAAAGGGTTGTTCTTTGGCATGTGTCAGAAATGCTTTAGGTGTAATTTCATGTCCTGTTTTGTCAAACTTACTCTGGCTTATTTATTTAATGAAGGTTTTATACTTAAAGTACTCTTTGAGTAAAATGATAGAATTTGCTATGACTGAAAGATGGTTTAAAGAGAAGAATTGGGGCTAAGGAGAAAGCACTTTTGTGTAGCAAAGAGAGATTCTGAGCACAAGTTACTTGAAGTGTGTTTTTAAATGTTTATCAGGAAGTGCCTTTCACTGTGCTTTGATCACTTAAAACTTGAAATAAGTTTTAAGTTATAAGAAAAGTATGTATATGCTGTTGATATTAAACCAAAATATTTTAAAATTTGGGCATGTATTTCTGACTCCAGCAGCAAATATTTTTAACAGGAGTAAAAGTATTCATAGTGAAGAGCAACATCTTCCTTTCACATCCATTGCTGAGTGACTTTTCTGAAGTTCCAGCGTCTAGGTTTTGCTGTTGACCAAATGTTGGCATTGTAAGGGCTGGACTTTTGTCTTGGCTCTGAGCTGGAGCACCAACAAACCCTGTTCTGTGTTGCTGTGCAATAATGTGCAAAGGAAGATGAAAGGCAGTGGAGGAGCCAGGCCCAGGGCTGAGCTCCACACACGTTGTGCCCAAACTGCTGCACCCCTGGATGCTGTGAGCTGCCTTTGGGAGAATTGCTCAGCCTTCAGTCACTCTCTGGTGCCCTGCACTCTGAACACAGGTAACAATCCCTGTGTTTCCATGTTTCCTTAGGGTTGGTTATTACAGACACTGAAGGTTTGAAAAAGCAACAATGGGATGGATGCATAGAAACTTTCCCTGCAGCCACTGTGACTCTTCCCATTGAATTGGCCAGGAGTTTTGTTCAGCACAGTGGTTTGCAAACACCAAACCAGGGGGAAGGAAGGCTTGGTTTGTTACTTGCAACTAGAACAAAAATACATGCCATGACTAGACGTCTTGAATTCTTTCATCTTTTTGTCTTTCATTCACTTCTTAGTATTTATGTTAAAAGGAACAAAAAATAATTTTTAGGAGTTCATTTATCTGATTTCAGTTTATTTTTTTTTTCATATATTCCCTCCCTTTATTGCTATTCATTTTCCTCATCTTTTGTACGTTTGCTAACCAATCAGTGGCTCTCTCAAAACTTCCCTAGAAGATTGTCTTTTACTATAATGTGCAATAATCACCTATCTTAGTGATACACTGCAGAAGGCACAATAGCTCCAAAACCAGACAGACAATTGGTGCTTATTTTCGACCAATTTTCATTTATGTGATTTCTCTTTTTTTATTTTGTTTTTTTTTTTTTTCCTCTTCTATCAAATGCCTGTGAGTAACTTCTTGCCTCTTTGAAGGTCTCTCTGATGTGACTCTGCCTTAGGAAGATGACTCATTGTTCTGACCTTCAGCTCTCTCTCCTCATTTTGATGAGGCAACTTTCCATTTTGTAAAACAGAAAGCTGTTTTCACTTGCAAAATCATTTTATTGTGCCAGTCAAATTGCACAAGTGGTAGCAGGATGAATCTCTGATTTCCCATGAAGGCTATGGGTACGTTTAAAGAATCTTGCTTTGTGTGCTTGTGTATCGTGTTTTTCTCATTTGTTTCTGAGAACCAACTCAAAACATTTGCAACACAAATCCTCTCTTTGTTTATTTTGGTTTTGTGTCTTTTCATTAACTGGCTGAGTAATTTTGGTGCAGATGGCTTTTAGAGGGTCCTCACTACACATAAGCATTTCCCTTTGGTAAGAATCAGGTGTTCTGGCAAGTAGGTATGCAAGGTTTTCTTGATTTAAAGTGAAGGGAAAATTCATTTAATATTTTTAAAACGGTCCCTTTTTTTGATGGAGCTGCTAGAAAGCACACAGAGGATTCTCTAAAATTGCTAATGTTAAGTGTGTGTATTGTTGCACTGAAATTCTAGCAAAGGAAGAAAAGTATTTATTAGAATGAGCTTCTTATGAACTTGGAATATGCACATCCTTCCTCATAGTTTTATTTGAAGAAAAGTTTCTTAGAGACTTCTGTACTTCCTAATGTTTTTATTTCCCTAAGGCCTTAGAAAAACATATTTAGGTCTCCATTGCTATTTTAAACTTAACAGAAATAAAGAAGCAGGGTTACTTTACTCTGATCCTTTTAAGCTTTCCATAATTATGGGCTTACCACTCTCCCATTTAAAAACATCTGAATTATAAAATTTTTATAGTGACTGCCATTGCCAGTACAAAGTGGGTTTTTTTTGTTTTAAATGCTAACAAATTTTGTGCTGGCTTGTCAGAGTCATACCTTTGTCAGTGCACATAAATAAATGACTTGACTTTATTTTTTACCATCTTTATCTAGGAAACACCTGAATTATGCTGAATTGTTTGAGCAGACTTCAGGTATTTTTCCATATGGGGAAAAGAGGAAAAGAGTAAAAGCAATTAATTTGCAGGAACCAGTATTCTGGCCTGTGATGTGACTCCAAGCCAGAATAACACCAATAAGTCAGTTCTATTTGAGAATTTTAATAAGACTTACTCTAGTTTTGTGCAGTGTCCATGTAAAGCCATATCAGTTGCATTGTTTTTTTTGTGGCAAGGGGGAAGCAAAGTATTGATTGGGTGGTGTTCAGATGACAGAAATCCAGACCTGGTTCAAGGTGAGGTGTAATGAGGAATTAAGTTTTTCCTCAGAGAGGATTGCAGTAACTGTGTGTGTTGGCTCAGTGTCATCTCTGTGTGCTCACCCCATTTCCTGGGGGTTTCTCAGCCTGGGCACTGGGTTTGCATGGCCAGAGTTTCTCATGGAGATCTCTCCCATGGGAGGGACCTCTCCTCTCCTCCTCTCTCTACTTCTCTACTCTTTTGAACTGATTTCTTTAATTAAGGTGTAATTCTGAAATGAGACTAACATAATTAGCAAATTTTATATTATTAGGTCATCTTTGCTGTTATGTTTGATTGTTTACAAAATCTCCAATACTGACTTGCTTCCCATGTTATTTTCTTTCTTTGCCTTCCTCATTGGGAGCTCTTCATAGTGCATTTTACTAGCTGTATGATAGGTAATAATTACAAATGCAGATACATTCTTTGTCATAGGCACAGTGTTATAGTATTTCAAGTTCATGAAGCTAATTTTAAACTGGCTTTTTTGTTTTTATACTTATAATGCCCTAATTTATAGCTCTCCTGAGATCTATGGAATAGGCACCTAGAGTGATGAAACTGTTAAACATTCTCAGACAATTCCTCTCATAAGCTTAGTTTGAATTTGTTGGCCCATGTTCCCGATAGAAACAATACTGCTGTTATTTTAATGCAGTGTGTAATTTCTAAAGTTTGGGGAATAACTCTGCAAGATTCTAAGAAATAGGAAATGTATCAGTTATTCTGTGCATGTGCTTTCTTCAACAAGTTGAAGCCCAAGTTTTCATCCCAGAACAAAATCAGAATGGTACTTAATGAAGGAGGAATTAAGAGAAATACAGAGAAATACAAAGTCACTAACATCATAAATAGCAATTCAAATAATTTATTAGAGATACCTCTGAAATTGGGCTAAAGGTGTATCTTGATAAAGTTTTTAGAAGAATATGTTATTTGCATAGAAAAATTCCTTACCAAAAGGATTCTTTGTCTCTTCAGTGTTGGTTGTTTTAATTCTCATTGTCTACAGCATATATAGATTCCTTAACTTTTTAAAAAGCAGCTGTTTGAGAAACTCATTTTAGATGACTTTCTAGTTTAAGAACATTGCTGTCTTATGCTTTAATAACTGTTGGCAGTAATTTATTTGTTATTTGCACATAGACCCTCTGGATTTGGTAGTTTATGAATGTTTTAAAAGTTAAATGAATCGATTTTATCTTTTTTTTTCATAATTTTAATTAGATTATATGAACTCCATACCATCTATGGACCATAATCTTCCCACATGCTGGGTTTTCCTCTGTTTTCTCAGTTCAGGAATATAAATCCAGATGCTACCATAGACTATATAATTAAAACCTGACTTAATGATCATTGCCTTTCAGACCCAGTTGACAGGACATTAAGAGAAGATGAATCATCTTTCTACTTCAAGTCCTTCCTTCCCCTTCAAACCTTTCAGCTGTTTGAACAACTGTTGCCAGCTCCCAGAAGGAGATTGTAGCTCCCCTGTTCTCTCTGCCAGTGATGCCCCTGTACCTGTATCCTTGTCCTGTTGGGTACCAGGGAAAGCATCAGCTGTGCAGCCACTCTTCCCTCCTCCAGTATTCTCACTCCTGTGAATTAGACTGTTAAAAAAAATGCTGTGTTTAGTGTCCTGCCCCTTTTGAGCTCTGAAGAACATCTTTGTATTCCTGCAGTGGATTTTACTGGTTGTATCTCAAACTCTTCCATTTCCACAGCATCTCTAGCATGGTTTTCTAAGGAGCCAAGACACATATGGCTGCCCTGTGTGTTCTGTGCTCCCAAAGCTTCTCAACCTGTCAGCTAATTCTGCGTGGGTTTGAAAAGTCTTGATGGCATTTCATCCCTGTTTTGTGTATCTCAAGCTGTGTGAACATCAGAATGCTCAGGCTGTGCCTTTGCAGGGTAGTCAGAAAGTCAGCATGGGTATCTCCCCTTGAGCACTAGGTGAGCCTTGCAGCAAAATTAGACTTTTCCTGTTGGAGTTCCTGACTGAACTGATAGTTATCCTGAGCTGCATCCTTACCTCTTCCTAGAGATACCTTTTTGGTATTAATAGAAACTGTAAGGACAAGATCTGTGGAGCTGTGTCTTGTCTTTCTTTCGTGCAAATTATCTCAGGGAAGGGGATTTTGCTGGGATTTAGTTATAGTCAAACAACAGTCTTGGGTAGAGCTCCTGGTGCCTGGGTATCTCATTAGGTGGTTCTCACCTGTCACAGTATATTTGCTTCCAATTTTCCTCACTTCTGAAATGGAAGACCATCTTTGATTGCTATTGTTTTGGTTGGAACAAGGTTTCAATTTTAAAGTCATGTAAGAAAAGTGTTTGTGGAGGTAAAGAAGGACTGTTGGAAAATCTTGGGATATTTTTGCGTCTTATTTCATGACAATTTCATGAAAACTGCTTATCTGATAACCAGATTAATTTTTCTGATGGACAGAAATCCCCATAAGAATCTGAAAACCTGTGCAAAGTGTATATACACTCTCTGGTGTCCTGCCATATTGAGGTTTCTGTGCAAAAGCTTTTACCCAGAACTCCAGGAACTTGTACAAAACAGTGGGTTAATATCTCTCTTATTTTTTTATCAAATTGCTATCTGTCCAAAATCTTTTTTTTTTTCTTTTTTTTTTTTTTTTCTCTTTTTTTTTCTTCATTTTGGTAATGAATATATATTTTTCATTCTTCCTGCTGTGAAACTAACCCTACTTAAAATGTATAGGAAAGGAGGGGAATTTAAGCAGATGGCAGATAATTGTGAAGATAATAAAGTCCCTTTGATGTCTCTTGGATTATTTATCTCTCTCTGATTAGAAGTGTTCTGTTTAGATTTAGGAAACTATTTTGTTATATGTGCTTTGTTAAATAATTGCTTGATCACAGCCCAGAGATGTAACTTTTAATATTTCCTTTGGTGCAATTACACCAAATGATGTGAGATGGAGGTCACTTGGTTTTCATGAAAGCTGAGAGGTAAAAAAACCCCTACAGTCAGAGACAGTAATTATTGTAAACTGCTGATTTCATGGAAAAATGTTGGTAGTTAACCTGAGTATGCAAAAAAAAAAAAAAAAAAATTCAAAATTTTGCTTCTAATGCACTGCCATGTTTCTGCTCTCAGTACTGACCCATAACAGATGTCAGATTACACAGATATTTGTAGGACTAATATTGCTGCTGGGCCTATAATTAGTGTTGTGTCTGGCAATATTTGTGGAAAAAAATAATCAATGAATATTTTTGTTTTGCCCTTGATGACTTCATAATTTTTGGGGTTCCAAGCAGTAGTGCTGGTTGTTAATCTTAAACCATTTTCTTTCAAAAGAAGTGTAAAATAGCTAAAATACAATAATTCCTCTGATTTTGGTTCAAATAATGCACATTTGCCAAGGTAAGAAGGAGAGCCATTGCAAAGGGAGAAATTGCACTTTCAGTGAAGTTTGGTTGTCAAGCTACCTCTGCTGTTTTATAAAAGGTATTCCAAAAAGAAGGATGGATTTCCAAGGAGGGCTGTACCCACTTAAGGTACTGTCCTAGCATGAGGAAACCTGGGTGCAGTGTGTGACTCTGGAGAGGTTTGGGTATGGTGTGACGTGTTCTAGATCACTCTGACCTTACCTACCAAGCTTTTTGCCTTCTTCAGGAGTGAAGAGTCTCCTAAACAGCACAATTTGCAGAATGCCTGATGTGTTTGAGCAGTGCCTTACCCAATGGGCTAATATCCACATTAACATGTGCAACATAATAAAAGTAATAACATAAGTCAAATAGCAAACCATTAGAAGATATGACTTATATGGATGAAACAATTTCCTCCTGTGTAATTGAAATTCAGGCTCTATAAAGTCAGAAGCAATACACCCTCTTTGCAGAGCTGTAGTAACACCATTATTGCCATTCTTATAATTTGAATTAATCATATGCTTCCTTACTTGCAGTTTAGATCTTGCTCAGGCCCTTAAAGTGCCTTTTTCTTCTCTGAGCAAAGACAGTAGAGAACAGTTTTGAAGGTAAAAAAGAAATTCTTTTGGAGTGGGGTGCAATTTGGTTTCTTGGACATTTTCTTCCAGTTCCTTTTGAAAATTCTTTTAGGTTTTTGCATGTCTGCCATGAGTCTGATCTAAGAGAATCAATCCTTTCTATTCAGGATAATTCATTACTGCCTTGGGGATTTATCTTGTCTTTTCTTCCCATGGTGTACATCTTAAAAAGAAGTGGTTGTAATTTGAGGGAGTGGAGACCATCATTTTCTCAGTTGCTGTTCTGATGAGACCACAGAAATATCTCATGGATATTTAGATAGCTATGAGAGTTGCAATTTATTAGAAAAATAAACCAGGAGAGATGTCAGGGGCTTACTCTTAACGTTGATTTTATTTCATGTGAAGTCTACTGGAGGAACTGAGTGTAAATAATCAAATAATAACGATGCCAAACCCCTCCCTCTGTAAAAGAGACACAGCACTGAGCTCACACCTGGCAACAATGACACAAGAAATGGACTTTATGGGCTGAGACCTTCACTGTTGGCTGTATGGGAAGAAATTAGTAATTTAAAATGCTCTAGCTATTTGTCTGTTGATAAGCAGAGTGCTGTATATGGAGAGCTACATCTTCCCTCCTGTCAAATGGAGCTGGGTCCTGTCATGGTTCTCTAGGGACAGGGACACATTTCTTGTGTTCCCTGTGGATTTGCCAGATGAGAAGGGCTCTGAAATTTATGCACAGCACTCTGCTGCAGCCTTTATCCAAAGTCCTGCTCTGGTTATATAAGGAGTCTGTTCCTGTGTGGATTTATGAGCTCTATACTCACCTGCACCTCTTGTTGGACATTATGTTTTGAAGACTCCTTTTGGGAAAGTTTGATAAATAGAAAATGGTCCCTGGTCCCCATCCCAAGTTCTAAGCATTAAAATCCCATAAGCTGGTTGTGCAATGAGCATTTTGAGTTAAACATGTTTCCTTTTTTTCCCATTTTGAATGTATTTTGTTAGGAATCAGTCATGGGAAAGCTGTGCAGTGCCATGCACATAATGTGAATGTCTATTTACCTTGGTAGTGTGCTGTCCTCCTTCTTGAAGTAATGGGTTATTCATTAATTTGGTGCACAACTGAGCATGGATTTTTCATTTTACCCTAAGTAGCAGTGCTAATTTGCACTGTTTTAAACCACTGCTTAAATTAACAACATTTGTGGGAGTGGTGTAACAACAGTTTGAAGATGATGAAATCAACCCTCCTGGGTACTGGCTTATTGTGAGGACTTTAAAACTGCTTATATCTTCTATATTCTTCCTTTTTTTTTTTTTTTTTTTTTATTTCTGATCTGTTCTAAAGCCTCTGGGAGAGGCTCAGGAAGTAATCTGTTGGCTCATTTAAGCTTATTGATTTCCCCTGCTTTAAAAGTAGTTTTGGTTTGGGATTTTGGAGGTTGTTTGGGACTCTTGTTTGTTTGTTTGGGTCTTTTTCAGTCCTTGTTATATTTATTTTCTTTAATAGTACAAATTCAGAGCAGAGGAAGTAAAAAAAAAAACCAGAATCCTGTTTGTCACTTTTAGGGCCAGATGTACACATGAGTTTCAAAGCACTTAATACATTGCTGGCAAATGTATTAAGCATTAGTTAAGACAGAAGATTGCTTTGATTAAATGGGTTTTCAGATTGCTGGTGTTTGTAACCCTGCTGGTGATAAATGTTGGGAACAGTGTTTGATAAAAATATCAGAGAACTAATTTATGGATTTCTGCTCTATTCCACTGAGGTAGAGAGCTATTTGGACTTGTGGGAATAATACAAAGTTATTCATGAACAGTGTCTCGAAGGTCAGTTCTTGAGGACCTGGTGATACATTCCTCAATCAAGATCTGTAGTTAAAAATATTATGTATATTTGTAGTAATACAGTAATTATAATTGCATCAGAAATTAATTAAGATCTATTTAAATCAAGAATATTGTCAGGAAATGCAGACCTTGAACATTACAGGAACTGCAGTCCATTTTCCTGCCTAGAGAAGAGGGAGGAATTAATTTTTCTTTTGTTGATCCAAATAAATTTCCCTGGCTGGTTATTACAGCCCCTTCAGACCCACTGCATGTCCCCCAAAGGGCTGTCCTGTAGTTCCATTCCACTGCACAGCCCTTAAGTCACTTTGACAGCATCAAGGAATGACAAGTGTGCCAGCCAAGTCCCCAGGCCACTTTCATGGCAGGTAAGCCCTTCCCGGGGAGGGCTGCACTGCAGCAGCAGCACTGAGCTCTCCATCATCCTGCTCCATCCCAGTGGCCTGGGATGCCATTTGCTGCAGAACTGGGGGGAAAATAGGAGTAAATTAGAAAAGTATGGAATGCATGGGCACTTTAATCCCAAATGCCCCATCTTTGTATCCTTGTTAAACACCTGTAATTGCCCAATCCAAGTGTATGAGCAGCTGCATGACTGGACCAGGCAATCCAGATCAGGATTTTTAAGGCAGCTGCTCTATGAACATTTATTTTGTTCATTTTATTGCATGGAACTAAAGATACTTGATTTGGTGACCACTGCCAGGCATTCTCTAGGAAATTCTCTTTATTTCAAATGGTCCATACTGGCATTTATAGGTGAGCATTTACTTTCAATCATTGATATCTTGGTGAAATTCCAAGCAGCTGTGGTGTGATAAATGTGGAATCTTGAGTCTCCATAGATGTTGCCCTATAATAAACAAAATACATATCCCAAAATCTTACAGTGTACTGAGCAGTTGTGGTGTGTGTAGAGATTTGCAAAGTGCAGCAACAGCACCAAAGTGAATTAAAGATCATTAAGCTTAAGTAAGTTTTATATGGTTGCATTGATTAGTTTCATTCACCTAAATCACAGGAAAAAAGTCAAAAAACCCAGCCATTTTCTGCTTAGTTGCAATAAATAAAAATTTATTTAACTTTTATTTAGAGTGTCTGATGTTCAGTCTAGAAAAATTGTCTACCAAGAGATCAGTCAAATGCAGACAGATCACCAAGAAAATAAATTGCTATTGGAGAAGAGGACAGCAGGAATTCTACTTTTTCTGGCTCTCTAGGTTTAATCTATAAAATTATAGCTTTCTGCATTAATTAGGCTGCTGTCTAGAGCTGTGTTGTGAAATTTGCAGAGCAATTGAAGTTAATGAGTTTTCTCACAAGTGCAGCTGTGTCCTCCTTCACTGCCATTGGTACAGTGCAGCCATGAGCAGGCACTGCAATCAGGGAATTACTTATTTTCTAGTAAAGGAGTAATGGCAGGTACTTACATATAAATTATGTGATATATGTGTACAAATATATATACAAATAAATATTTATATATAAACCAAATGTATATATATATGTATTAACTGAAATGGCTACTTTTTAATATAAATAAAACAATGTATCTGTATGTTTAAGCATTTTCCAGGTACTAATTTATATATAACTATGAACACCTGCTCAGAAAATCAGAGAAAGGGACATTTCACTCATTCAATAGCTGCACTCAACTAATAAATCAATTTTGAAGGTCAATAATGGGATTGTGCAGATCCTGGTTTTGCTTTGCAGCCTCATCACTACTGTCCTCTTGTTAAAATTGCAGAGCTTGGGCTGAAATACAAAAACTGCCTTGGCAAAATGTTCTCAAAGATATCACAATTTCATTGTGACTTTTCTAACCACTTTTAATAATAGTGTGTGAAATGAAACGTGAATATTTTTTCAGCACATTTTCAGCATATTTTCTACCTTTTCAAGGAAAAATATCTATATGTTACCTGATTAGTATTAAAAATACAAGTTATTATAGCAATAAGTGATGTAAAGAGCAAGGATCTTACTTAAATATCATAAGCACTTTAAGACCCATGTGAATTCATTACAATTCTGTTATCTTAGCCTATTCATTGGAAAACAAATAGTAGAAAAGAAAATGAAATTAAATTTAATATGAAACAAAGGGCAGAAAAATTCCTTTAAGAGCTCAGAAGGGGAGATTTGTTGAAATCATGTATAATTCTAGAACCTGCAATTGAAAGGGAAGAACACAGGTTTAATTATGAGATTAGTTGTGTCTGGCAGTACTGCACTTTAGAATATATCAGCATATTACAGAAATCTTGTAGTTCTTGAAAGAGGGAAGGGATAGTAATTACACTGATTCTGGACTTTAAAAAGAAAAAGGGTGAGGTTTTTTTGGTGGTATTTTTTTTTCTGGGAAGGCTACAAAGCATAGTCAGTTTAGGGAAGCTCAGTTAAATTATATAACATTTTAAATACTATAGGTAATGTCTTTTCAAGTTAGTGTTTCCAGCCTAATGCAGATAATAGGATAATGAGGCATTTATGGAGATTATATTTTACAAGTCACAAATGTACTACTTTCAAGCCAGCAAGACTGCACACAAAACCAGAGGGGTCATTCAGGAAACCATTAGAGATGTTCATAGTGTAGAAGAGAATAAATTGAACTTTGCTGGGTTTAATGGCTTTTCCATGTGTCCTAAATACTTCTTATGCCCTTTTTAAAATTCTCCCTTCTGTAGTGCAGTTGCACTGTGGGTTTAAAGTGTGCTCATCTCCTCCAACCCAAGGAATTAAATTCCACATTTCTAACTCCACCTCAAGTCCTTGGGAAAGGTGGGGTTCCTGCCTTGCCCAGTTGCTGCAAAGGGGCAGGCGCGTTGCCAGGTGGGATTTTTGCCGTCAGCTGCTACCTCAGATGGTGTAACCTGGCTCAGGGTCCTTCTGGGGGAGCCCCAGTTCATGACACTCACTCACCTTTCCTTCTGGCTTGTTCACTTAGCTCTGCAAACTCGTGATGCATTTTTAATTACCCAGCAGAAAGTTAGACTGTCAGAAAACTGAAAGAAAAACCAAGATGTGAGAGTTAGAAAAGTTTGTCAGAACTTTTCCTCAGTAGCCTGGAGAAATAAAGTGGGTGCAGAGTGTAAAAAGAGGTGTAATAGATCCTAATGTGTAAGTGCTGGACTCTCCATTGCCTTTGAATCTGGTCATGTGTGAAGATTATGGAGATAAAGGAATGTGGCACAGAAGGAAAAATGGAGAAGAGATGAGGAAATTAAAAAGGAAAGCATCAGAGAAGGATAGCAAAACCATGTTCTGCAGCAAATAGGGATCCCTTTGAAGAAGGTGTGGGTAACCATGGGGATCTCTTGTGAGATTGTCAGTGAAGGACTCAGAACAGAATTGGAGCAGGCCCAATGCAATATTCTTGTGATCATGTGTCAATGAATTAATCATTGCTCTGTGTCCTTTGATGTACCAACGAAATGCATCATTACATTGAACCATCTGAATTTTTTACAGGGCAATACATCACTGGTGAGGTAGAACCCTAATGATAAACTAGCATGCAGCCAGGCTTCATTATGTTAAATTAACTAAAACAAGATTCTTTAGGCTGATAAATATTTAATGAGAGCCATCTCAGCTGGGAGACTGAGAGATAGAAGACTGGTGGACTTGCATGTGTTGGAATGTTACAGGAGAGCAAACAGCACAATTTGGGGAGGTTTGGGTATGAAATATCTGCCTAACATGGCTGTGGAAGTAATTGTATGAACCAACACTTCAATCATGAAACTTGTCACTCTGTAATTACCTCTTGAGTTCAGCATTATCACGCTGGTTTGTCAAATAAAAAATGTGGAATGGTAACTGAGAATGCATATCTGAAAATGTCAGTATTTCTCATTTTACAGACATGATCATTAAGAAGGGAGAAGGCTCTGAAGGTGCCTCCTCCTGTATTTGCAAGAAAACAGATGACAATTTAGTCACAGAGGAAAGAGAAATTTAGTAAATTGCATTCAACCAGGATATATTTGCTTCCCTCTCATATCACCTGTGCTGAAAGTGGCTCCGTACACATTCAAACATGATCTGATTGATATGAAAAATAAATCATGTCTGGGTGCCTGTAAGTTTGCTACATTTTAAAATAATAACAGGAATTCTGACATTTCTAGCATTAAAGCTATAACTCCATCTGTCACTGAGTTAAGAAAATCTCAGGTGGTACTTAAAAAAATTGAAGTTGTTGCTGTTGGAAGAAAATTCAGAACGTGACAAACAAGCACTTTTAGCCACATATTTATAGAGAAGTGATTGCTTATCTAAATATATAAAACAAAAATTTTCCCATTAAAATACATTTAAGAACACATTCACAGGAAAGGTGTTTTTAACTTTTATGGCAAATAATGAATTTGTTTTTCATGTTAATTTTTGATGTGACAAAAGAAGATGCTTGATTACAATCAGAAAAAATACAAATATCACTTGTTCTACTTCAAAAATATAAAGAATTGAAATTTGGAATAAAAACGTTTTCCCTTTTAATAATTCTTCAGCATAAGGAAGCATTTTGATCAACCCTAAGCAAAAGTAACAATAAAATTTTATTTACATAACCTGTTGGAGAACCATTTGGAAAAATCAATAGTCAATGCACTACTCACTGTGTGAAAGGTGGAAAGTGTGGCCTTTTAGCATTTCCTGAATTGTAGGTTACAAACTTTACAAAGGAGTTGATGCAGTGGTGTTTGTGTGAAACTACCATAGAAGGATTCACTTCTCAGGGCATTTTTGTTAGGTGAGTTGGAAAATCATCTCTAATGTGCTTATTTGAAAATATCTCAAATAGTATATTGTGGCATTTACAGATTTAAAACTTGATCTGTATTCTTCATAAGATATTGGGCAGCAAGGTAGTAGCATCAAACAAAATGCATCACTTTGAGGCAGTATCTTCCTTCATTTCCTAATTTTAAATTTGAATATTAATATGGTTTGCAGAAAGTAGTTAACTAAAAAAATCAAATCTAATTTAAAAATTCATGGGCTGCATAAGTAAAAGGATTTGTGGAATATAGTTAAACATTCAAATCTAATTAAAAATACCTTACTACATTAAAAATGAGAGAACTATGTTCATTATAACTGTACTCCTGCAAATAAATTAGTTTTTTCATTAAGACTATTTGTTTAATGTTCTCCATTAGGCTAATGAAATGCTGAGAGATAATTTGGGATACATAGTTCTGTGAATTTTTCTTTTAGCCTAATCCTGTGTGTTTTAAGTCCTCCACTGATTATTTTTGACTTGGCTGCCTGGCTTATATCCACTGAAAAGCTGCACAAAAGATGCCCTGAAAAAAAAAACAATGGTAGAGGTCTAACCAATGATTGTTGGTATTTATTTATTTATTTCTACATATACAAGCAAATTAAGTTGTTAGCAGAACTAATGAGCAAAGTGTGTGTGCATGTGTTGTGTGTGTACATAGTATGTGTAACTGTTTAAAAAATGGGTATTTGCCATTTTCTGGTGTTCCTCTAAGTGAGAACAGACAGCTTACAGTTGATGGAGGGGATCACACCTGAAATCTGATTCTGTGGATACCTGGACAATTAAGCTCCCTTAAAATATTTTCAATTCCTTCTACTCCCATTGGTTTTCAATAGGACCCAGAAAATTCAAGGAGAGATAAGTATTTATTTTTGATTGGCATAGGTTGGATTTATGGTAAAGAAGTCCTAATGACACATCAATCTCTTACCCTCATCATCTAATGAAAAAAACCCCCCAAAAATAAATTCCCTGGTTCAGCCCTGAAGAGCTGAATCCAGGATAAATTTTTGACCAGTCATCATAATATTCTTTTTTTCTCAGGAGGAAGCAGATGCAAAAGCCCAGTACAAGCTAAAGGTTCATAATGTTTTAGCTGCCCACATTAAATTAGGGTTGTTAGGCAACAGTTTAATTACAAATATGTAAGCTATTATTTGAACTATCAAGAAAATAAGCATTAGAAACATTAGACAAGTTCTGTGTGATGATGAGCTATGCAAGCTGTTGCTTAGGTGGTCAATATTAAGCTGAAAAAGGCAGCCAGGGCATAGTTTTTGTCCATTTTTACCCTCTTCCCATCACTTATTGATATTATAGTTTTCAGAAAATAAAAATATTTGGTGCCCATAAAGAAAAAACAAGGCATTGTTTAAATAGAACAAGCAACAGTAAATCCTATTGAAAAAATCCACGTTTCTGGTATCACAGAACATATCTAGCACATTAAAAATATATTGTTCCTATGCAGTAATTAGTAGCACTAAATAAATCTAAATTTGAACAGTTTAAAAATATACATATCAAAATATATCCAGAAAAGAACTTTATAGCATTTGGTATTCTGTAGCATCATCCCTCTTCATTTGCTTTGTATCTGAGGGATAAAATGTGAGCAGTGTGAAACGTGGAGGTTGTGTGAAGAGCCACAAGGGCTTTGTCTCTAGGTGTGATGTGTGCACACAGGTGCACATGGAGAAAGAGCCACAGTGTGCTGTGGAGAAGAGCATTTGAGCTCAAATTGCATCACTGGATTTTTCTTTTCAATGCCATTTTGCCCCTTCACTTAATTTCTTTCTCTTCTCTCTGGAATCTCATCAAGAAACTAATTGAGAGCGTAAAAGAGCATTGGCTTAGAGTACCTTTCACAGAGCTATTTTAATCAACCTTCAGTAGTGTATATGGATTCATGTAAGACCCTCAATTAACTTGCACATTAACACTGGTTAAGCAATTTTAGATCCTTAACTTATCAGGAATGTTGTATGCAAGGGGTTTGAATAGCTGAGCAGAGTTTGTGCTCAAACACATTTCATCACCATGCTCTTATTATGCTGGGCACCACCCAGAAAAGGGAACAAATGAACTGAAAATGGTGTTTTTCTGAGATTTTCCATTCTTTAAGCATTAATGTAACCTGCATATTATGGTCTCACAAATTAGAGGAGGTTTTCTGAAGGGAGAAGGACTTGCTGTTCCTCATTCAAAATTGAGGGTATTCCCTGTGTAAAAAAAGCCAGCCTCATTTAGTTTTGTAGTGGTTTGTAACATTTGAATCTCTCTTTATGTGGCACATTATCACATCTCTTAGTAGCAGCAGTTATGAGGAATCCTCATTTCCAGGCTAGTGCTTGACTGGCCGTTTCCAGAGTTGCCAAAGCCAGTGGAACAGCTGGCACAGCACACCTCACCCTCTGTCCTGGGAGCAGGAGCTGCTCCCTGCACGAGCACATGCAGAGCCTGATGCAGCTCATCCCAGATTTTCCAAGAGTTAACTGGCAAGGTTAAATGGATGGATTCAGCTTTTAAGCATTTATTTAAAAATTATCTCTATCTCAAAAATTCTACTAGAACAAAACTGAGTTATTTTTGTGCTTTCCTACTTTTAAAAATTACTTTATGGAAAATACTTTTGTGTCCCATATTTGTTTCTAAGGTCTCATATGTAATAGGAGTTTACTGTGGTATAGATTGAAAAATTCATAGCACCCACTAGCCTTCACCGTGAAGGACTTGGATTATTTTACAGTGTTTTAGCCTTTTGTTCCCATGTTCTGCTTTCAGAAACAGCAAGGTAAATCCGAATTCCCATGAATGAGAAGTATTTTACTGAACAAAATAGGAACTAACACTTCTTATTCAAAAGTGCCTACAGCATTTTAACCTATAGTGCATTAATTTCTCAAAACTACTTTGTGTCCAGTCAAAAATGATTATAACAAGCCCATTCCCTAATCAGAAAGATAACAGTGAGTTTCAAATCCAATTATTCTGTTACCTGCTCAAAATTTCTGATGCCTGGCTGACATTATCATCATGATGCCAGGTTTGTAAGGATGCTGGGTGGTGTTGCTGTCCTTGCAGCCATGCAAGAGAACTCTGAGGCTTTGAGGGTTTGGCAAAGACTTTCATTTAATGCTCATTGGTGACCCTGCTTGTTTTGGAACGAAGCCATCTCTGAGTGGGTATGATCAGGTCCTCTCAAGTGTGTTAGACATGGATTTTGACCCTGAGATTGGGACAAATCATTGCATTTAATTTACTGGAGGGATTATGGGATATAAAAGCTCCTAAAATGAAGACAAATTAACTTCATTGGAGTTTATAAATGTGTGAGAAAACTGCACAGCATCACAAAACACGGGTTGGTGGAACTGTGTGTATGAGATTCATTTCTTGACTATACTCTTTGCAGAACTCAGGAAATATGAGCTTGCTAAAATCTTTGCACTGCTTTTACTGATGGTTTTCAGTCAGGCTTTGTCATCTGATGAACTCTGTATGAAACTGAACCCCATTATCCCTGCCATGCAACTCCAGGAAGTTTGAAAACTGGTTGCAATTACCAGATACAAGATGGCAATTAAAGGGGTGCATTCTTAACACAGACGTGCATAATGTGCTAGAGACTAATTAAAGATGTGAGCACACAGATCACCAGGAATTGCCCAGGAATAGAAGTTCACTTGAAATAAGGTAATTAAGTTAATCTTCTGATAGTGGGGTTTTGCAGTAAGTGCATGTACTAAATATGAAAGTAAGGAACTTAAGAGGTAATTAAAAGTAATTCAGGCATTAAATTAACCTTCTAGCTATATGAAGTGGTAGTAATTACAGACATCAAAATTAGAATCATATTGTAATCAGATTAACTACAGTGTAATTTATGTACCTACATCACAACCTATCTACAAGAGTCAAATACAAGCTGTTGGTTCCCCAGCAAACATTAATGCTGCAGCTGGAGAGCAAGTCTCAAAACTGGGAGCAGATATCAGTACCCCAAATCCAAACAAAGCTGCCTGTGCTGGGGATATGGACCATTTTCAAGATCTGCACCCTGGAGTTTCCAGGATGCTCCAGAATTCTCCCCAGATGTTCCCACCTGCAGGTGTGGCTGTTCTGGGTGTGAGCTTTGCAGGCTCGCTGGCAGAGCAGGAGTTACAGCTCTGTGGAGGCAGGCAGAGCCTCCACTCTTGCTTTCTGCAATTAGGCTTCTCAACATCCCTCTCAGGAAAGTGCTAGTGGCTCATTAAGGCTAATTGCTGGCAGACACCTGATTCCCTCAGAGGCCAAGGAGAGGAGCCAGGCTGAGGGGAGGGCTGTGGTGGCTGAGCAGCAGAGCCTACCAGGCAGGTGGATGCACTTTTAATCATTTCTACAATTGACTTACAGCTACAGGAAACTTGACCTTTTCTTTGATTAGAATCTGAGCTGATGAAATTCCCCTTTTTCCCTGCAATCAGTTGCCACATGAATTAGACCATTAGATTTGTGTATCTACCTGTCTGCCCTAGGCATGTTGTTAATGCAGCTGTGATTAAAGTAATTTATTACAAATTATTGGGTGTGAAAAGGGATCTGATACTATGAAGTAATATTTTAAAGGAGACATTCTAATAGGCACAGCCATTGTCATGCTTTGTTTTCAATTATTTTATCTCTGGCACAAGCAATAGATTACCCACTACAGGCTTTGTGTTATAGGGCAACTTGTACATGATCTGTGAAGCAAATGGAACTGAAAGAAAAATCTGATTGCATCTCAGTCTTAGCAGAAGCTGTACCATTTTCCCAGGCTGCAGAAACAGATTAAACCCTATGCAGTTTGATTTCTATGTATTCCTTTATCCTAGAGTTCAGCATAAAACATTTTTCATATCAGGAAAGATTTCTTGCATGTTATACCTCTGTTCTCCACTTTTTTCTGTGTCTTAATTTATTTCATGTAGTTCCCTAAATAATACTCAACCTTTATTTTAACAAAATAAAATTTTAATGTTGAGCATTTAGCTACATCTATTTATATGTGAGCAAGAATTGTCCCACCATATTAATTCCAGGGAGTTTTACTGTAAACTTGGCAAGTTTTTGGCTCAAGGCTGTTCCCATGCAGCCAGACATGCTGAAAGCACCAGGAGAGTGCAGGTGTACATCAGTCCTCATATCATCAGTCATGCCTCTGAAGGCTGATTTTTTGGGCTTCAGACATTTTGGAGGGTTTGGAGGTTCCCTTGGGTGGGGGCAGGCACACCTTGTTCTGCTCTGAGTCAAGGATGCTGTGGCCATGTCGATGCCTTTGTGTTTCCAGGACTTTCCTCCATGGTTTGTTATTGACTCGAGCTGGAAAGATGAGAATTGCTTTGTGTAATTACACGATTGAACTGCTGGAATTGCCTGAAGGATAGACTGTATATCACACTCATGGCATTTATTACTTTTTCATCTGAGTGGAAAAAAAGCAGCAGAATGCTGTACCAGTCTGATCAAATCACACAACTATTCATCAGCAGTCATGAGTTAACAGATAACATATACAAGACTCACTGAACAGTGTGAATTTTACCTTAAAATCTTTTGGATTACTACATTGTGGTCCATCAATGGAAAAGATTCTGTCTCTTTTTGTAATTGTGGATTAAGGTTAGGGGATAATGGATAAAAGAGTAGAGAATCAGAGAAGAAAGGAAACATATTTTTGATTCAAAGCGCTGGTTAATTCGGTAAAATGTGCCCCTTCAATATTTTCCAAAAGAAAGAAGTCTTTGTACTTGGGCTGAAACTGCTTTTATGAATAGGAAATCTGTCTAACAAAGCTGGAAAACAGCTATTAAGTCTTCTCCTAAAATATTTTTCCATAATTCCTGTAAAATTCTTAGACATCTTTAAAAGAACCTGTCTTGTTATTTGTTGACACTTCAGGGCCATTTTTTGTGAATGAAAATCACATAAGCATATTATTATTATTATTATTTATTTTTGATCATAAGGACTGATAATCTTCTTTGATTCTCATCTGAAAAAATATATATTTTTCATATAGGGATTCCAAGTTTCTTTCCAATCTTATTGGTCAGAAAAATGTAGCTGTTTAAGACCTTGAAGAAAGCATTAAAGCTTTTCATAGTTAAAGCCTCTATGATTTCTCACCATTTTAATCAAAAGTACAAGAAACTGACTTCTATATTGGAGAGCTGTGAGGAAAAAAATTGGGTCACAGGATGGTTACAAAACTGGGCATTGCCAGAATTAGTAACACTGAAGTTCTTGCAGTTGAGAGGCACTTGGCTCCTTATGGAGCCCTGGAGCTACAGGGAAAATGTGTCACTGAGTCCAAAATATCCTCACTCTGCATCATTGGACAAAATTGAACTGATTGTAGGGAGTCAAACACAGACTGCAAAACACTTCAAGATGTTAAACAGAAGTAGGTAACATCATTTATTTCCAAATAAACATAAGCAGTGACTTGGTCTTTCTCCTTTATTTTCTAGATCATCTTATTGCAACACTAGAGAAAACCTTAGTGCAGCTGTGTGCTGTAATTTGGAGTGATGGATAGTAAATTCTTGAGAAAACTGACTTCTGCGTGGGAAATACCACAAATGGTCACTCCCAGCCATGCTTTTCAGCTGCTCCCACTAGGAATTGGATTATACCTGTTTGTCCTTGGAAGCACCTGGAAAAGCTGTAGAGTCAGGAAGGAAATTGTCAGGGGCTTTCAGGAAGGACACGTGAACACCTCTGCTGTTGTACCCTGAACTGTTAAAGATTTTATAGTTGAATGTTTTAAGTTGATTTCTGAATAGCAAGGAAACATATTTGTGTTTTCTTAGTTTTAGGGACATTGATTTCTGCAATTTAAACTTTTCCTCAGAATTGCAATAGTATATAATGTATAATGGATTTAATTTTTTTTAATTATGTAAATTTCAGCCAAATAATACTGTAAATCAGGTTTAAATTTTCAAAATTCAAAACACAAAGAGTTTTCACTACCATCTTAAATATAACTGATGCAGAAAGAGTCAAGTTATGGGAGCGTGGGCTGTATATATGGTGCAGAAGTGGCTTTGAAGTCAGACTTCAAGGCCAAGTTGCAAATTATCTACTCTGTGTCCTTATCAGGGTCTTCATTGCTCCAGAGCCAAAAGCCAGTGCTCCAGAGCTCACCTCCTGGCATGTTAATCTGAGAGTGGGCAGCCCCTCATCAGCCCAGCTCACTGCTGTGGCAGGTGGTGACATGGGTAAGGGACAGAGGATTCTACAAGGCCCTTGTGCATCCACATGAGCCCCAAAATCTCCTGTCACAAGGAACAATGAAGCTTGTGGATGGTCTGATGCTCAGAGATGTCATGGCCATCATGGGCCACGTGGGGAGGTGGAATCAAGTGTCGAGGCTGCTCCAGGGCAGCTCAGTCTGGGTTATCCCTCTCTTGTGCCTGACTCAGACCAAGCTGGAACGTGGGGCAGCTGGGGACACTCCTCGTGTGGTGTGTGAAGTTGTTGTTTAAGTTGTTGGATAACTTCCTTTCGTGCAGCAGTGAAGAGTAATCCTGTTCCTAGATACCATCACGTGTATGTTTGGTAGTGACCCCACTGGTGCAAGTAATGCAGCAACCACTGATCACACCCAAGCTCTTTCATTTTAACACTGTACCATAGGAATTAAAGCATCTCTTGACTAAGAGCTTTGGATACCACGTCAGGTTTCTTTTCTGCTTCCCATTCCAGTGTAAATGGCTGACTCTTGTACGGCATGACCTGATCACCAGGACAGGTCAGCCAGAACAGAACTTCAAATTGGGTTGGATGTATCTTGAATTTAATTAACTCCTGCTGTTGAGGCCACTTAGGCCTCACTTTCTGAGCTGAATGGTTTACTCTCCTACTTTCATCTCTTCAGGATGAGAAGCTGGGTCCAAAGACCATCGAACTGAAAGGGCTTTGGGAAACTTTGTAGCCTGTTACAGTAATAATGGGAGGAGGGACTCAGAAACTTCCCTTTGAGCAGCTGCGCGCCAGGTGAGAGCAAACTCGAAAGCGGAGGGCAGGACAACTGGGGTGCACCATTCCTTAACTTTTGTTCCTGGAGCTGGAGATGAATAAGGCTGGCTTCTGCACTCTGCTCCACATGCAGCCCAGACTTTCCAGTAGGGAGCAGAGGAATGCACTGAAATGGATAAAAGCTTCCATGTTAGTTAAGGCACTCTTGATTCATCTTTGTTTTGTTCCTTACTCAAGTCACGACTCAACAAATCCGTGTAACCAGTGGTGCTTTTAAAGTCTCAAGCAGGAGAAGGTGACCCTCCTGCCCCCAAATAAAAAGCTGTGTTGGCTCTTTAGGAGGGGCATTCATGTGTATTTGGAGGACGATGCTTGCAGCTCACGCTCTCTGACCTGTCATTTCTTGTGCTACCAGATGTTTGGAGGGTGACCACGATGACCCTTGCAAGGTGTAAGTGGCCACACTGATGGAAAGAGATGTTAGGATAAAGGCAGGGCTATTGTCTTGACATAAGATGTTACCTTTGTTAATTAGCAGAGTTGAACCCACAGAAGTGTTTCTGCAGTTTCTAAGGAGCTGTGAGGCTGAGGTGGCAGTTCAGTGGCTCTGCAGCATCTGAGGCTTCTGATTCCTGTAGAACCCCATCAAATGGGTCAGAGCAGGAACAGCCTGTTTCTCTCCATAATCCGAAACTCTGCTTTGGAGACATCCCTTCACCTTTCCCACTTTGAACCCAAATTTTCCCATATTATCCATATGGGAATTAGTATGCATATTCCCAATCAAGAATAAGTAGAGGTTCTTATAGAGCCTGAATATTCTGCCTCTCCCAGAGGGATTAGTCCCATGATTGACTGAGTTCATCTAAAGCTGATAATTCTTTGTAAAGGATGGTGTTTCTTTACAGTGAACAAATAAATATCTCTGTTTTACCTTCAGAGTAATGCGAGGTAAGTTCCTTTCTCATAGATCTTTTTGCGTATTTTGTGTGGTTTTCTGGTGCCACATATTTTGTGCCACGTGTCTGTTTCTTCCTCAGTATAAATGTTTCATAGTCACTTAAAAAGTACAAAAAGAATTAGTGTCTGCAGCTGAGCTCTCAAGGGCAGTAATCTAATAACAAATGTGTGGATGAGAGAGAAAAAGACTTGATTATGCCTTTCTAAGCCATTATGGCAGACAACAACAGATAGGAAATGTTTTTAACCTGTGAAGCTTAATTAAATTTTATCTTGCACTGTAATGCAATGCTCTGGCCATGCTCCAGGAAGGACTTGTGTACAGATGTCTCCTTGCTCAGTCCCTGGTTTCTCCAGCTGGTTGCACCACCCTGTGTTGAGCAGTCTGCCTTCCTAAACACATCATGGCAAGGGCTTGGAAGAATCAAGCTGGAAGTGGAACACATTTTGGATGTTGTGGGGATTTAAGAAGTTCTGTCAGTGCTGGTCACTCAGGCCTCTTTCTGTCCCCTTCAGTCTGCATCAGCTCCTGCCCAGCTCCCTGGTGTGTCTGTGCTGTGCACTTGCATCTCAGAGCAGTGACAGGGACACGAGCTCAGAGCAGAGAACAGAGCCACTGGAACAGCTCTGCCTCCTGAAGGAAAGCCTGGGCAGGGCTTTCTCCTTGCTCTGCAACTGGAGGAAGAAGACCAAGTGCTCTTCCTCATGAAAAAGGCCTCCTAGAACTTTTTTAAAAAAATACATTTTACATAAATTATGTAGTTCACTTTGAATCATCTTTAAATAAAACATGCAAATATTCTCAAAGCAGGATGCTCTTCCCAGCTGTCAGGGAGACCTTCCTCCCTCAGTGCTCCAGCTCAGGCACATGGCATCCTTTCCATGGCAAACAGCTCAAGGGGGACACATAAGGATGTTGTGGGATGCTCAGGGTGCATGTTTGCTACTTACTGTGTATTGCATCCTAACAGTGCAGTAGAAGAACCTGAACAGTGTCCACCACTGAAAAGAGAAATGCACAGGCTATCTACTCAGAGCACACTAACCCTGCCTTGTCTTGACTTTGGGGACTGTAAGCTTTGTAAAAGTGTCTTTCTATACAAAATTCCATTTTTCCCCCAAAATATTTCTACATTTTTTCCTTCTGTGTGGGTTACCTGGACAAGACAGTGAAAATGTAACTAAAATAATAATGTAGCAATTGTATTGTGTAACTTTTCAAGGATATGTAAAGGGTGACTTCTGTCATCTGAGTTTGAATCAGTCTTACTGCAAAATCCACGCCCAGTACTTTGTCTGGCAGAACTGTTAATTTGTCCTCTGATTGGTGGGCAAATACTGTTGTCTGCAGTTTATACCTGTGGCCTAAGATGAGGAGCTGAATTTAATCTCAGACAGTGAGTCAGTAGCAGAACCAGAGCCAGAACACAAGTTTTGTGGATTTATGTTCCTCATTTAATGCAGCTGCTGAAGCTTCTCCAAAGCTCCAGGATGCTTCTACCATTAGTGCTGCTGCAATTGTACCACTGAGATGATCTCTGCAATACAGACTATTGTACTTTATAGGTAATTTAACTGCTGAGAGAACAGCAATGTTGCAGTAGAGAAGGAAAAATTTAAAGAAATTAATTTTAAATACATCAGAAATTTGCTAAATGTGGCACTTTCTGTAAATCTTGAGCCCTATGGAAATATTGCCATATATGTGCAGGGCACATCACACTTCAAGGAAGTTAGTCTTAAAATAGTGTGAAGTTTGACAAAAGCAGATTCTGAAATACATTCCAAGACCAGTTCAGGGAGATAGAGAGGATAACAAAACAGTGCTACAAAGAATTGAGGCAAATTCTCCCCTGCATTGGATCTAGATATCCAATGGATGTTTGTAATGTAAGTGGAAATGTAAGATACACAAGAATTTTTTACAGAACAAGCATGGAAAGATGCCTCAACTTATGCCATTCTGCAAAAACAGGTTTTAAAAAACAATTTACAAGAATTATTGCTACAGCAATTGGAAATCACAGCACAGAAAGACTGGCACAACAAATGTTCTCACAGGTCTCACTTCTCTGATTTACAAGATTAAATACACTTGAGAAAAGCATATCTGATGCTGAACATGTTTATTTAATGGCAAATACGTGTCTGTACCAGTGGTCTCAAAAGAGCTCTTAGAAGAAAAGCCCCTATGGTCTGTGCATTTCTATTCCTTTGGGAAACTTCTGCAATGTGTGACTTTGGTTGTGTAGCATGGGTGGTATCACCAAAAAGTAAAATGTGATTTTAATGATTCCAGGCTTACTAAGGTTTCTATGTACTGTAGTTTCATCTCAGTGTAGTGTTAGAAAGAGCATGTAGTGGGTACTGCAAAACAGAACTGCCCAGGTCCAGAAGTACACGAGTGCTTACGAACCTCAATCAGTTACAGCATCCTGATCTGCGAGTTCAGATGGAGGTGGAGACATGGAGAAGTCAGCATTCAACGTGAAGTGGGAAATTTTTCCTATTTGTCATTTCTGTTTCCTAAGCTACCTGTTTATTGCTTATCTTGGCTGTATTGTTCTGGAAGAATACCAGGAACATTTTTCTTTTCAAGTTACAGAGGTGCAGATTGTAACGGTGGAGCAAATTCAGAAGCAATTTGATTGCATACTTTAACTTCCACCAAGTTCTGTTTAGTGTTACATAGTCTGCTAAAGACAGAACAAGAGCATATTAGATTTAATTTAATATCTTTGTTGATGAATTGAAAGATGCAGAGAAGGTTTTATATGAATCATTGTTGTCTATTTTGTAAGGTTTTCATTTGTTTCTTATCAGAAAGTACCAAAGTTTATTGTTGTTTACTTTAGAGACAGAGTAGTTAGACATATTTTTCTATTCAGGCAAAAGCTCATGCTTTGCAGAAACTGCATAAAAAATGCAAACAATCTGCTTTTATAGGTTTGCCATTGAGGTGCTAAAGTTCAGTCTCTGAGCTAAGTTGTACTGCATAAGGCATGGCAAGAGCACAGAAAATAAATGCAACAAGCAGTGGAGGAACAGCTGTTGCAGAAGATGGATGTTTTGCTGTAATGATGTTGCTAAGATTATTAATTTATTTAATAGGACTCAGAAAGGATTCATCTGTTAGCTGTCATGATTTTATCACTGCGAGTCTGCAGGTTGCCACAGGCTATGGGCATGCTGTGTGCCTGTTAACAACATCCAAGGGGGGTCAGCTGACAAATTGCTTTGTTTATTACCATTTGGTTTATAGTTCAGGATTCATTTGGAATGTCCCAGCTAACATTTGGTCCCTCAGTTTCCTAATATTGCTGACACCAGCTGTAACAGCAGCCTTTCTCTTCTGCAAAATCCTTCTTCCTTTGATGAGCTTGTTCCTCTAATTGGTTAGGTTGTTTTTTTCCTGCCTGGATTTTATTAATGTTGGTATTGCAGGGGTACCTGCAGGCCAGTTGTGACCTTGCTATTCTAGCCACAGTCTCTACACATCACAAAACCATATGCTGTTAAATATCTTACAGTTTATGTGTAAGGTGAGATGAAAACAGCAGATGCAAGGGCTAAAAAATTACGAGAAATTCTCTTAATTAGGTGAATTTGTAGGATGCCATGGATTTGTTTGCTGCTCCTTTGCTGTTATTTTAGGGTTTGTTATTTCTGTCAGTCTTTCAATGCCATGTAATAAACAGGACTTTTACCACTGTAGCATCTGCCTTAAAGTGTGCTGGTCTTGTTTGGAGGCAGAGAGGTGAAGGTCACAGTAATTTATCCTGATAGCTGTACTGATGGCATTCTCATAACTTCAAACACCAGCAGTTATTGGCTGTAGGGGTTGTAATTCAAGTGGTCTGATTGAATATGAGGGGTGATAATGCTTCTTCTCATTATTATTACTGCAGAGAAGAAATACCAGCAAGTGACCACATAGTCATTATGATTCCTCATCATCTGGAAATTGTGTGAATCAACGCTCTCTGATTTGATTTCAGAGAAGATAATGGAAGAAATTTTATTATTTGTTTCTCTTTTTCTTGTTCTGTATTTTTTTTTTTTAAATAGAGGAGCCTTGCATGTCCATCCTTTACCTATCCTATCAGAAATTTGACATAGTTTTAGAAAATAATTTTACTTCAATTTCAAGTGGGTTTTTTTGGTAAATTTTCTAGGGAGAAATGTAAATAACAACAGTTCAAGCCAATTTCTTATTGCAACTTGGGCAGATAACCCAGGCAGGTTCTCTCTGTGTGCTAGTTGAAATGGGGCACAATGGTTCATGGAACAAAAGAAAAGCCACAACTTACAGGAAATGCACATAATGGCAAATTAAGGAAGAGAATAGAATCCAAGTTTAGCAAATTGATGGAAGGAAAACAAAGAATGTGGGAGTGCTGGAAACAAACCAAACCAAACATCATCACTTTTTGGAAAAGGAATCATTTTAGGCAGTGTTTCAAACACATCACCATCAGTCCAAGCCTAGACTAAGCAATGTGAGCTCTGTACCTTGAGCTTGCCTTGTCGTGCTGCTCTGCTCGTGTCCTTGCCATTGCCCACCTGGTCTTCCATCTTCCCACCTTCCCTGCCAAGCAAGCAGCACAAAGCCATGACAAAGGGATTTATTACTTTTCTGACTTACGTGTTGGGAACAGCAGAAAGGGATGTTGCAGAATTTTAAAAGTGAGCTGACAGGTACTGTGTCAACCTGAAAAACAGCAGTACCCACAAAATTAATCAGGACTCAAACAATCTCTTTGTTCCTTGAGCAGGGGAGCTGAGTCTGCCAGTCCTTCCCTGAATCTCAGCTGGGGTGGTTGACAAGTCAGTCCTGTCCCAGTGACTGAGGTGGGACTCACCAGCCTCACCTGGATAATTGTGAAATGAGTGTGCAATGTTGTTGTTATTGAACAGTGCAAACTCTTGTGAGACATAAGAGGCTCCAAGTCTTTGTTTGTTGTAGGAATGGAGAGAGGAAAAATCCAAGTCATCCCACCAGGGCATCATTCATTCCGGGTGGTTTTTCAGTTGTGTTGCCTTCAAAATTTGTACCCAGACTAACAAGATTATGATATCTGAGGAAAGTTCATGTGAATGATGAGGGTAAGGGACACATCTGCATAAACTTAATCTATAATGTAATACAGCAAGACCTAATTTGTGTTAATCATGTTTTTGTATTATTTCTAAAATTTTGTCTGAGACAAAATAATGAATATTGCCTCATTAAGAAATCTGGCTGTATTACTGTGACAGTAATCGCATTTTCGTTCTATTTTCATAACCAAAGCTTCAAAGCAGCTTGAGAAATATTCATTACTGATGCAGGCTTGAACATGCAAGTGAATAGCTGTATCAGTACTGTCATATATAATTTCACCAACACTATCCAGAACAAGAGAAGTTTATCTAACTGCAGGATAAAAACAATGGACTGCTGGATGAGAATAATGAAAATATTTCTTAAGAAGAAAATAAGCATCTGAGAAACAACAAAACAAAAAAGTAATTTTTTACTGAAGTAGTAAAGGCTGCTTTTTTATTGCTTCCTGTTGATACAATTATTTCCCAAAGGAATGTAGTCTGTTAGATTTTAAAGATTCACTTTAAAATATATTTTTGCTCTTTGGGGAAACACTGTAAAGAAAACCGAACTTCAATAATTTAGTTAAATCTTTTGTTTCAAATCAGGTGCCCAGGCAGGCTGAGATGTGCTTATAGAAGTTGGTGAGATGTGCTGAGGGTAAACACCTTGCTTTGGCTCAGGTAGTGGGAGAGGTCAAGGGAGAATTGGTTTTTCTTCTTCAGTATTACTGACGAGGGGGTGGGGGTGCATTACTGGTTTTCCTCCATTAACCTGAAAGGACAAATTAGTCTACTGAAGTTAGCAATACTACTGAAAAGCTTTTTAGTGATATGGAGTTGAAAAAGAAAGAATTAAAGCAGGACATGAGTATTATTTTAAATTACCCATTAAATTATGGGGTACACAAGAAGCAAGGCAAAATTAATCCCCACCATGGGGACTTCCTCTACACATCCAGGGCTGCATAGCTGTAGTTAGACAAATCTAATCCTAAAACTTGTGGTGATTGAAAACTATGATTTAAATCATATTTGCCTCCTGAATCTGTGGTGAGGAAGGTGGGATGTAATATGAGAAAGGAACCACCACAGGAGCTCATTTGCACATCCTAAAGCGTGCTGCCACTTTGGCAAATTGTTCCATCTTTCCAGGGACAGTTTTTTTTCTCAAGTAGACTTTAACCTTAAATTATAAGGTTGGAATTCTCTAAACTGCTTGAAAGTGGGAAAACCAGTACATATGTCCTGTTTATTTTCTGATGGAATTACTAAATAAAGGAGTTGGAATTTGCAGTAAAACCTGAGATGAAACATACCTTCTTAAAAAGCAGTTCTGAAAATTTGCAGTGATTTTGAACTAAATAATTTCCCTGATATTGTTTCAATTAAAGCCTTGCAGTTATTACAGTTGCCTGCAGCAATGCAAACTTATGTACAGCAGTGGGAACATGTAAGAGAGGAGTAATATTTTCTGAATCAAATTTATTGCTGTCAAAGATCATCATGATTATTTTAACTATACCCACTCCTCTAAATCTGTGCATGCTAAAACAACAGGTCTGATTTATTAGCTTTGGAGTAATCTATGTTTGCTTTGGAATACAGTAATTTTTAATTATTTTGGTTTTAAGACACGGCAGTATGGTTATGTCCTGGTTGCAGCCTTGTGCAGCAAAACACAACTGCAGCACTTTCTTGTTTTGTGGTTTGCACTTGTCACCACGGTGTGATATTGTGTCATTGCCAGCTGACTGGGCAGCCTGAGGGCCTGGTGGTCTTCTAACATGGACAGATTTCCTGCTACACTCCATTTCTCTGTTGGTTTTCATCTGGGCTCTTCCTCTTCTATGGGTTGTGCTTTCAAGGTTTTTGTCTCCATAATGTTCAATGATAGTTTAAGCAAATGGGAAAAGAAACTTGAGACATTTGCACATGGTACTGAAGAAATGGTTGCAGATTTACAGCTGTATATTTAAGGGTACCTAGTGAGGTGGAATTTAGAACTGCTAATAAAGATTTTGTCCTTTAAATCAACTCATAGTGACTGCAGTTCTATTTCCATTACAAATATTTAAAGGAGTCAAATGAAACAGGTGGATTGGGAAGCAGACATAGTGATGAGGGATTTACAAAACCAAGTCTTAACATTCTGGGGATTTCCTAAATCATATCACGTGCTTTCTACTCAGCTGTTCAGGATAGCAAAATTGTCCTGTGCCTTGGGCTGAAATAGATATTAAAGTGCTCAGTAAAGCAATGAAATATAAGAAGCTGCTATAGCAGTTTTCTTAAGGAGTGACCCTGAATGGATTATCCTGTATAGGGATTGTGTTTAGAAAGTTATGAAAGAAAGGGAGGAAGGCTTTTGAGTTAAAATGCATTGGTGTGTTTTTCATATGAAAGGCTTCACTTCTTTGAGTAAAGTATTTTACTCTAGCATGATCTTATTTTTCAGATAGGTCTCCCTAAATTAAGTACCAGACATTGTGAGGCAGCAGCTTTTATGTAATGCACCAGAGGTTGCTGGTGGTCCCACAGGAACTGTCTTGTAATTTTTTCATTGCTTCCTAGCTCACTATTATTAGACACAATCAATACTTTCCCAGGATTGAAGTTCTGTGGAGGTTCCTGCATCTGTTGCCCAGGAATGCTGTATCTCTGATATCCAAGCTTTGTACGTGATCATGACTGGGAAGTATGAAGTAAATGAGAGTCTATATTCAGTTGTAGATGTACTGCAGCTCTCAGGGGTGGGTTGCTGTGTAGGAAATAACTTCCCACTGCTGTAGGAGATAATGGAAAATCTTTTATTTTGGACCAGGACTTGGAGTGTGTGACTTCTGCTAAAAATAATAATTGAGACCTCATTTATTCTGCAGCAGCTGTGCCGACTGTTGCTGGATGTTTTTCTTTGGCTCTTCAGATATTTTTGCTTCCTTTTAAGTTCTCTCTTCAAGAGATGCCAGACCTGCTGAGCACCTCTGCAGCACTCCAGGGCTCTGCTGCAGCTCTGCAGAGCTCGTGCTGTGTGCACAGGGCTGGGGGAGAAAGACAAACCTGGACATGCTCGTCTGTGCTGTTGCCCAGGGCTCAGGGCTCTGCCCTGCTGGCAGTGGGCAGAGCACAGATTGCCCAAAGAGATGCTGGATTTTAGCTTTTAGCATGCATTGCTTCCTGAACCAAGATGTTGCTCTCCTATTTTTTCAGTGTTGCCTTCCCTGGACCTAAAAACACAGCTAGCTCTGATCTTGTGAACTTCATTCTATTTTTACATTTCTTTCTGTCTTTCTAAATTTAGTTCACTCATCTCAGTTCTGAGTCTGTGTTGTGCCATTTCTGTGCTCTGACTGCAGCACTGTTTCTCCATGTCTGCCATTTACTAAACCCTTTTGTTTCTAAGCTGACCTCTAGCAAGGAACAGAACCTGCTTCATTGCTCAACAGCATTTAAATGCTTTAGAGAAGAGTGCTCATCATGTTTGATTTGAAAAGGAAAGGTTAGAACAGAAAAATATCAAAACAAGTAAATTCTAATCTATGTGTCTGCTTTAACTGCACAGGACAGAGGAATGGTTGGTGTGCATATGTATGACTTTCTAGTACATTTGTCACTAGTCCTGAAAATCAAACATTGCTCATAAGGAAGCAGACATTTAATAAAGGAAGAAGGATGAGACTAAAGTGGTTGAAATAGCTGTATGCATAAATTGCATCAGAAAGAAGAGGCATTGATGGAGCAATGGTGAAACTTGGTGAGAAAACTGAGAAATGTGCACATTTGCATGTAAACTTAATAGCAACAATGATGAAAACATATCAGAGATGCCCAGTAGGAATTTAACTATGTATGCCTTTTTTTTTTTTTTTTTTTTTTTTTTTTTTTTTTTTTT
>JAOTQP010000362.1:29847041-29903855 GCA_026413545.1 Cichladusa arquata | reverse complement strand
TTTTTTTTTTTTTTTTTTTTTTTTTTTTTTTTTTTTTTTTTTGTTTGTTTGTTTGATGCAGTTCTGGTTTTAAAATTGGGAGGTATGTAAGTGCCTATGCATTCCTTTAAATAGACAAAGAAACCAATGGGGCTACCTAGAAAAGGGTCAACTGCCTAATAATGTCCTACGTTGAGTATTAAAATAGAAATTGAAATGCATTTCAGAAAATAAGGTGTGGCATAATGTAGGAAAAATACATGAATGTGGAACAAACAGTTTGAGTGCAGTGGTTTGAGCTCCCATGTCCCTTGAAGAATACCATAACACTGACCATCCTCAACAACTCACTGTAAGTCAGTGAAATGAATGCTTATGCTTTTTTTGCATCTTCCCAGCCTCCTTCTGCCTTTTCAAGCTAATCAAAGGCATTTTCATATGGTGTGGTTCAGTTCCAGGAGTGATGGAGAATGGCCTGGGTGACCTGGTGGATATCCCTACAGTGTCTCGAACTTCTATGATTTCATTAAAAGTGGGTTTCTCTCTGCAACTGAGCAACACAGAGATGTCTTTAATCCGTGTCCCTCCATCTTGCTCTGAGTGTAGGATAGATCCTGTCTGGGAACTAACTGCCCCTGTGGTTTTGCTTCCTCCCTCTAGTTCTATTTCTAGGACCTCCAGCTAGCTTTTCCCAATATCACTTGTTCAAATATGACATTTGGCTGCTATCTCCAGAGCCCAGCTTTCACATTTACACAGAGTTTAGCATTAAGGACTAAGCCCAAGCTCATATCATTCTGATTTTGTGCTTATCAACACAGTCTATCCCTTTTCCATGGATGTAAACTGTTGCGAGTGTCTGGTACACACTGGAGCAATCTTGGAGTATTACATGGTAGAGGCACTTTTATTTTCTTGCTTTATACATTTTCTGATAAACACACTGGATTTGTCATTTTGTTATTTTAACTAATTATACTGCATTTGTATTAGACAGCACAGTCATACATTAGAAAGTTAATGCTGTATTGTATCGGTGGGAATGTTTTCTCAGATTTACCAGTGAACTTATTCCCCTCTGATTGTATCTGATTATTCTGTTATGACTAATGCTTTTATCAGGACTTCACTGTTAGTCAGCTTTCTGGCATCCTGTTCTGTCATTGCTTTTTAAAGTCAGCAACTCTGCAGTTGTATTTACAGCGATAAATGCAGCACAAAATTTACATTTGTTAAGTGTGCAGGTAAGCAGGGCAGAATTTTGGCCAAATTGTCCAGCTGTGCTTTCAAGTGTTATGGCTTTTAGACTTTGTCATGACAAACCTACAAAATTTCCCCAGCTGCAGTTGCCACAATGACATTAGTGTTCATTATTGATGTAATAATTATTGACTTCTCTGAGGTACAGGTTAAATGCTGTAAACAGTAGAAATATGAGCCAATATTAGCAGTGACACATGTTTATAGCATTGATTTTATATCTCCTCAGCCCAGTTTGCAATATATTTGTTTGCAAAGTATTTAACCTGGCAAGGCATAAGTATTTCTTTTGGGCCACAGTGCTGTGATAAAATATTATTGGGAAACTCAGTAAGAAGCTTCTCTTTTTTTTAGCTGACTTCCCTACATAATTTTCCTCCTTTCTGATCTGCAGTCTGGTTCTTTTACTGCCTCCTTCTTCCCTGCTGGCTCTGTACAGGCACCATGGGACATGCTAATGGTCCATCAAGTCTATTATCCATCTCCAGTAGTGATCTGTACCTGGGATCTTGTGTACTTTGTGATATTTTTTTTTGCCTTTGGCCTTGATGTTTGCCAGAGAAGCATGCTGTTACACAAATGTGTTAAGAAACTTTAGCTTTCGTGTAAATTAAAAAAAAAAAGAAAAAAAAAAGAGGTTTTACTTACATAGAAATAATTTTGAATCCGAGCAGAAGGTGGATTGAGGCAGCTCTGTGTGTATGAGCCTGCTGGTATTGTAAAACAACAAAAAACATCTTTGCACTTCAGAAACATTTGGCTTCAAAATGCAATCGTTACATTATATGTATCACCATGACCACAGCATCCAGCTTTTTCTTTTGACTCCTAATACCTAACTTCTTCTATTTAGGAATGACACCTACTGTAGTGACAGTGGCCAAGGGACAGCAATCCCATCACTGTTTTGTTTCACCTGCAAGTGATCTGTGTGCAGGTACCTTGCGAGCTCTTGCTGAGAAAACCTTTCTGCTGCCGAGTTCTGTGTGCTTGTTGTGCTGCATCTCACAGATGAAAAGGGAGCTAAGCTGGGAGAGTTGTGTAAGGTTTTTTGAGATTGCTTACTTTGTGACCTTCAGTCTGTTGAGGGCAGGTATCTGAGTCACCACAAGGCTTTTCTAAAATAAGATAAGATACAAAATGAATAAATAAAAAATACGTCTCCTTCACTCCTTAAAATGTAATGCTTGTAAAGATCAATGTCTGTTGTTCCCCTGTAAGGAACTTCACGTAAATACTGGATTGCTCCATACAATTTGGCTCTTGAGCATCTCTTCAAACACAGCCCTTAGATCTGCATGACACTGCTGTCTGCTGAAAGCCTGTTCTCCCCAAAAGGCATTTCCCATGAAATACGACCTTGTTGCTAGCCACAGTGCCCAGGAGAGCTGTCTGTCCTAGAGGCTGCTGATTTCACCCAAAAGTGCAGAGAAGGAAGGTTCTGCCCCCACAGCTGATGTGAGCCACTGCGTGTGTTGGTGTTGGCTGGGAAAGAGAGATTTCAGACTTGGTTCTTTTTTCTGAGGGATTAAAAAGGAAAAGTTCCTCCTGCTCTCCAAGGAGAGTAGGTTCAGGGTGATTCTTTGAGAGATGTGTATATGCAAAGGTAGGAAATAATGCACTTTGTACTTTCCTGCTGCATACTTCCGTGGCAAAGCAGAGCACACTCTGCTTCTCACTTGGCTGCCATTTATTGCAAAATATTTCTTTCTACTTAGGATGATGTATGCTGAGTCCAGAATGGATTGTCCCTTTCCTTGATGAAGCAAATGGAGATTGTCAATAAGTGAAGCAGAGATAAGATAGATAGTAGCTTGTTAGTGATTTGGGAGTGAGCTGATATGGCACAATAGATTCATGCTTTGCCTTCATTTGTTGACATTTAATCTCTAAACTTTGGTTTGTATTCAGTGCACAAAGTTACTGAAAGCCTCTCCCATTTGGTACTTGTGAAGTTGATATTAGACTCACAAACAGTTTGCTTGCTCCTCAGTATTTCAATTTTTAAATGACTCTTTTAAACTGTGTTCCTGAAAATTGACATAATTTCACCATTTTCTCCTCAGGAGACTTAGTAATTGTGACTTTGTGGTGCACCTTTTCTTTTCTGATCTCCTTCCTCCTTTTTTCCCCTATTGGCCTGGTGGTAGGTTTGCAGTGTTGCTGTATTGCTCAAGCACTGACACTCATCACTGCAGTGTTCTGCTTGCATTGCTGTTGTAGCCTTGTCCTTCCTGGCACCAGTCCTCCTGTGAAGATGAGTCCTGTGGAATGGGCAAAGCCTTTCTGTGCAAGTATTCCCTCACCAGAGCTCTGAATGATACAGGAGCACGCATAGGAGCAAAATTGTACCTGTATTTATGAAACTCATGGTGATACAGGGCTGGACTGTTTTTCTGGAATGTTTTTCTCAAGCTGAGCTGTTCCTGAATCCCAGCTGGGAGAAGCAGCACCTCTCCTTAGGATGGCTGCTGGAAGCACACATGGCACCCATGCTTTAAGCAATGACTATTACAGGTGCAATTGAGAGAGAACTCATCCTAAGATCAGTGGTGATGGAAATTGCCTTTTACTTGAAGATTCTGGGCAGCATTAACTGAGTGAGTGCAGCTCCTCATCCCTGCACCACTGAGCTTCATTAAGCTCCAGAGAGTTTGCATCAAACACTGAGCTGGAGAGAGCAATTAACTCTGCAGGTCTGGTGGAGGGTGCCAGCCCTGCTGATGCATTTGGTGATGACCCTGCTCTTGTGGGAACTGCCCTTGCCATTAAGAGATTTCCTGCTTGGCAGGGGCTGGATGACCTATTCCACTACAGGAGATCTGGACAGCCAGGAGCAGGGCTGGGGAGGGGCTCTGTGAGAGCTGAAAAATGCTTCCTCCTCCTGTCACATCTTCCTCCCATCATGGTAGTCACAGCCGTTCCTATTCAGCACACAATATTCTTACCATTTCCAGGGTTTTACAGGCACAGCAAATCCCCAAGAAAAGCAACAGAGTGGCAAAACAAGGAAGCTGATTTTCTGTGCTGGCACAGAAGGGGACACAGAGAGCCTGGTGCAGTGTGCTGCTGCAATGTGTCTTGCTTAGAGCTAACGTTCTTATTCATTCAGGAAATACCAGCTGAGGCAAAAAGCCAGTTCATTCATATATTTGTTAGGGATGGAAACAGGCCCCCAGATATTATCTTGTCTTAATACAAAATAAATCAGTAAAGACCACATGCTCTGTATCAACATAAAACCAGCATTTTTCAAGAGTGTTTGTTCCCTTTCCTAAGGACAACTAGTACTTGGTTTTATTTTAACCACACTTCGGCAACCATGTCTGTACCTTCTAGAGCAGATTTTTCTGTAGTTAATATGCATCACTATATTTGATTATTAATTCATCTAGTCTCTCCTCAATCAGCCTTTTGTGTGCAGAAGAATGCTAATAGACTTTTGCTTCTAAATCTTCTAATGAACTGTGAAAAAGTCTCCTACATGGCTGACTCCTGCCTCTAAAATATTTAAATTCGTGTTCTTCTGTCTGCACAACTGATTTGCCATGAGCAGTGTTTGGATGTGGAGCTACCTGGCTGTTGTAAATACTTCACAGTCCCCTGATCACCAGAATGAGCCTGCAAAAGCTCTTAAGAGACTAGTTCAAATAAAACTTCTTGGGATTTCCTTCAGATCTATTTGACTTGTTTTTAAAAAACTGCTGCTTAGTGCTGCTTTTTTCCTCTGCACACCCTGCTCCAGCCCCAAGGTTTAATCTTAGCTGACAGAATCAGTTACCTGCATCTAGTCTCAAAAAAACCTTCTTTTGCCTTTGACCCTACCAGTTTACTCATTGTGCTTGATGGACCGTTGGTTGAGTAACAGCATTACAGGGCTTGTGCCTGACTGTGCAAAATCCCCACTAATGAAATGCCCAGCTCAGCCTTAGATGTAGAGACCTGGAGTTGTTCTGTGCTTTGGTGCTATTCCAAAAGGAGGTATGGAACCTAAGCAAAATGATTTGAGCAGTATGTGTTTAGCACCCTGAAGGGGATCTTCCTTTGAGGACTTCCTTCCTTGGTTAGCCACAGTACAGTCTGGGAAGCAGGATAAGCAGATATGTGGTGCTTTTAATGGGTTTTGAATCATCATTTTTATTTCTTTCTTCCCTTCTACTTTTGTTTAGTTTTCAAAGCAATACCTGAAAAACTTCTACATTAAATTACTTTTATATAGAAATTTTTAAATTGTCTTTTTGGGTCGTCGTTTCTGAGTTCTGTTGGGTTTCTCCCGGTATTTTAACAGCATTCCTTAAATTTATATTTTTTTCTGCAATCCTTGCTCTCACCTGATCAGGTGAGTTAACCTGGGTTAAATATGGCCATACCTAGTTTGAATCAGAGCACACAGCTATTAAGCCTGGACACCTATAACACTATTTCATTTCCTGTAGAAGAACTAAAATTGGAAGAAAACAGCATAAAAAATTGATTTTGCTCCAGTGCAGAGTCAATAAACAAACTCTGCCAAAGTATTTGTAGTGCTGATTACAGGAAGGCTGCAAAAAAATGAACGACAAAGGTCACTTGCTGCCTTCTTGTGATGTTCATGACTCATTAATCAGAAAGCCAAGTTTGCATTTATAATTTCTCTAATCAGACAGTGAAGTCCTGAAGGAGCAGGGACCATTGGAGTATATAGGAGATTGAATGCTGAACTGGTTGAGCACATGTCAGTTCAGTGTAAATCAGAGATGTGTGGAGGTCATGCCTTGCTCTCACTGTGGAGAGAGGCAGGACGCCTGTTCACTCCCCTGCAGTTTTTTGAAGTTGAATTATTGCCTTAGAGGAGGCCATCAGCACCTGGCCTGTGAGGTGATGCAGCAGAGTACAGATGATGGAGAGAGCAAAAATGTAAAGGAATGTGGGTATTCTTTTTTTAGTTTTAGATGGTCCTTTCAGCAAAAGCAGGTAAATCCCTTGCAGATGACATTGGTCATACAGAGGCTTAGATCACTAACTGGGGCTTCGGAAGTGCCTTTCCAGGTCCTTTGACAGGAAGGAGGAGCTGGCTGTGGTGTATCTTTGGACTTGGAGAGACCAGACACATGGCCTGGGTTGGGTTTGTGTTTTCTCTTTCTCCTGTGGCTGCAGTGCCTGTGTTGGCTTCTCAGCCCTACCAAGTCCCTGAGAAAACTTCAGAGGTCCAAACCAACCAAACTGCTCTATTACAAGGTCTTCATTTCACCCTAAAATTGAGGTGAGGATTTTAGGAGAGGAAAGAGGGGGTCGTGAAACATGGATTAGTTAAAAATTAATGTTTGAGCAAAAGACATTTACAGAGAATTAACACTGTTGGCCTTTTAATGTAAGCCCTGTGTTGCCTACAGAGAGCCCAGGGTACATTTAGTCAGCTTGTGTCTGTGATCAGGGTCAGTGGCCATATGGCTGCTTGGACAGCACAGCACTGACAGGAGTTTGGGGATCCTTGTGAGGAAAAGCTTTATATGTTTGACTGCTGGCAGTTTTAATTTGTGCAACACCTTCTCTTATACTTAGGCACAAATGTAGATCTGAATTTTCTTATACCTGGGTATTTTGAGTATAAGATTCTCCTACTTGTCATAGTGAGGGGGATCTATGAGGACCTGTTGAACTTTTAGTTGATGGTGAGATGATGGTTGAGTGGCTGTTAATGAAGATGCTGTTGTATTTTGACATTTATACCTATTTCCCCACTCAGGCCTGTTCCTTTGATTTTGCTGCCTGCTCTTCTAAGTTTTTCTTGACTGTTTGCATAGGTCTTTTCAAAGCAGTATTTATATCCAGCTGGCTTAGACCAAATGATGGCAGGAGCCTGCTGCTGTTCCAATAGATTTGCTTCGACTCTGTAAGACTAAGATAAATAATGTAAAAGGTATGTTAAACTGATTTTTACATTCATGAATATCTACATATGCAGTCTGAGTAGGGAATATGGATAGGAAAGGTTTCACTATGCCTCTCTTCTTTTACCTTGCCTACTGCCCTACATTTCACAGAAATACAGTGAACTTTGCTGGCTGTGAGGGGAGGCTGCTAATGCCTGCAGAACTCCCTGCCTCTTCACTTCCCTGCTGTTGCAGCTGTTATAAGCATAATTTTAACCCAGTATTGTTATTTAGCCCACTAAATCAATGTCAACATTTCATTATAATGACTATTTAGACTATCTGCTGTATGTGTTTTATGATTTTTTTTTTTAATTTTTTTAATGCTGCAGAGGAATGGATAATATTTTCAAGAGTAATTGCTTAACTTAGTCTTCTGTGTCATGGAATTTATAGAAGCTTATAGAATTCATTTTAATAAATGAAAATGACATTTGGCTTTCATTTAAATAAAGAATCTTTTGCTCTAACTTTCACTCTGATTCTGATGTCCTGTTTTATCACAGCTATATTCTCAGTTTAGAATAATTATTCTCAACTCTACCTGGCAGAAGAAATCTAGGTCCTTTTTTCAAATGAGCAGCAATAATTCTCTTTATTGAAGGTAAACCTAGCTATTGAAGTAGTCTTAGCAGAGTAGAAGAACTATTTTAAATACTTGTGAAAGTGTGTGGTATTTCACATAGTTGTGATCTGGGTGGCAAGAAGCCACGACTGTGCAGGTTGATGTAATGCCCTTTATAATTTTTGCAGAGTTTAGCATTTTTGTAAATTAAGTAAAATATTTTTATATTTCTGATAGCGATTATTTGGGAAAGTTAGAGTGGCAAAGTTTTGACATCCATAAACCACAAGTATTTTGTAGACAAAGATGCATGGTCTGGACCACTTGTATATTCTAATTATGCAAGATGCAAGGAATCAACAGACTCCTCCAGCTCCATCCTTCTGCAGTTTTGAGGGTTTAACAAATCAAATTCATTTCACAAAGCTGCTTAAAGTTGTCTTTGATGTGCAAACATTTGGAAACAGTGAATATCTTGTTATGTTCTTGTTGAAGCACTAATCAGCTAAAGGACAGACACGTGTTTTGTTATAGGAACAAACAAAGTTCCTCAGCTTGAGGGATCAGAGAGAAAGATAGGAGGTCTGACAGCTGTAGGCTTCTAAAACAGGCTGGACTAAAGTGAAATTTTACATAAAAAGAGCCTCTGCTGCTGTGATAATCTGTTTTCATCTAAATAACAACATTTGCACCAAAGATGTCCCTGAAACAGTGACATTTTAATAAGAGATCTGCGTGCTTGCATTTGAACAGTAATATACTAGAGCTACAAAAGCTCTATAAAGATCTAAAATTTGATTTTGCTTTATGTTAGGAGAATATAAATGAGAAAGGCAAGAAATTAGAATGTTGAAGATATATAATAAGAAATATTAAGTGGAAGCACAGTGCTGAGAAGGCTTTCATATTTATATTACATTGACTAGGGTTAAGCTCTCGGGTTAAGTTTAAAATATTCATCTAGTTTTGAAAAAACATGATTTTTACACTAAATATGTTCTTCAAAGTAATTAAACATTTCTCTTTTTTTTCCTTTTCTTTTTTAAAATTCTTATTCCTGAGGTAATTAACCCCACATTTAATGCAAACTTTGTAGTGGTTCACAGAGCCACTGGGTTTCAGCAGTGCCACTGAGATACAAATCACAGCTGTAGGCCAGCATTTGCACAGTAATGCTGTATGGCAACTTTCAGGAAAAGAACAAGAAATTTATTCTTTTATCATGTCAAAAACTCTTTACAGTGTGTGAGAGTTGTGATTTCTGATGGAATCTGGAAGAAGGAGAGGATAAACTCCTGCATTTCCATGCAGTGTACTTATTTAGCTTAAATATTATTTGGTATTTTGGATTTTTCCTCCCCCTAAAGAGTGAGTTAGAATGTATTGCTCTCCAGTATGAAATTTCTAGAAACATCCTATATATTTCTGAAATTTTCTGTCAATCACTTCATGAACATCCATAAAAAGAGACCTAATAAAAGCTGGCAGCTGAAAACTAATATTCCAAACTGTCATCACCTAATTAATTTTCTCATTTGTATTCTAAGTACAGTCCCAACTCATATAGACTTCTGCCAAGGAACTCAATAATAAAATGTTCATTTAAAATTCCTAACAGCAAGAAAATATTGAAAGACTGGGAATAAACAATCTAACCTTGGATGAATCAGTCTGAAATTCTGCATTTGCAAATATGCAAGAGACTGGCGATCATTTTCAAATAATGATAAAACCATGGCAACTTTGATTTCTTTGTATTTTAGGACAAATTGCATTGTCCTTCACACCTGTTAGCTGAACTCTAGACCTTCAGAATTTACTGTTGGGTTTTTTTTTTTTCTTCCTCACCTCTTTATTCATATCAGACAAGCCAATTGTTCAACTTGCTCTTAAAATTTAATATTGCTTGCATTAAATGATTTATACAGAGACTGAGCCACCTACAAGTCATTATTTTAATCTGCAGATACTGAATTCAGTAGCAAGATTTTTTTTTTTTACATCCTGACATACCTTTAGGTGCAACTAATGAGATGTATCAGAAAACATCAAAGGAACTAATTCCCTAAATACTGAAGTACTTTAGAAACTCCTTGAGACATTACCTGCAACACTAAATATCTGTAAAACTCCACCACTACAACCCACTTAATTGCAGATTGTCAGAGCCTGTGTTACTTTCCCCTGTGAAAATCCCATTCATTTAATTATCCAGTGTATAAAATTTATACTCATTTATGTCCATGATACCTGGAATTATGCAGAAGTGTTCATCAAGAAACCTGTTCATAGAATTTCTGCCTTGGTAACTTTTACATAGTTTTTTTTTTTTTCATGTTGTTTTGTTTGGTTACACAAGGTGTTTGTGAGAGCAGCATTGTGCTGGGTGGTTGTGTGACACCACAAAAATATCCCAACAAACAATGTATTTTCTGCCATAGAAAGGAAAAAATCACCTCACTTTTTCTAAGGTGCTGCTTGGTTTGGAAATTGAAAAATGGCTTGAAACTCGGCTAAGAATGGAAAGTAAATGAAATGGAAATACAATATATTATAATGAGACAGATGTGAGCTCATTTTCCCCAGTGCAGGTTCATGGAGTGTGCATTCACTTGGTCTGCCTGACATTTAAATGTGAGTAAATTCAGTGGTTTATAAGAAAAGCATCTGTTGTTGGAATGACAATAGCAAGATAAAATAGCAAGCAAAAGGAATCTAATTGTTAATAGGTATTGCAGCAGAATGTCAATGGAGGGGCTCTCGTGGTGCAGAGATCCTGTCACCAGGCTGGGTGTGAAATTGGGCAGCTCGTCAGGAGTGCAGCACATTAGTGAGCAATTCAGCTGTGACTGAGTGTGTGCATTAAAACTGGGGGCTCTGAAAACTTTCCAGTGCCATAAATGAAGAACAGAGCTAATACACAGCACATTCATGGGGGAAATATGATATAAATTGCTGTGCTTTACTTCTACTAACTTTAACTTTTAATCACATCAGGCTCAGAATTTAATTTTTTATAGTGATATTCCTTCTATTATCACATTTTCAGTCCACTGTAACATGAAAAAACCTTTAATTTTGCTGTATATTCAACCTGAGCAAGTTGTAAAACCTGCAGCTTTATGGCTCCTGCTTTAAGATCTCTATTTGGGCATGTTCAGCCACTGAATAGTGAGGGTTGCTGCTAATGACTTTTAATTAAATCAAAAAGCTTTGAGATCATAAACCTGCTGACTTCATTTCCTTTTCCAGTGCACTTCAAAAAGTAATTACTGTACTGCACATGCAGGCAAATCTTGCAAAATGCCCTCCAGATACAACTCAAAATTAAGACTTCTGGTAATGAATAAAGTCAGTTATGTTTTTCAGTAAAGAAATGAACCAAAAATTAGTATGTTCTTCAAAACACATTTGAGAATTTTATTTCTCTTGTATTTTAAGAACTTGCATTTTCAGGCATGGGGAGCATTAAATGTAAATCCAGTTTTCCTTTTCCATGATTGCTTTCAATTCTCTACAGCAAATATAGGGTCTGTAGTGGGTTTTGAGTCCTTATATTTGATGTACGTTGATTTTTCTTCATCATTAAAATTAGATGAAGAGCCTTGGAGAAATATGGAGAAACTGTAGAGGACTAACAGAGCAATGGTCACAAAAAGCAAAGACCAAAAGGATGAAAAACAAAGTAAGAGATATTACTTTTCTGGTAATTCAACATCATCTCCAACCTCTTCTGTGTCTCTCGCTCACCAACTTATTTTTTAAATTTATTTTCCTTTTTGGGCCAAAAGGGCATTTTGAAGTCAAAGATATGAAATTTAGAAATATGAAATGAGTTTTCTGAATAAAGTCTTGTCATTATTACATTATTTTCTGAATTTGGGTTGCAGGTCTATCCGTTGAAAGCCTATATTGCTGGATAGGGAGAATAAATATTTATTGGAAAAAAAACCAAAACCACAGTTTTGTATTTTCTTGTGGAATAATTATTAGTAGAAAGTATTGTTTGTGCCCAATGCCCTCTTTCATGCTTCCAGATTTGTCTCAGACTGCAGTGGTGGGTGTGGGGCATATGGCAGTGCCCATACCTACTTTAATTCCCTGTGCATAAGACTCTACAGTTGTTCTTGTAATTTTTTCATCACTTTATCTGTTTTTCAGCAGGATTTCTTGTGCTGTCTATTTCTCTCTCGTAGCCAACAAGTCCATGCCAAATTTTTATTTGTAGCCCTCTTCTAAACAACAGACAAGCTGACACCTCCTCCCCTCTCTGGTGCTTGTGGGAGTGTTTTTGCCCAAAGTCAGAATGCAGAAACTTGAGATTTTCTTTGGCATTTAGGAACATAACTAAGCATCTGTGGCTCTTCATCTGGGGAGTCAAGGTGCAAGGAAGTCTGCTAGCTGAATATCCACTAATTGTGTTTCACATTCTTCCACTTCTCCTTGAATATTTACAAAAGAGAAAATCATCTTAACAGTTAAAAAACCCTGTTGTTTGTGTATTAATTGTTTTAATCCATGTATTTGCTGCCTTCTTTTGCTGAAAGCTTGCATAAAGCTAACACATCTTTTGCATTGGTTGCTTTTGCATTGAGACAACATTATTTTGGAGGCAGTGGTGTGAAATACTTTTTAGTACATAGCGACCAAAAAGAAACTTCGGCACAAAGTCAAAAAGCAGGACAGTCATTGCTGGAAAGACTAAATAAACTTTTTTTTTAACTCCTACACTTTTTTTTTTTTTTTTCTCAATTGGACTTTTACAGGTAGTCCAGAGCCAATGTGTTAAAAACCATAAAATGTACAATCCTGGCTTACCCCTCCCAGATCTCTGAGCCTCTAACAGCAGAGGCTTCCTGAGGCAGGAGCTGTTTTTGTATCTTTAGAAGCTTCAGAGGATTTCTGTTCCTGACCTGGGCACCTTGTCTGTGAACCACAGTAAAGCATCAGCAGCCACAGTGTCCTGTGGCAAGGACTTGCACAGCTGCACCTGCACCAAGGGCAAAAATCCTCCTGTTTGTTGCAGCCTTCCCTTGTGGAGTGGCAGAGGAGGAGCAGGGGCCACCCCACCTCTCCCCCTGCCCAGGAAGGGCTCTGTGTGGGGTTTTAGGCTGTCTCTACATCTGAGGCACTGACTTTTGAGACAGAGATGTGGTTTTGTGTGGGGATCAGCAGAGTGAGTCTTGGAAGCAAACCAGTTCTCTGTGGAGAGTCTCAGGGTCAGCACTGTGGATCATCACTTGGTGCACTGGGGGATGCTCAAAAGGCTCCTCCCAGCCCCCTGGCTCTGTGGTCTCCTCACACCATTAAGATGTGGGGTCTTCAGCTGTAAGAAATTCTGCTTGCTTCATTGTAATTCGAAAATATAATTATCTAGAAGGAACAGCCACTGTGTCCCAGTGTTACACCTTCCATTTGCACAGATGAATATAAATGTGAATGTCTTGTACCTTGTGGTACCCTGCTAAGTTTGGCAGTCACTTGAGGTTTTATTATGTTTTAGGGGACTTTTTCTGTGTTTTTTTTAGGAGAGCTGAATTAGTCATTCATTTAAAATGCAAGGGAGGAGGTGAGAGATGCAGGTTTGAAGTTAATATTCATTTTACATCAGCTTGTGAGGAGATTAATAATTTGGTTGGTGTTCAGAAGACACTAGAACATCGAGAAGTACAAAGAATATTTAGAAAATAACAACACAGGTTGTTCTGACATTTATTATTTATGTTCTTTTTTCCATAATTCTTACTTTTTAAATCAGTTGAGGTTTTGTGTTTGCATGTGAAGGAGTCACCTGTGGGCTGTTGGAAACACCTATGATGGAGGGATTTGCAGGAAACTTTTAGGGGAGTGAGTTGTCTCCATTTTATTGCAATGTAACTGACAGAGAGCGAGCAGAACACCCAGGATCCTGTGGGATGTCAGGGATGCTGGGGCCTGGGGAAGGGAATATAATTTATTGTAATTGCTACCTGAGCAGTACTGCTGTCTTCTGCAACTGCTGCTTGTCTTTTCCTCAGCAGCAGCACTGATAACCACACTTCATCTGTCATCTAAGGTTTGTTTTATTAAAAATATTCAGGTAGTATTGGACTTGAGCTTGGCAGCAATTACTGAGAAAATACTGATCCTTTCTAAAATATTTAAATATTAGAATTTTATATTAGATTACTGATCATTACCTCTTGAACTGAATAGCAAGAAAACATGAAGACCTGTACTAGACAAGACCAGGGGGATTATCTGAAAATTTAAATATTCTACTTAGCAAAAATATATATAATAAAATAATGTTTCAGTTAGTTGTTCATACCTAAGCTCTTCCCTGTTCATGCTTTACAGAAATTTTTTTTCCTGTAGTTTTCAAAATTTTTCTCAAATTATAGTTTGGTTTTACTTTAATATATGGTTTTGGCTTTGTTTCCAATAAGTACTTTTTTACTTGTGCTACCTTTCCCTTTTTTTCCCATCCCATTCCTAGAAATAATAGAATTTGAGGAGAGGCTTCAAAAATGTTCGCTGCTGATGCAGCCTGTGGGTTTTTTGACTGGTCAAAATTATTTGGTAGAAACATTTTAGTGGAAATATTTGAATCCTTTTATCTTTCTGTGTTGAAAACATTTTGCCTGGCTAGACTATAATTTAAAGAAATTGAAATGCATGATAAAAGCTATACACATAATTGCTACTATATATAAGGACTAATCTGAGCTCTCTAGAAATGTGTGTTTAGTACCCTGGTAATATCTGAGGAACACATATATTATTGTCAATTATTTTAAATTCATATTAATAGTAAAGGTTTATAAACATCTTTGAAAGTGTGTGGCAGTACCTAGGGCCAGTGTTAGGAATGCATTCTGAGCTTTCCAGTAGTGTCATGGAGCAAAAGCCATTTGCATAAAGATCACTCCTTACCAAGCATTTTGGCTGCAGATGTCTCTAGAAACTTCTGCTTGTCCAAAGGAGTATGAGCAACAACAAATTACTGCAATTGAATGACAAAAGAAAAGAGACTGTTATTCTAGAGGAAGAATGCAAATGTTATAATTGGCTTTTTGTATTCAAATATTTTCACAGAGGTGCAGTAACATCTCTGCCCTGGATTTGCCTGCACGGGTGATGGTGAGGTGAATTTCCCTCTGCTCCAGCTGCAGGGAGCCCCATCTCACTCCTGTGGGCTGTCTCCTTTTGCTGATAAAGAAACTTAGAGTTTATTTATGCATCTTGGTCGTGCTGGGGAGCTGTCACCAAGGAGGATGGAGGAATGCACTGAGATTTTCAGGGTGGTGCTCAGCTCTAGGTACTGCATGGCTGCAGAGTTTCATAAAGTGAGTTCTGTGTGGTGAAGCAACATCACAAAAGCATCCTCTGAGAGCAGCAATGTGCAGAGAGCCAGGGCTTCCCAGTGGTGGCAAAATCTGGATTTCTTTTTTGATGTATTTCAATTGACTTCTAAAACCATTTACACCACAGGATTAGTTTGCTCAGCTCTACCATAGCCTGAAACAAGTAGCATCAGCAAGTAGCAAAGAAAAAGGAGGTCTGTGCATGAATAGGCATTTATGAATTTGGCATCTAACCTTTGAGTATTGTGGGTTTTTTTTTTTTACCCATTTATCCCCAAACATACATAATTCACTCTTTCCAGAAAACATATGCAGTGCTCAGTCTCACTAACTGCTCACTCCCAGCTTTTCTTCCATGGAAAGCAAGCTCCATTAAACACTTAATGGTGTTCATGGGAAGCAGAGGCAAAAACCAGGCTGGTAGGGGGTGTTCTCTTCTTGACTGCACAAATTATATTAGGTTCAATGTAGAAAATAAAGTTGGATAGGGCTATTAAAAATAAAGTATTTATCTTTGTTTTAAACAATTACTTTAATGGTAATATGAATTCACAAATATCTGTAATGTATCAATTGGTGGTCTGCATGTAGCTGTAAGATAAGAAGTTGGATCACCTGCCTATAACATAATTTTCCAGGTTTAGATGCAATGAGTGAGAATTATTTGTGGCTGGTTTTTTGGGTTTTTTTTTTTGGGTAAGAAAATAAAGCAGCTGCTAGTGAGCAGTCAGGTACAATATTAGTTGGGGTTTTAAGGAAAAGGGAGGAGTTACCACATAATGTTGGTTTAAATTCTTCTTAATATTTTTTGAAAAGGATTTATAAATGGGTTGAAAACTGAAACAGCAAGTTTCAAGTGACTTTGCTGAAATGAAAAGGATGGGTTTAGCAGTGTTAAATAGACTGGACTCTATTGCTTCATGAGTTTCCAGGGCAAGCTGGGAGAGAAGATATTTTAGGAAACGTTTAGGCTCAGTTTGAAGCTATAGAGCACCACAGACAATAGTTAGATTCTGAAAGTGATTAGAAAAGATAATAATTGCAATTATAACAACTACAAATATTTTTTTTTTTTCTGAGAACAGGGATTGTTTTGGGAGGTTTTTTTGAAAAGATGAGGCCTTGGATGATTATTTAGCCAAATGAGAATTTTTCAGCTTGATAGTGTAGAACATGAATGTCAGTTCAATAAAGGAAAAAATTCACCATAGCTATCACAAATGTCATCTTTTCTGGCATAGTTATTCCACACCACAGCGAGTTACTCACTCCAGTGTCTTTAGCCAAGCAGTAGAGTAGAGCTAAAAAAAGATCTCATTGTCCTGTGCTGGAAACATAACTGAGTATAAGTGGAAATCACTGAATCAAGGAGACTTGGCTTGAAAGCTGTTAACCAACCTGCCAAAGATTGTGTCCTTTCACACTCCTGATCCCAAATATTCTCATGAAATGGGGCAGTGTTCATAACAAGTGAAAGCTGAAAATGGGATAGTTATTACTGTTGCCCTCTTTTCTCCATTACAGAAATAATAACTGGTGCCTTCAGCTGGACAAGACAGGTGCCAGCCTGAGAAGTGCTGCTTGCTGCAGACAAATCCTCAGTGGTTAATAGCCAGAAGCACTTCAGAGCTTTTTCACTGGGCAGTGCCTTGGGATGTAGGAATTATATCGAGACAGACATGACTGGCATCATCACCAGTCCTTTATTTAAAAGCTTTACATGCCTTCCCCCAGGCAGCTGCACACAGTACTGACTCCTTCTCACCTCTCTGCAAGTTTCTTTCTTCCTTCTGCATGACTGGTTAACCCCAACCTGCCCCTTACCCAGACCCTGTCTGTCCCTTGCCTGACCACATGTCCCTTCCTCCTCACAGCACAGCCAGCAGCCTCCATCCCAAACTGTAGCAGACTCTGGGTCTCAAGCCTCAGCTCCAACTTTTGGCCACCTAACCCCCTCTTTTGTAGCACCTGTACTCGTTGGGCAGGCAAGGCTGTTTCCACTCCTCAGTAGTCAGTTTGGCTGTAATTCATTGAGAAAGATTTCCTTCTGCACTATCCTTACAAACTATTCTTCTGCATTGGGATGGAGTGGAGGCAGTGTGTATAGCCCTGACTGAGGTTTTTCTGGTAGGGGTGATGAAATGACTTTTGTAGTTCTGCAAGGTGTAAATGGCTGGAAATAGGAGCAGGGCTTTCAGCAGGTGGAGGTGCCTCCTGTGACTCCCATCTCCTCTTGCTGCTGAGTGCCTGGGGACCAGGTGAAAACACCTGAATCCTTCTCACCTCTGTTGGGTAAAGTGGATTAGCACATCTGAGGAGAGAAAGCACAGTGTGAGACATCAGAAACAAACCTGAGATTACCAAGTTGAACAGCAGGGAAATCACATGATTTTCACCTGTGATAAGGGAGAGTGAGAGCAAGGAAGCTTTTAGAAGATGTTGAAAAATATCAAAGTTTGACAAGCTGATGGAATAGCTGGAGATAGTGCTGCTGAGAGTGGGGGATATCTGGGATCAGACAGAAAGTGCCCCAGTAGAGAGTGGGACTGCTGAGTCTGCTGGGTTAAGCTACTACTGTAAATAAAAAGCTGTTTGTGAGCAAAGTACCAAGTGAGTACAGAGGGGTGAAGTGTGGAACACTGAGCACTGCAGGATATTGGAACAGACTCCAGGCAAGGTGGGAAACAGCACTAAACATTAATGGACTGCTCAGGTGGGGAAGAGGAATGCACAATGGGGTGAAAGCCAGACCAAGGGGAGTTTGAATAGCAAGGAATTTCCAGGAAAAGGTCCATTTTAGAGACACAGAAGAATTTACCAGAGAAATGCTTCACTGTATTCTAATTATGGCCTGTGTTCAGGTGATAGTGCATTTTCTGTTTCTGGTGATGAGCATGATTGTACAGCTTGCTGTATATTGGAATTACTTGGATAAGTACAAAATTCATCAATTACCTGGTTGAAGGTGTCTGGTCACCAGCTTTCAAGAAACCACAGAAAAGAGCTGGCCTTATGTCCTGTCCCTACTCTGTGCTGTCTTCACACAAAACTTGAACAGAGGATGAATTTACTGCATTATATTTGCTCTTTGTTATAGGATCCAAGTATTTATTTCATCTAATTGTTGCTTCAATTCCCATTAGTTACTAGTGCAAAAAAACATTTCATAATTATACAAGCATGAAGCTAAATTTTCATCTTGATATTTTTGTCCATATAACAATTCCTCTGGTAAGTGCCTTCACACTATCTTTTAAAATCAGGAAATAAAAATGAAATAAAAAGTACACTACTGCTCTCTTTTATATCTGCAGTATAATCAGAGGTCAATAGATAAGGCTAATACCATGTCTTGGTGGTTAAATAGCTGCTAGAGGTGAAATAGAGGTGAAATAGCTGTTTTGTTACTACAATAATTTGACTTGCTTATGCCAAGAAATGTGGCTTGGTAAATTTTCCCTGAGTTACAACAGTTACAAACAGCTCTGTTTTCTCATGAAGTACACAGAAAAAAATGCCTGATATTAAGAAACTTAGTAGATGAAAGTTTCCTGCTGAAAATCCTGTGAAGTCTTCTTAAAAAAAATCTCTTTGGGAAAATAACGTGTTGCATTGTACGATTTGTTGGGAATGTTCCATTGGTTCCTATGGACAAGAGATGGATGTTTCAGGCTGGTCCTGCCATTGCACTCTGGGATATTCCATACATCTCAAGGCAACATGTACATGTGAAACTATAGAGTGAAAAAAAAAAAAAAATTAGTTTTTTAGTAATATAAAATTAAGCCTACTAAGTGATTGCATTTTCTGCTTTGGTAGCATTTAATTAGACACATTTATTGGGATCACTGACATGGCTTTTATCTGCTTGATTGTTAAAGTTGTATTATAATTAGGTGTCACATCATGAAAGCTCTTCTGCAGCAGACCTTAACTATTACTATCAGATTCCAAAATTAATTTCTAGAAATTAAGGCTAACCAGGCCATTGAATATTCTTAAAATTCCAAAATGTAAACAGTTCTCATGATAGCACTTCTGTTGCCATAATATTAATTAATTTTCAAGCAGTGTACAGCATATTGTAACATGTAGAGATGATCTGGTGGTGTGAAAAAACATAAACACAGGCTGAAAACACTTTGCAATAGTGTATATTTTAAGTAACTCGACTCTTTCAAACAGCACATTTGGGTTATGATGTTTGCCATGGAAAGAAGCTCTGATTTAGCATGTGGGCACAATGCAGCTAAAATGAGAAAGTACATTTTTAAGTAAATGGTAGCATTCACAGGCAGCTGGAGGCTGACAATCTGCCAGTCCTGCTCCTCCTTGCCAGATCAGCTGCAGAGATACTGTATGAAGTGGCTGTTGAATTACATGCTTTAGCAGTCTTTGTAATTGAAATGGCTGCACATAATAACTGTATCATGTCTGGATACTCTGTGTCTAATGCGGAGCTGGGATACATTTTGATTTGTCTTGCATAGTTCACGTTCTTTGCTGGAATACTAAAGTATTCATGAAGAAGTGGAATATTACACCCCCAATAAGTATCATAAAGTTTTGTTGTTGTCACTACTATTTGATTTGCTTTAATTCTGTTGTTCAATAATTTTTTTTTCTTGTTTCAAGTCTTGAGAATTTTAATCCAAAATACCAAATTAAAAACTGCTGAGGTGGATCTGGGCAGCTGTGGTGACAAGTTAAAAGCAGTACTTTCCCTGCTCTGTACTGGGAATTGGAACATTGCAATTAACTGTAAAATTTAGAAGTACCTTGTCAGTCCCTGTGACTTCAGTGGGGCTCCAGTGCTGGGGTGTTCCAGATGTCGTGGGCAGAGGGAACCCTCTGAGCTGGGAGCAGATGTGGGGCAGAGATGGCTTCACCCACCTGTGTGACAGTGCAGTTTTGTATTTTAGCCTGTTTATTCATATTTCTGATTCTGCCCTTGTACCCCAGTTTGTGAGATACAAGAAGAAAGGAACAGTCTAATTACAGATGTGAGCAGCAGGGTAACATCTTCCCCAGCTCAGGAGAGCTCAGTCTGAGGCAGCAGTTTATCAGGCTGCAGGGTGCTCAGCTTCTCAGAAACACTGCTTGTAGCAATAAAAGAACCAGCTGCAGGCTAAGGAAATGGGACTTGTGGATTGTTTTATTCCAAACGTTCATCTTTTGTTATAGTCTCTATTCTAATTTCTATTGATTTTACCTTGCTGTGTTACTCCTTACCTGCTTTTTCTTTCTTTCCCACGTCTATTTTTTTTTTTTTTTAATTGATATCAATGGTTTTGAACCAAACTCTTTCTTGTCCTTCTGTATTGGTACAAAATAGAATATTGAAAAAGCAGAGAGCATGTGCAGGGCTTTCCTGTCACTGAATGTGTAGCACCAAAGAGTTGGATTGCAGTTTCTGTAGGCAGATCTGCCTCTGCAGTAGTCAGAGGGCAAAGTGAAGGTAGATGATTGTGAAATTGTGTCCCAGAGAATAGTGGTGAAACCTCATCTGTTTTATATTAATGCTGAATTCACAATCCCAGCATTAGTTATTGACTTCTAATAAATATAACAAAGGCAGACATCAGCATCCCCCTACCTACTATTATCAGGAGTCTTTCTAGTACTGCTTCTTCTGCTTTCTACTGTTCTTTGACTCTTTCTGCAATTTTTTTGAGGACTGTGTGATTTCAGCAGGGGAAATGTCTGACCTAGTGTGGGTGTCTATTGCATGTCAGCACACCTGGTTCAGTGGGTTATTTGCCATTGCAGTGTTATCATGAGAGAGATGAAGGAGCCCCTGAGTTCAGGCACCTGGAAATTCCCATGTCACTCTGGCTCCTGGCTGGACTCTCAGCTGAAGCAAATAGATGGTCCAGGATATTTTTTATTTTGTGCTCTGGAGTTGTAATTTTTTATCTGATCAAGTCACAAAGAGAGGACTTTGTTGATGAAGATTTGTGAGGTCACTGCAGTGATATTCTCTGATCAGACCAGTACAGATGGAATAGCAGATACGAGTGATCTATGATAACCCTTTGTTTGATATTAACATCATCTGTCCTGTGTTTTTTACAAATGTTTTACTTTTTCCTGCATCTAGAGGAGTCCTGTGCAGACAGCAGACTATTGTTCTCAAATGCCTTTGGAAGGAAAAAGACACTTTGAACCTTTTTATGATCAAACAACTTTAATTTTAAGTGTTAATTCCTTTCATTTATGTTTATTCTGCTTATGTGTAAATATAAATGTAAATTGAATGGAAATTAAATTATTCAAAATGAAAGTTGAAATGGAACATTTCTGCCTTCTTCAATTGATAAGATAACAATTATTCATTTCATACATTTCCACTGCAAGAGGTTTTGATTTGATCAGATTTGATCCAATTCTTCTATGGAAAATTATTCCATTCATTTTTTTCTAGCTGTGGTTTCAACTGTGAATATTACAAAAATATTGAAAAACTTAAGATTCCCTCTCTAATACTGTTTTAATATGATGGGATATTAGAGCTAAAGAATAGTTTTGTTTAGAAGGGTTGGGGAAGAATATGTGAGATATATAAAGTGACAGGTAAACCTCTTCTAAATCAGAAATTAATGCAAAATTCTGTTGGAATACCATGCACTTAAGGTTAATTTAGATTTATTGTTTTGTAACGTGGTTAGGGTTATTGTGAAAAGTGTGTGGTTCTTTGCTTTGTTCATTTCCTGAATGCACATTTCCTCAGGTCATCCATAGGAAATGAATTTAGAAGTTCAGGATAGAGTATTGTATTTCTCAAACAAAAAAGAGCAGCTATGTAAACTGGTAATAATAGCTGGTTGTTATCTTCTGGATTCAGGTTATAAGACATATATTTTAATATGTTTTGTATTTATATTTTTATATTTTATAGAATATTATATTTTATAATTTTAATAATGTTTTTATATTTATATACTAGATTCATTGTGGTTTTTTTTTAATAAACATTCCTGTGCTCAGCTTTGGGGACATTTGCATGCAATACAATCCCTGGCTTGATTAATGCTGGTTAGGAACCATCAAATATAAATCTTTATTCAGGATAGTTGGGAACTACAACCCTTGCCCCTTTCAGGTCCAATATTTCACAGCACCCCACTACAAAACTGTTCAGTCTTCTGGAGCATATGTGAGGTCCCAAGATTTATTAGGCTGTGAATCTTTGGTACAGGCAAGTCATCCTGAGTAGATGTTGTCTGCTGAGGACTTTGATTGCTAGTGAAGGGAGAGGTCTGCACATCTTCTTTTCAAATATGGCTGGGAATCAGCTACTGAACTCTTCCCTGTCTTTGGTAGAAGTGTTACCATCCTGTCTTGACCTAGATTTGTATTATTGCTGCATGCTTAGAAAACAAGCAAAAGCAAAACCCTCCTTCCCTGTGTCTGCATCGTCCTACCACTCTTCCCCCAGCTCTGCCTTCTAATTTCTCCTCTCTTACTGGTTTTCTACATTTAGAAATGCCTATTTCCTGTTGGTCACTACCTGCTTTTGTCTTAAACAGCTCCTTCATCTTTAAAAAATGTGCTGCTTTTTTTACCTCAATCCACTGGAGTAGGGAGGTTTTGGTTCTGCTCTGGTGCATTGGGACAGAACAAACAGCAGCAATGGAAGCTCAGCCCATTACAAAACCTTGATTCCCAGACAAATTCTTTTTTCTCCACAAAGACAAAAATGGACAGGAACTTTGCTTTGTTCACTGCCTTTTATACTCCTTTCTTCAAAGTTTTCCTGTGGGTTCATTAGAAAAAAGGATTAAAAAAAAAAAACATCATAAAACCTTTGTGTGGAAAGATTCTGATCTAAAGTTGTTGGCATCTTCAAAGTACTGCTGGCCAATGGTGCTGATCTTTTCATGCAGACAAGGATAGATCTAGCTAATATTTAATTCCTAGAATACAAAGACTTCTGCATAATGGGTAAGATTAATGCATTGCTTGTGATATTCATATCTTCCCTTATAGCAGCCTTCCAGCACCTAAAAGGGGCTACAAGACAGCTGGAGAGGGATTTTTGCAAGGGCATGTAGTGATAGGACAGGGGTTGATGGTTTTAAACTGAAAGATTGCAGGTTTAGATTAGATAATATGAAGAAATTATTTGATGTGAGAGCAGTGAGGCACTGGAACAGGTTGCCCAGGGAAGCTGTGGATGCCCCATCCCTGGAAATGGTGAGGCTGGACAGGGTGGAGATGATTGTAAAGAAGCATTTTCCATCATCTTCATTTGCTCCAACCATTCTGGGAGTGGAAAAAACACGTGTTTCAAGATAAGCAATGTTAAAATCTCTGGTGGTTTTAACTGAAAGGATGAGATACAAGGGTTTTACTTTTTGGGAGTACTGCTGGAATTTCCTGTTCTATGTGTCCACCATTGTCTTGCTGAGTCAGACCCTGTTCCCAGTGCATGGCTTTTTATGTTGGCACACCAGCCCTGACACAGGGCAGTCCCAGGGCTGAGGTCACACAACCAAAAAACCCCAGCCAAGGCTGTAATGAAGGGGTCTGGCTGTAATCATCACACTTCTCTTTGGAACACATGGACTCTCTGCTGGGCAGTGGCTGTTCAAACAAAATCTAACCCTAATCAACCATTCCAATGTTCTCTTGGCTGGGAAGAGGGCTCTACTTGGCAATGCTCTCACACAGCAAGGTCAGCAGGCTGCACCATGCCATAGTTAGCACCAAATGCCACTTTTTATTTACCTCTTTGGAGAGGAGAGGGTAGGAAAAGGCAATACGTGATATATAATGGTGTCTTCTGCCCCTAAAGAAACTGATTCTGTGTGGGAGGACCCCACCATGGGCCAGCAGCTGCAGGGGACAGAAAGGCCCCATGCATTTGTACCCATGAAAAGAGTCTGGCTTTCCATGTCTCACACGTGGGATCTTTTACTGAGCTCTGGTTATTTCATCCTGCTGAAAGGAGAAGAGAGTGAACCCTCATGTGCTGGCTCCCTTCCTTGGGGTGAGTTATTTCATGTGCCCTCCTTTCCCAAACTTCCCACAGTGCCAGATGCTGCCATGGCCTCTCATCAGTGGCTGTGCACAAACTGCCCCTTCTGGCCTTTGCTGCACTTCTGCAGCATCCAAAATGCATTTCTTAATATGCTGTGCCATAATTTTGAGGTTGCTTTTTTCTTCCCTTCTTAAAACAAGCAAACAAGTGCATTTAACCATGAAAGCAGGTACAAATGTATTCCTGTTAGTGGGTAATAATGAAAAGTCAGAGAGATTAATGTGCTGTTGCTGTTTATTCAGTACTGCATTGCTTGTGACTAACTACAATGGATGAGACCTTCTTTCTGCCTCATTAAATAAGTTAATCATGTAAATCAGGAGGAAAAACATTTTGGGTAGTGAGAGAACAGTCTGAGCATCAGATATGCAGTTTTTACCACCGTGTGTTAAAGGAGATTTGACAACATACAGGTGTCCCAACTACAAAACATTGACATCAGTCTTCTGTTGTCTCTAAAGTAAATGAAAACAAAATTAAAAGGTCAAAATGGTTCTTGTTTCAATCATGAGTACATGGCCACTGACTGGAATTTCTTTCAGAGAAAGAGAACTCTAAAGGAAATGGAAGTTATTGAAGAAGACAAATTATAATAGACATTGCAATATATTCAGAAGTTTTTTATGGCTTTAAAATTACAAATCAAAAGCATAATTCATTATCTATAAAGCAGGATTTACTAAAACTTGCAGATATTGCTCTCCCAGCTTACAAAAACATGCCTAGATTTAAACTTGGGGTTTGAAGGCCAGAGAACAAAAATGTAAATAGGGACATAATCTTGACAGCCTGGGAAGGAATAGGAATAAAAATGTTTAGATTAAACCAGCAACAGTGATAAGGAAATGTAGCTCTCAGGATTAAAAGACAGAATTAGGAAAAACCCACCGTGTTATCTGAACATTTGTCCAACACACTTTTTAAGCCCAAACCAAGCTGCTGAGACTGAAAAAGTTTTGGGTTCCAGTAATGTGCTTTTTGATCAGACTGAGTGTTTGCATTTTGTGATTGCAGATGGAATGGAAGAAGTTTCAAAATACTATTTTTACTGCTCAAGAACTGCTGAAATTTTTATTTTTGTCATCACAGGATTCTTAGTCCAGAGGCTTCAGAAACCCTAACTGGATGCTTTAATGGCAGCCCAAGAATAAAGTGGCTGTGGAGATAATTGTTAGAAGTTGGATTGAAGGATCTAGAAATATTGGAAAAGTATTGCCTTCCTTCATTTTCAATTAAAAAATAAAGTTAAATCCATTATGGGTTTCTTTTAGAGATGGCAGTGATCACAGGGGAAACAAATAAGGAGGATGCAAAAGGATATTGAGAAAATGGCAGCACTTTATTGGTTGGAAGGAAATGAGTATGGATCTGAAACAAAACTTGCTGAAATCGATGGAAGACACTCACTGGTTTCAGTGATATTTGAGCAAGGCTCAACAGCTTGAGCTGATGTTACCTAATTAAGATCCTGATGGCTTATTTGACCCAACAAATTGTACTGATGCTTTATTGCTGGAATAGTACAGAGATTTAAAACAGTACTCAATTAAAAGGAGCCATGCCTTTGCAATAGGCTTAATCTACATTTCAAATCAGAAATCCCTATATTTAGCATCAAAACCTGTTCTCCCACTTCTGAATGGCACTGTAGCAGCTAGAGTTTGGCATTTATTTATTTATTTTTACATCAAACAAAATTTGTATACAATTTGGATATTGACAGTTTATATTTTATATTAGTTATATTAGATTAACTGTCATTGATTTTAGCCCATATTTTCATACATTTTTAATTTCATAATATTAATATATCAAAAATATTTTTTCCAGTGGGTTATAATGAGACAATTGTCAGTGTTTTAAAGTTCTGTCCTAGATTGGAGTTGATAAATCTCTGCAGGTTTTGTTCTAAGTGCCTCAGTTTGGCCTGGATGCTTTAGGTTTGAGGAAGTTTTGATTTGGTGGCATTCAGCTTCAATGTGGGAAAAGTCAAAAGTAAAAACAGAGAGTGAAACTGGGGCCAAGCAAGTACCAGCTCACCTTCCACTGTGGCTGTGGCCAGACCAATCCTCTTTTTTAAATTTAATTTTGCTGGGGTTTGGATTTGTCTGAGAAGAGGACCTATCCCAAAATAAATAGGAGGTGAGATTGTGCAAGAACACCTGTCCTGATTACATTTCTATTCAAGAAAAGTGGCCAGAATGCCTCAATTTATGACATTTGCAGTATTGTAGGCAGAAATGTTTTCAGAACAGGTATTGACATTTTGACATTCCTGAAACTAATCCTTAGCTTTATTTCGTCCCTCATGACACTTTTTTAAACTGATAATTGAAACAATATACAACTCTATTTTCTACAGTAAAAATAGGTGCAGATAGGTTATTTTCTTCTCTTGCTATCTTGTAGCAGTGCGAGCTGTAATACATTATATGGCTTCCAATGACAAAAAAAATTATGTTTTCAATTTGGAAAGTCATTTTCAATTGAAAACATAATGCATTCCTGCATAAGACATATTGCTCTGTGGCAGGCTGTAAGTATCAGGGAAGACCTGATACAACATAATTAACACTCTTTGTTCATGATGGGCAAATAAACAACCAAGGCAGGCCTTTTCCAGTGATGGATAGCATCTTTATTAAAGAATTAATCTGGATCTCAAAGCAAGATCTATCTAGTACATAAATCAGGGCCTTGTGGTTCCATTTATGGATTCTTTTACAACCTAAGTGTTAAGTTTATTGCCATATAGCCCCATAATTCATTGTTGAGGGTTGCCAAGCCTTAGTCTTCCTTCTCTCTATTCTCACTGCAGATGGAGACTCTTTCTGGTTCACAGCACCAACAGTGATTTCCTCTGTTCTTAGCAAGTAGTTTGAATTCTTGCTGTCTGATGTCAATGATATAAGTATATTGAGAAGGTTAAGTTGTGCTGATGAAATGTATTTATGTATGTGAAGTATTTGTTTTCCTCAAATTGTATGCAAAGTCAGGATTGCCCTGCCAGAAATCTGCACTTGTCCTCCTGAGATGGTCAAGTCTGGAAAAACAGAGGGATTGCATGAAAGTTGCAGTGATTTGTTGTAGTGATTTATTGGAGATGGTGAGCCTAAATACACTGTTCCACCTGCCACGATCTGTGAAAACTTACCTGAGCCTGTGGCCAACATATTTAAATATTTTCCCTGGTCATTAGTTCTCTGTGCATGTTGCAGGTGCTTGAAATGCTCAAAGGCTTTTTCCTTACCTGCCTTAATTGCAAGATGGACAATCAGAGCACAGTATTGAAAGCTGTATTTCAGCTTAGCAGCAGATCAGACAAGGGCACCATGTCAGATCATTGGATGTGTGTATGTACAGTGAAGTGCAATCAGTATAAAGCTGGCAAAGTGCTTTGGGGCCCAGAAAGGCTCCCAGATGCCTCACTCTCAAGTTTAGAATGTTCTTAGGATAAGGTTTGTAGCATGTTAGGACTTTGCTGTATTTATTGTATTTGGCTATAAACAGACTATTAGATTATTTACTTGAGAACTAAGTGATGTTTCTGTGCCTTGATGTGCAGTGGATTATCTGATGATGTTTTAGTTTAAATAATTCTGAGAGATGGGAGATACCTGCCTGTGAGGGGTCACATCGGCTGTCCTTTCAGATTGTTGCCAGCTGCATGTAGATACATCTGCAGGGATTACACTCTTGGACTGGAATGTTTCCAGGAAAAACATAGCAAAGCTCTCATTTAAAAAAAAAAATATGCTAGTAGTTTTTTAGTGGAAGAAGAGATTTAAGAAAGCTTTTCAGAAGTTTGTTTACAAGATTCTCATACAGATGCTTCTGCTCGTTAGGAAATGCCCACGTGGAAGTTTTTAGTCTACAAAGATTGCAGATACATCAAGGAGAAGGAAATGGATTATTTAAGCATTAACAGTAGTGGAAAAATCTGCAATCTACATAACCTCTTCAAAATGCATCCCAGCTTCCACTTCTCATTCTGCTCAGGATCTTAAGAGAAGGAAGGTCCAAAGAAAGATAAAATCCTTTTTACGGAGAATTTTTTTGTTTGCATTTAGTTTTGGGAAGGCAATGAGCAAATGAAAAGTGTAACTAATCTGGTAACTGTGGAGTAAATTGTGAGGTGCTTTTCACTAAAGATAAAGGAGTAAGAGTTTTATTCTGTATAGCCAAGATATGATACTTTCCAAAAATATGGATGCAAGTCACTGTTAACATTTTTAATATGAAAAGGCTTGTGATTCTTAAAAATCAATAACCTTTATGATTTTATATCATGGCATCAAACAAAATGAGGCCCAGATTTCTGAAATAAACAAGTGGATTCTGTATAATACAAGTAAAATGTCTTTTGATTTGAGCAAAGATGTGCAACATTGTCTTATTTTCAAATAACACATTTCTGGTTTGTGTACACTTTCCTAAATTCATATGTAGGATATCACAAGTCAGAATCTGAGTTCACATCTGTTGAATAAGCATCAGGAGGTTTTGTGCTTCACCTTGATTTTTCAGTAATGTTGACCAAATTCAGTGGGCTTTGCTTCGAGTACCCTACCTGGATGAGGGAATGACATGGGCCTTTACAGAATATTTGCATAGCAGCACCTCTGCTTCCTGGTGATAAATGATTTCAGCATATTGAAATGTAGGTAAATTTGAAAAATAATGAACCTCCCATTTTCTAAGGACTTGAAATTTTAATGAAATGCTGTGTGGCAAATAAGTGATGTGCTGTAAAACCCTTGCTGTACTGAAACTAAGGAACACCAAAGCTGGAATAAAATTATCCACATGGGTATTTTTAATAAGTTCAATAGTGTGTTTCCCTGCCTGTTTGAGAAAATAAATTTGTTGCTTTTGGTGCATCTTGCTTATATTACTTGGAATAAGATATGTCAGAGCTCAAGCAACATTATCTTCAATTAAGGAAGCAACAGCCTTTTCCCCCCTAAATTTCTGATGTAGAAGAATTCCCAATGAGATCTTGTGCAAATAAACTGAACCCAGAAAATCATAGCTGTCTCAAGTGGTGTTTGAAATGTTGTATGCACAAATTAAGGTTCACCCAGATCATTATTCTGCAACAGGTTCTTTTCTGTGTCAGCCTGGTGTGCAGGCACTGTCCCTTTCCTGTTGTGACAGGTTTTGCAGGAGCTCAGGATCCACCTGCTTGAGCCTGACTGCAGCACCAGGGCCACACCTAATGTTGGTACAAAGTATAAATAATACATTAGTGTGCAACATGACAGACATATTGACAGTGGGGCTGGACAAATGGTGTGAGTCTGAATGAGAAAGAAAACTTTAGTAGAGGTTGAAAGTAGCAAATAACAGCTTCTTCCAGGTTAGCATTTAAAAAAAACCCCAAAATGACTTGCTTTAGATTAAATAAAATTATTACAGTTTTTTTTGTAGGAAGCTGTTTTAATTCCCATTTTGTTTCCATCAGTTGCTGCATAAATTGTATTTTCTCTATAAATTCTCTCTGGTTTTGGTTTTGCCTCCTGGGGTTTTAATTTATCAGACTTGTCATTTCTTGACTATTATCACAGATTGAAATGTACAGTAGACACCTGCAGGGTTTTACTTTTTTCCATCCTTAGGCTTTGTAGAAATAGGACCATCTGGCCTGTAGGCCTGGAAGCATCAACATTCCCTCATTAAATGTGTCTGAAGCCCTCACTTTCAATCTGCCTCATTTAGCTACCTTAGGACTGTAGTTAGAGGGTCTGTTGTTTTCACCTGTTGTTTACAAGCAGTTTAAATGTGTGCTACAAACTCGAGGAAAACATCTCCTACACTCATCTCAAATCTCTGTGTTTTGGTACCATTTGGCTATTCCTGGAATAAGAATCTGGGGTTAAGCTGTGGTGGTATTTCCAAAATTTAATTCAACATAATCAGAAATATTCAACATTTCAGAAATGTTATTGGAGACAAAGATTTTAAGAGGACCCTGATGGGTTGACTGATGGGTGCTTCTCAAGACACAAATAGCAGGGAAGTACCTGCTTCCAGTGACATTTGCTGGTAAAAATCCGTGTGGGATGTGCCTTTGCTGTGTCAAACAGGGCTCAGGTGCAAAAAGGAATTCAAAGGGGAGAGCTCAGCTCTCTGTCTGTGTCTGGGAAAGCAGCAAAATTTTCACATTGGAAGCAAAAGCATGTTCTAGTTGTGAATTAACTAAAGACTGTCATCTTCCAGAGTATTCCTGGGAGAAGTTAGACCCCAGAAAGGAGCTTTGTTTTGATTATTTGCAGTGACTTACCTGCCTGTCAGGAGATAGTGACAGGCTGTAAAACCCCCTTCTACTTTGTGTGTGCTTGAGGAGTTGACAGCAGTTCATTGTGAACTCAGCAATGATGTAATTGCACCGTACTGCTAATGCAGTTTTTCTTTTTCTTCTCTCTGTAGTCAATAAATGCCTCTTAAAACTTTAAAATAAAAACAGAGAGTATGAAATTTCAAGCAAAATGCCAAAAATGTTAGCTTTGCCATGTGGATGTGCACTGAGGCTTGTTGCAAGAGCATTTCAGGCATTTGGGCCAAACTTGCTTCTGTGGAGGGAGAAAAAAAACCCTCCTACATAAAAGAAAAAGAGCCTGAAAATGTGCTGCTTTGATGTAAGCATGAATTAGGATTTAGCTTAATCTGGAGACTCTCAGGATCAATGAGTAATTTTAGTAAGAGCTTCTCTACAACGTAGATCAGAGCACTTTTATTGAGGGGAGTCTGTCTTTTCACAACTACAGTAGTAGCTTTAAGAACTGGGAATACTTAAGAGAGTCAGAGTAAATATTGAGGTTCTCTTCCTTTCCTCATTTTGCCTGAAATTCATGCAGAACTATCATTTCCTGAAAGCAGATCTGCCAAAACTTTGGAATCTGCAAACCATTCCTGTCTCTTTGTATACTTCAGGTCTTTTTTGATGTAATTTCTTGTTGCTTATCCCATTTTCACTGAAGAGAAATAGCTCTCAAAATTAACATTTTGTGAGATGGTTCCAGCAGACCGTAAAATACACCGTGACTATATGTAATAAATATTATTTGATTCAGTCTTCTAAGTTGTTACATGTGTGCACCTTAGTCATGCAGCTTTTTGTAAAACTCAGAGGAAGTGGGGGAAGGTAAAGCTGTGGAGTTTTACCTCCATCTCCAGATACCCCCTTGGAAATATCATGAAGTGCCCTGTGGGTCAGCTCTGTCACCCTGCCCAGGTCCCACCAGCATTCCTGAGGAGCCTCTGCTGCACCTGCACAGCCCCTGTGAAAACTTCTGTGCCTCTGCAGAGAGATCTGACAGAGACCTGACTTCTCCATCCTCTGGGGAAGGCCATGAGCAAAGCCAGTGCTTTGCCCTTCAGCCTCAGTGAGCTCTGGGTCATGCCAATTTTCAGATGAGCCAAGGATAGGCTGGGTGGTGGGACAATTTATCAGTTTACTTAGAAATATTATTTGGCAGTGAATTTCTTGACCTGAGTCATCAGTCTCTTCCTGATCATTCTGCCTTTTGCTGCTTGTTTGTTGTTCACCTTGTTTTCCTCTGGTGTAACCTGCTCTCATGCAAGGATGTGTATGACACCTCAGGTGTAAGTGCTTAATGGAGAGGAGTCATGGGGGATGTGAAGGGGAGGGTGGAGGTGAAAAGGAGTCACTCCTCATGCACCAGATGTCAGGAGTCTCTGTCCTTTACCTCCAGCTTCAGTGAAGTCCTCCTTCAGCCTGTCTCCAACTACAGCAAGCCTCTCTTTACAAGAAATATGTGTTCTGACTGCCAAAAGCCAAAATATTTTTTTATCCTCCTTGTTTAGTGACCCATAACATCACTTGGTCTCTGAAGGGCAGAAGGAAACTCTTCTGCAGAGAAAGGATTTTCTTTAGTCACAGCAACTCACAAAAGTCAGCTCTGCTCTAACTCCCAAATTTGGAGCTGGCAATTAGGAAAGCTCAGCTGGCAGGGATGTGGAGTTATTTCTTCTCTTCTTCTACCATTATTAGTATTCAGTTTCTGTCTATCCACCTAAGTTAAACCCAGCAGGCAGGATGAAATGTTGGTGCTTTCTTCCAAATCAGTAAGTAAGGCACTCTCAGAGATGTGTGCATCACCTGCTGCCAGATTCCCAGCACAGCAAAGCAGAGAGCTGAACAAAAGCTATCATTTAACCCTGGTGCTATCCTTGAGGGCTTCCTAGCTTCATAAAATGTATTCTGGCTTCTGTTGTGGTGATTTGGTACCTGAATGATCTGTGCACCTCAGGCAGCAATGGTGAGGTAAAATGACTGAAATAGAAACCAGTGGCAAATACCTGTATCAGCTTAAAGAGTTTTGCCAGCCTCTCTTTCCCAACTCTTCAGCTGGAAAGAAAGTGAGAATGAAAGAATAAAACTAATTTAATGAGTTCTTGATTTCTAGGAGTTATAAGAAATCATTCATTGAAGTATAGCATGAATGGGAATTTCTATGGTTCAAACAAAAACAACATTTCACTGTTGGTTAGAGTTCAAGCATCAACACCCATCTCTGAACAGGGGTTTGCACTGGGGGAGTCTGTTTCATGAATGGTAAAGCTGAGGCATAAAATGATGCACATCCCACAGTGCAAGCTCCCATCAGCCAGAACCACTGTGCCTGAGAAGCACAGGGCTTGCTCTGCCACGTGCAGCTGGGCTGTGCACCTGCTGGAGCTGAAGTGTTCAGGGTGGGATGGGCTGGAGTAAACTCAGTGCTGGGACAATTTGCACATGAGAATTCACATTTCCAAATACCTCAAAGCTGACAGGTGACTGCTAAAATGACAAACTTGCCTGTGAGGTTGGAGAGTCAGCTGGACAGCCTAAGAAAAAATACATATGTATAACCTTTTGAATTTTCCATGTTCTTTTTATGCCTCAGACTTTAATCTGATGTCTTATAGTTATTCCAGGGAAGTCTGTACCAAAATAATTTAAATTGCATCAATGTGCAACTAGTGTGAGAACAGAAGGGGGGTTCTTAGAAAGAAAGCATTGTTTTAGCAGCAAATCAATTCAAAATTAACAATAATACATAGTAACACACAATTCATCTTTTATTGCAGCTGGTTACTTGTGAATGTGCAGGAGTTTAGTGCATGCTTTTAGCAGCTGCTTAGACTGCAATATCTAAATGAAGAAGGTTATATCAGTATAAACACTATCTGAACTTTTATACTTTAGGAAATATCTGAAATATTTTCCTAAATATTTCTGTAAACAACTGTGATGGGCTCATGTAGTGTCCAGGCACTAATGAGGGCTGGCTGCTGAAGCCATCCATTATATTGCAGACTGGTTTGTGTGCCCTTCAAACAGCTTCAGCTGAGGGAAATCCCAGACCTTGGTACCCTGCTTGCATTACAAAAGGGTAAGTTGGGAGTTCCTGTGCCAGTGCCAAGTTAGACCAGCCTGGAGCTGGTGAGGGGGACAGAATAGAGCCCTCTCTGTTCACTCCTGCCTCATGAATGGGAGCAAGGATCTGGCTCTGCTTTCAGACACAGAAAGAAAAATGCACTGTTCACTCTGAATCTGCAAAACCATATGAAGTGAAAACTGCCAGTTTCTGTTTGCTCTGTCAGAGGAGATAAAACTCCAACGAACGTAAATCCAGGAATTCGAGTGAAAATATGACTGCTCATTGGTGTACAGCACAGGCAAAGCCAGAGCACCACGTTAATTAGCATTAATCACAGACAGATCTTTCTGTCTGATAGAAACGTGAGTAACAAACAGCAGCACCAGAAGATCTCACAGAAAGTTAAATCTTTTCACAGTGGTTTTTAACAATACTTTGAAGAACATAGAACAGATGTTATAGGACTGGACACCTCCAGTCCAGGAGGGGGTATCCAGAAGTTGCCCTACAACACAGATGTAATTTTCATGGATTAAATAGACTTAGTAGCATCTGCTCCTCCCAATACTGCCAGTTTCACATCAAATTTTTTCGTACTACACAAAGTTGATGCCATGAGTGCTTTAAAATTGGACACATCTCCTTGCAGTGTGTGGTGTATATAAAGACTGGTAGCACTGATTTCTGTTTTTTTGCAGTATGAAATGTGATTAACATTTTAAGCTACTATCCAAATCAAGTTGTTATTTTTATAACCCATCAAATGAAAATTATGAGGCTCTTAAAAACTCCTCAACAACAGACTCGTAAAGGGGATAATGACAGAGACATTAGCTGTTTATAAAAGCTAATATCTCATGCAAATTTGACATTACATGTCTTACTGCATGTTATTAGATGCTCATTTGCTATGCAAATATTATTCACATTTTGTAAAAGTCTGATCTTCAGTCAGCATGAGGAAACATGAACTTCAGTGTTATGCTTTAGTGTTTTTCCATGAAAATACAAAAGAGCTAGACTATTGTTTTTGATCACTGCTTAGAATAAAGTGAAAATACTTTCTTAATTCAAATGACTTCTTTAAGGTGACAAATTTTTTTTCAATGTCTGCTAAATGATATAAAATGCTTTAAATTGTAAGAACGTATGATAAGGTTGGTTCATAATTTCTAAAGTTGTTTATTCATCATTATCATAGTAGTAGCAATTTAATAATAAAATTATTAAAGTACCTGTAGATTGGCATAAAGAAGAGCTAACACTGACATTTTTCATTTAATATGAAATTCAACAAGACAGTGCATTTAAGAGTAGCCTTTGATTGTATTTTCCAGCTGTAGTAAATGTATGGTGTCCCATTCTTTTTACATGAAAATTTGCATGGCCAGATGATGTAGTCTGGAAGAGAATCAGACATGAAGTTTCTTAAGACTGGATAGACCTTGGTTAAATTTAATTCCTGCTTTCAAATACGGCTGCTGGTTTACAGGGAAGGCAGGATTCTGGGTCATCAGAAACAGCTTTCTGTTCTGGTGTGCAAATATATCATGCAATCCTTTAATAAACTAAATATATCACATCTACAAAATATTTCTCCAGCTACTCCTCATGGAGGCTCTTCTAGGACCTCTCTCTTCTGACCAAAATTATCACCTCCTCTGCCTAAATGCATTTAAAACGATTTCTACCCATTTGTTCCTTTGCCAATATTTTAGCTATAAAAATGTCTTTGCCCTTCCTGGAGTGTCTCTGAAGTATTTTCTAAGAGCAGTTGTGCTTCTCTCCACCTCTTGTTTTGTTTGGCTAAACAGGCCAGGTTGTTTTAACCTTGTCTTTTCAGAGTGAAGACTTTCCCCTGATTATGATGCCTCTCTGTTCTTGACAGGTTTTAGTTCTTTATATTTTAACAGAGATAAACCAAATTGTTCAGAGCCTTCAGGGCGTGAACTAGCACCTTGTAGAATTCTGGTTTGCACTTGCTGTGTCCTCTTGGTGAAGAAATTGCTTTTTTGCCTTTCCCTTCCTTCAGAGCTGGCAGTTGACCCCCCAGTTCTGTGCAGTTTCTAACTTTAGGATGCTGCCCTTCAGCAGCTCCACTGAGCCAGCAGAAGTCAGTTTTAACATGGGCATTTTTTGGAGTTTATCCCAGAACATAGGGGAGCTCCAGATCAGAGCACTCACAGTTACCCCACAAAGGGAAGAGCATTGCAAACACTGAGGCACTTTGGGGTAAATTAGTGGGATGGTGGAGCAAGCACTGGGCTTGGCTTCAGTGGGTGAAGGGAGCACTGGAAATATGCACATGAGTTTGAGCTGCAGCCTGTCCTTGTCCACACCTTTATCCTGATTCCAGGGTCAGGGTTTTGTACATCCAGTGATCCTGCTGCTGCAGCTGCACCTCAGGCAGGCAGTGCTGTAAACATCCCAGAGAAAAGTGAGTGTGGTGGCTGACCCAGAGCATGGGCTGTGCCCATCACCAGGGCTGTCCCCCCCAGCACACACAGCTCCCTTCCCTCAAGGAACAGCCCTGTACTGTGCTTTTCTCACGGGGACATCCCCTCCACCCCTCCCTGCACGATTCCTGCTGTGTACAGATGTCAAGAAAGTGGCTGTAAATTCACCTGGCTGCTGCACACAGAGCCAGCAGGCTGCAGTGCACTTAGCATCATCACCAAAGCTGTTTTCCTGCTTCCCAGTGGGTCACTGTTCATTCCAGTCCTGTCAAAGCCTCCCAAGTGCCAAATCCAGAAATTTAACATTCAATTAGCACTGTGTTTTGTTCAGGAAGAAATCTTCAGTTGCAATATATAGCAGCCCTTCTTTGCCAACAGCTTGCTGTAATCTGTGCCATAAAGGACAGCTGAAATGGAGATATAATTATATGCTTTAATAAAGCAAAACTTAGTTTGTAGTTTACCTTAAATTTCAGCATTTCATGACTTAAAACAATCTATATCTTGAAGCATATTATTTTTCCTAACAGTACTTAAAGTATTTTTTTTAAAATTTATAAGATAATTACTATTATGATCTGCTAATGAGTTTATACAATTGGTGAGTTTATACCTTGGCCTTTGCACCAACCACTATTTTTCATGTCAATTCCTTCTTGCTGTGGAAGTATTTAGAATACCCTATATATGTGTCTAAAATAGAAAGGATGATGGTGTCTTTGAGCTAAAAAGTGCTTCAGAAGATCTCAAAAAAACCTTGAGCAGCTGCCCAGAGTTGAATTATGGCCCATATGAGGTCCATATATAATTAGAAACAAGCACAAGAAATTCCAAAGTATAGGATGAATTTGTGGCATACTGAGAGTGTGAGTAACTGAACCAATGAATTTGAGGCAAAATCTTTCTCAACTGAATGGAGTTTCATTGTTTATTTTCTGATACTTAATTTGTGTTTGCTCAACCTGATTTGGTCTCTTAAAAGCCTAAGAAATAGCAGATAAGTTATTTGAGGAAGATCCTGTTCTCAGCTGGGAAGAGCAAATGAGGAAAGAAAGCAGATAATTAAAAGGCCTACCAAATTATTGGAAATAGCAAATTATTCTCCTGCATGAGAGAGCTCTGTGTAGATATGCAAAAGTTCCTTAGTGCTACAGAGGCTGTGCAGACTGACAGGGATTTATTATCTGCTCAGCACAACCGAGTGGGAGGTGGGTGTTCAAAGAAAAGGACTTCAGAAAAATCATCCCAACATCTCACCTGAGGTTTCAGATTTGCTAGAAGTTTAAATTCACTTCTGACAGAAAACATTACCATTTTCCCACCTATTCAGTCAGTCTGACAGTGCCTGTGCAGGCTTTTACTGTTCTCCATCTTGCCAGTAGTCAGCTAAGAAAATGACTGAGGTTTATTAACTGGCACTGGCAAAATAGATAGGAAGAGCATGTAGTAAAGAATGTTCTATGCATTGTGAGCTGTACAAGAGTGGGTGGTAAGAAAAGGCCCTGAAAGTCCATCAATTTTTCTTTGCCCACAACTTCTCATCTTTCCCAGGATCCTGCAAGCAGATAAATGGACCCAGAACACACAAATGCCTTTCTGAAGTCTTTGAAAAGGAGTAGGATATTTTCTACCCCTTACCACAGCAGTGACTCATTGAGAGTGCTCTCGTTTGAAAGGTCTCTCTCCTTCTCCTTCTCTACTCCTACACCTTTTCTAGTACTTGAGGAGGGATAATATTCCTTCCCCTTTGAAATATAGCAGCTCGAGGGGTACGTTTGTGTGAAAATGTTCTGCTCAGTATTCTTGTGACTCTGTTTTTCAAATGCCTCCTTGTATTTCTGGCTGAAATTGAGCATTTTTATTATAAAATCATCTTTGTATCAGAAATCACCTGATTGGCATACTAAAAATGCAAATTATGTTGAAAGAAAAAGGGAATTTGGCATTAAGGTTGAGGAATAAATAATTTTTCTGTCATTTTCCAGTACATTTGTGTCCAACTGTTGTTCCTTGGAACACAGGAATAGCCACTCTGTTTTTGCATTTGAAAGGAAGTTTTCCTTCCCTTTTTCCTGATTTTCTGCTAAACTTGTGTCCTTTCCAGTGAGTTTCCAGTTGTGGATACAAAATATATGCATTAAAACATTAAAAGATACTAAAAATCTTCCTAAATTTAAGACAACATTGATTTGTTTTGTGTCTGAAGTACTTTGGTACCAGCTGGCATTCCCCACTTGCTACATTTGACTTTGAGTATTAAATGGGTTCCAAATTCTCAGGATTTGGCACATTAGGCACTGAAAGTTTGTGGCTGAATCCCAACTCTGGTGACAAACTGGGCAGTAATATTTACTGGTGGCCAGGAACTAAGGAAAAGAGAATTATTATCATAAAATGCAACACCAGCTCTACAGAACAAGAAAATGGATTGGGAATGGACTCATTCTGGGCTTAATGACTCTTCCTGATAGCATCCTAGAATACCATCATGGATTTCTTTAGGGTTGGAAAAGGTCTCCAAGATCATCAATCCAACTGTTCTGCTGCTCCCCATGTCCCTGAGCACCACATCTACACCTTTCCAATTCCTCCAGAGATGATGATTGCAGCACTGCCCTGGGCAGCCTGTGCCAATGACTGGCAACCCTCTCAGTGAATAAATTTTTCCTTACATCCAACCCAAACCCAACCTGGCACTGCTAGAGGCTGTTTCCTTTTCTCCTTCTCTGGCTCTTTGGGAAGAGAGACCTATCCCCACCTTGCTACAAGACTTTCACTCCCACACATGATGGAGCAATGGAAGGCACAGCAGTTTCTTAACCCAGTTAGAAGGGTATCAGTAATGAAGGTATGGTGGTACAGATTTCATCTGTGCCTCTACAGGTGCCTGGAGCTCCTGGATTTCATCACAGATGAACCAGCCATGCCAGAAGGTGTTCACAGGCACTGGTGTCCTGATCCAGGAGCTGCAAGTGCACCTGCCTCTGTGTACAGGATATTTACTTAGCATCCCCCTGGGTTTTATGATAGTCATCTGGGGCTTGTTTCATCTTGTACTGTGTGTTATTTAAAATAAGGAGGATGGATAGGCAGGAGTGGCTGTGGAACAGTTCTGGAGAGGAGTATTAAAGCAAAGCATAACTCAGAAGTGCTGGGTGTGAGCACAGAATCATGATCAGAGTGTATTTAGAAACACAGGAGTCATGCTTTCAAATAACATTGAGATTCTTCAGCAAATGGAATCATTACCATTGCTTCCTCTCTTTAAAGTGTTATCTCTGTGTGCCAAAATGCTGAACAAGACCATTGGAAAGAATCCAAGTCACATTATTCTTCCTTTAAAGCCTCATTTTTAAAAGAATCAAGGGCACAAGCATTACTTCAGTATTTCTTTTTACCTTCACAAGGTAAACAGTGAAAGTAAAAAAAGTTCAAAACAGTGTTTTTGATGCCTAACCTGTCATGTTTAAACTCAAAAACAAGGAAAGATGTTTTTAAATGGCCAAATCATTAGTTATATCAGGGATGGGATATGTTCCTAAGGAAAGGCAGAAAGATCATCTGAGGATTCAAAATCTCCATAAACAATGAAGTGTGAAAAAGATCAGCAACCTTTGAGATTTTTTTTTTCGTTTATAAACTCTAGATTTCTTACTCAGTTGAGTCTGATTTTTTTGTTTGATTTTTTTATATTGAAAACCAAACAAATAGCAGACAGGTGCACCATAAACCACCTATCCCTTTTACCAGCAATTATTCTCCCCAAGTACTGAAAGAGAATTGTACCCGAAGGAACGAGATTCAATATTTTATCCACACCCTCATCATTTATGTACTAGAATGGATTAAATGTTAATCTCTTAATAATCCTTAATGAAGCAGGATCTTCAGAAATTAGCCTTGTTTTACTGTCAGATGCCACCTCCAAGGAATTGCTATTTGTTAGTCAGGACAGGTCCCAGTCATTGCTGGCTTTGAAAACAGAATGTTTATTTCTTGAGGACAAAGTGCTGCTGCACCAGCTGGAAACTCCATGGTTTAATGCCTGTGGATAAATGATAGGAGTGGTGTGAGGCTGCCTGTCAGAGACAGCAAGATCAGCAGCTTGGGAGCTGTTGATAAGCAGTCCTTCCTCACTTGAAAAGGGGGGTCAAGGGAAAAACAACACTGGGTTCATAAAAGGAGTGAAATGAGAGTGCAGGGCTGGGTGCATAAATCAGAGCCTCTGTGGGTGCTCAGGTGTGGGGCTTGGGGGAGGGAAGGAAGGGCAGGGGCAGCCCTGGCTCTACAGACATAGGAGCTTCAAGAGCAAGAGGGATTTAGCCAAGATTTTTGTGGTTTTCAGTGAACCATTTAATATTTCTGTTAAATGCAGTAAGTTTGAGCTGTCTGAGCTCTGATGCTACAGAAAGTATCAGAAAGTAGCAGACTTGCCAAAATAAGTCAAATTGCCTGAAAACTTCTTGATAAGTAAAAGGAAATATTCTTAGAGGTACTCCTAGCAGGGGGAAGAACTTGTGACTAAGATGTACGTGGCTGCCTTAATTTTGCTTATCAGCAATGGGGGCTTTTGCACACAAAATAAGGAATTACAGATCTGTCACAAAAATATTCTTGAAGCTACAAATCAAAAATGGTGTGTTTATGTTATTTTTATCTAATCCTGAACAATTTTTAATGCTGTTATCTAAAATAATTGTCTGGTTTTGGATTAATTCGCGTCAAAAAATGAAGTCTATGTTTGCCTGACTTGAGGCAGCTGTTTTCTCAAATACATTTGGGTAAAAATGGACAAAGTATTTTTGTATTTATAGATGAAATGGAATGGAGTCCCTTGGAGTTGACTATGCAACTTTTCTATTTTATTTAAAAAGTAGAGCAATAACCAGAGGAATATTCAGTGAAGGATTTTTTTATTATTCCAGAGTCTTCTATCTTCATAGCCTAACTATAGCAGGAACACTGAAAATAATGCTACAATTTGGTAGGACTAAGAATAATTAAAAAACCTCCAAAGTGCAAATGTAAATACAATGCCCATCTTTAAAACTTACATCATTTTGTGACACCTAAATAGACACATGAAAACCAAGCACACACAGCAGAGCCTTCCTAGTACTGAGCATCCCTCATTATTATTATTTTAATGTCAGTTATTTATAATTTTCCTTCCTTGGGAATGCATGAAGGCTTTATTTGTTCTTCTATCATAACCACAGGAGTGGGAATTACACAAGTGTTATTGTTTATCACCTCTTCCACCTCTAGAATGGGCAAGTTGGTCTCCCTTTTTCTCCATCTGCTTCCAGCTAAACTTCTTACATCTGAGCCTTTCAGATAATCATCTAAGTTTAACAGAATAGTTTCTGTCATAAATAGTATTTGTTAATTTTTTTGTAAAAAAAATCATAACTAAGGTCATGTGACTTTTAATATTTTCAGATCAGTTGCTTATAAGCCTAAACTTCCTAAATAAGTCATACTGGAAAATAACACAATTCTACAAGTAAAGGAACATACCTAATCAAGGGTCAGATAGGATAATTCAGATTACTTACATTATAAAAGATAGAGGTAAGGAGGGAAAAGAAAATAAAGAAAAATTTCTTAGGAGTGATACTATTTTAAAAAGGGTCTATGATAAATGTTATTTGAGAAGAAAAAAAAAGGCATTTTTGTTTGTTGCTGAATTAACAAAATGCTGTTTGCTATCTCAGAAGCTTTCCCACGTTGTGGTTTAAGAGGCACTGCAGAGTGAGTTATGTGTCCGTGAGCAGAGGGCTCACTGACATCAGTCAGGCTCTCACCCTGCCAGGACCCAGGAACATCAGGATCATTCCTCAGTCACAGCCTGTCTGTGAAGGCACAGCACAGATAATTTAAGGCAGAAGAGAAGGGGCTGGTTTCAGTGTAGGAGATGTAGGATGCTGTGCTCTAGAGTGCCCTGGAAACCTTCACAGACAGCAGAGCTGGAGAGGAGCCCCTGTGCCACAGGGCCTGGGGTGGGAGGGCTTTGCCCCAGGTGCTGCTGACTCACAACCAGGAGATATCACTGGATATCACGTGGAATTGTCAGTTTTGGGAAAAGCCCCCAAGATCATCAAGCCCAACCATCACTCCTATGCCAATGTTTGCATTGTACCCCTAACTGTTTCTTTTTGTAGGGGACATAAAGGACAGTGAACTCCTTTCACTAACAAGTTCAGCGGCTGTTCTTCTGTAGCAGATATTTCTAAATAAAAAATCTTTGTGTCATAGCTTCTATTATAAAATGCATAAATAATAAATCCTAAAGATGGTTTCCAGTGAACTCAAAATTTCAGCTGCAAAGATGACTTTTTAATTCTCGTATTATGAAATGGTAGATAAATAGAATTTTATTCTGATTGAGCTGTGGGTTTCTTTGAAAAGGTTCATCAATACATGGGCCTTGTCTTTCCACTAAAATAAAATTTATTGGGCAGCAAACTCTATTTCAAACTTAAATGAGAAAATTAAGATTTAAAAAGTTCTATCTGCAGATGTAATTAATGATCAAAAATGCAATTAAACATTAAAGAAGTTTTAAACTTTGTGGAATAGTTACCATAATGAGTTCCTAATAATAAAAGACATTGAATAAGTTTGAGAATAGTTTAAGTAGGCAGTTGCTTTCAGCAAGTGCAATGCTATGAGGCTTTTTTGTTTTTTTTTAATCAGAAGATATCCAAGATTGATCAGTGGCATATTTTCAGTATCTATTAGCTATAACTAAGCTGCTACACCTAGAAATGTACAGGTGATATTGGTACAAATACCAACACTTTTTCATTATAAACAGCATGAGAAATTAATTCCTTATTTATTTTCTTTGGAATATCCACAGGATAAACTTTGATCAGTAAAATTGTCCCTTAGTTCAATAAGCAGACTAAACATTTAGAAGATGCTTAAGTAGAGGCTGCTGGTTTTGAACTAGGAATGATTGAGTGAAATGTTTCTAAATGACAATTTTTAATCAGAAAAATGTAGTTTTGCTGGAACCAAATAATTTCAGTAGGGATATGACCTTTTCAGTAACAATTCTAGAGGTAATTTTTTCTCAAATGTAATTATTTGTTCCAGTTAAGTAAAAAGAAATTGCTAAGATAATGTTTTTATTTTGACTAGTTTAGCTCTTTTTTTTTTTTTTTATTTTACATTTAGAGACTCCCATTATATTTCTGACTTTAAAAGATAGTAATGAGATTGCATCTTGTCATTCTTTCAAGTTATTTTTTTAATGAGAGATCTCTATCACTAATAGCACATTTTTCCATTATCCTAACAAAATCTTTGGGAAGATCAACATATTTCTAGGAAGAAATGTGCATGGCAAATTAATTTCAAAATCAATTGAGCTTTTGGCAAATTTTTTGATGAAGTTTGAAGCCCATTACAGCAAACATGACTGAAGCTCTCTCAGCACAGAAGAGCAGACAGGATGGTGAGCTTTGTGCCCATCTCTATTACCTCATGTTATCCTGTTCTGTAAAATGTTGGATCTGAATTTTCGTGGTATACCTGGTATGAAAACCTTGGTTTTAAAAATCCTACCCTTCCAAAGAAAAGTGTGTAAGATTAAGAGCTTGTGCTGTGTCATATGAGAGAGAAAAGAAAAGAGAGGGGACAGGAATGAAGGAGGTGCAAATCAGGATTTGCTTTGTGAAGGGTGTCTGCACGGTTTTCATTGTTTCATTGCTTCTACACGTTGCCTTTGCTGATGCTTTCCAAATTTTCAGTCTTTGGAGATTTATGCATTCAATTTGTTTGTTGCCTGTTGCTTTTCCCATAGATAAAAATCCACAGCATGCATCTTTCATGGAGCGCTGGGTTTATCTAGACCATATCATTATTGCTCTATGGCCATACATTGTGGCTGCTGTCAGTGAGCTGACATAATCTATTTTTTACATTGATCTGGAAAGGCTTCATCCACATAATGCTGCTTTTCTGTTGCCTTTTTGGGCTTGGAATTTGCTTAGAAAATAAATGTTTCTTTTTTACACCTTATAATATGTCCTGTACAACAAGTTGGTGGCTGCTCTCACTATGAGAATTTGCTGTTCTTTTTGTGGTAGATACTGGTTTCCCCACTAGCTTTTATCTGTCGTCTTTTATAAGCTAGAGCTATGTTAATCAGACCTTTATATATATAATATATATATATTTATATATATCAGAACTTTTTATATAAAATCATTTATGTCTTTTACCAAAAGACGGTATTGCTCCTCTTTTGTTCTCCTTTTTAAAATTTGGAATAGAATTCTCTACCAGCAAACAACAATTTTCAAGGATAGGAAGAAACTAGAAGTTAATAGAGCAATTTGGGAAGAATAATCTTAGGTTGTGGGTTTGATTATCCCTTTGTTTACATCTTTCAGAATTTACAGGAAGAGTTGCCATAAATGTGTATGTTGCTTGTTTTACAGAGATGTTAATGATTACCAAAAATGCAGGAGAATAGCAAAGCAAGCTCAAAATTTGGCATTTGTAATACCACAAAGTGAACAGGAGCATTCACTCACTGGAACATTCACTGGAGAGATGGTGTGAAGGGCTGACATAGCTTGTTCTCTTTATTCTCTGGGAATGGGAAACAACTGAGCTATAGCAAAAATGGGAACCTTTTAGTGCCAGGGAGGGCAACCCAGCAGAACACTTGTCATGTTAGAACAGAACAAAACCAACAAAACTTCAACAATTGATCCTTAATCTGCAGCCTTATTTTCTAATGTGATTATTACTCTACTCAGTCTTAAGAAAGGTTTAATAGATGTAGTGTTCTTTCAGGAGCACCAACAGGTGGAAAAGATGGAAATTCAGGATGTTTTGTTCCCATTTTTTCCATCTTTTAGTTATGAGTGGTGGATTGTTTTATGTGGAGATTAGGAAGACAAAGGAACTTCACACCTATTCTGTCTCTTGGTATGAAAGTCAGGGGTTATGTGCACAGAGGGGTCTGTTTGGCCAGAGTTCTGGGAGTGTTCAGGATGTGAAGGCTGTGGAACACTCCTGGTGTCCCAGGGATGCCAGTGCTGCAAGGGCACCAAGCCAGGTCCAGCTCTCAGACTTACTGACTGCTGAGCCTCTGAGTCTGATAATTCTGCTTTAAAATCCACATATTGCACATTTGTCACTGTACTTCTTGTCAGGTGGCTCCAGATCAAGCTTCAGCAATGTACTTAGGAACTGTGAATTGTTTGCCCAAACCTGTGGAGGGCTGGAGGCCCCTTTAATCTGAATAGTCAATTAACTCATAGCCTTTCAATTCCTGCTGTAATGAGGTACCCAATTCTGCATCTGAAAGCTGACACAAGCACTGATGTAAAATACCTTTTGCTGGCAGGATTTGGGAATTCTCTTTGTGTGTCAGTGTCTGAATGTTTGACTGTTGCTTCCCAAATTATGCTGGCTGAGGCTGGTGCTAACTGAATTATCCTGAAGAAACAGGAATGTGGAAAATGGCTTAACTTTGGTGATTGTTGTCCAGAGTAGACACTAGGAACAAAATTATTTAGAATTATTCAGAATTATTTCTTTCTCCTTTGAGGGGGAAATGTAAAATGTTGTGGCTGCTGGATGAGGTGGTGTAAACCCTATTGAAACTGTTTCATTAACCACTTCCAAAATGTGACTTCAAGCTGTTAATATTTAATGAAGCAGAGGATAGTTACTTCTGTTAGAACTGTGATTTTTTTTTTTTAAATTATAGATTAAGAAATGATAAACAAAGATAAGTTCTCAGTGGAAAATAAATCATCTTGGATGTGTTATCAAACACTGATTTTTAGTCATTAAATATCATTAATATATTAAAAATTATGTCAAATTTTGACCTGACACCAGTGATATTTTAGACTCTTTAGTGGATGAACATACATAGTATTTCTATCACTTAAAGCTATCTTGGCATCATTGTGATGGGCTACTGTGCTTTTGCAAATTACTTTGTCTTCTTTGTGGCTTTGCAATTCTTCTTCTTGATGACACGTCACTGATAATGTCACTTTTAACAGTGACTGTATGAACACTAAGAATTACTAATAATTTTCTGGCAGTCTGTTTTTTAGATAAAGACTTTCCCTTCCTATCTTTCTTTCCATGAAAATCCAATGGTGACAGATTTTTTGGAAAAATAGTGTCTAAATCTTTGTGTTTAAATATGATTTTCTTCACATGGTAGACTGTGCCTCAAGATTAGGAAGATAATAAGACATCTCCTTTAAATAAAGATAAGTTGAAAGGTGTGATACAGAATAACCTTGTGAAGATTTCACTCTGCAGCATGTAATTAAACACAGTTTAAGCATACCATAAAATATGCAATTAAATAAAAAAAAAGGTGCATACTGACAGGTAATATAGTAAATTACAGTCCTGCAATGTCTTTTACCTGCTGCTGTATAAGCAAATACAGAGATTGTCTTTTGTTGAAGGTCCTTTGAACAGACAGTTAAATGTTGACTAAACTGAAATATCTGTCAGTGTGTGAACCCAAGGGTCAAAATAAGGAGATATTTCATAGGAGTGGAAAAGGGATCCAGACAAGAAAATATAAAAGCATGTGGACTCATGGATATTTTTCTTCTCTGCAAAAAAAAAGTTGTTAAGACCGGTTGTATCTGGTAACATGCAGGCAACCATCTAGTGGTTGGTTGGTTGAGGTTTTTTTGTTTTTTTTGGTTTTTTTCTTTTTAGTTGAAAACCATCAAATCTTTAGAAAGTCCTCCCATTAATTTTGCTTTGAAATTACGTTTGAGTACATTGCATAAAGCTGCTTTGATCAGGTGTAAAGAGCTTGTTCCTAAATCCCCCTGTGGGTATGGGAGTGCTGCAGCCTGCAGTCACCTATATTTGGGTGAATGTGATGGAAGATAAAATAGGCATCACAATTGATTTCTCTAAGAACAGGTCTATGCAGAAGTCTATCATTTTCATCAATGCTCTGAAAATAATGTGAAGGTAGAAAATGAAGATTAGCAGTCTTCTTTTACATTCTTCTCCCTTTTTCCAGGTCTTTTTCTTACAGAAGGCAGTTACATTCCTGTGTAGCAATAATTTAGACCCATGTCACCGTTGTAATGACTTTGGAAAGCTATAAAGACACAGTTTGCAGGGTTTTAAAGTATGTGCTTAAAGTATATTGCTGTTGAGCAAAGCACTTAAGCATGTGCTTAATTTCAGGTATGTGGTAAAGTGTCATTGGGTTTATTTATGCAGCAATCTGGGTGGCTGAAAAGTGAATTCAGGCCTGGATCCTGCTGCCATGCAGTGATGAGTGTGGGACAGAAAGGGAAGGGAATGACAAGCACCTGGAAACTGAGGGTTTGAAGGAAATCCTCAAATTCCTCTTGCCCCTTCCCTGAAGTGCCTGAAAGCCACTTCTGGCAGTACCTGGTCAATTCAGATCCAGTTGGTAATGAGGGGAATTCCTTATCACCAGAAAGAATCATACTCCTGAAGCATTCCTGTGGTTTCTGTACTGAAAATTATTGTCTTGCCCAGAAGAGGCTTTTGAAAAAACCCTGGTGTCCACTATGTTTTAACACTTTCACACACTGGGAGATTAACCAGATTCAGGAAGTTAAATCTAATTGTGTTTTCTCTTGATTAAAAAATCAAATTTCTTTAACTGCTCCTCAGATCTGAGACGTTCTTAATTATTCCTCTTGTTGCTCCTCACCTTCTTTTTATTTTTCCTTTTTTCTTTTCTTGATAGTGCAGCAATCAAAATTAACAACAGACCCACAAGATCAATAATAATCAGATCAAATATTGGTTTTGCTGGCATACATATAAGCCCTGCTCTTCATCTCTCCCAGGTATGAGAAGTGTTTTTTGGGTGACAGCATCAGACAGCTGAGTCCTGTTTAGCTCATGAATCATGGACTTGGTCCTTGTTGGTCCTTTCCAGCTCAGGGCATTCCATGGTTTTATGATTCCTGCTGTAAGGCAGAGCATGGGACAACATTTCTGTGCTGATTATGGCCTGCAGTTCTTCCTCTTGTTGCTTTCCTGCACAGATTTCTGCTCTGCACAGATAGCACTTCACACACTTCTTGATTGAGTTTCCCATTGTTGATTTTGGATCATTTTTACAGCCTGTTTCCAATTCTGATTCTTTCTTAACTGTCTGTAAGAACACTCCAATAGCTGAGATAGTGATGAGTAATGATGGACTTGCAGGAAAAGTCCCTGAGAGTTCCTAATTGAAAATACTTCCCCTTTTGCCAATTCAGTATTAAGAACTGACATTTCACACAGCTTGTCAAATAGCTTTGCAACAATAATTTCATCTAAATCTAATTTTCTTACAAGAAAATCATGTGTTATTGTTCTTGAAGTCTTGCAGCACTTTGTCCTGATTATCCCTAGTTTGTCAGTTAAGTGAAACTAGATGGGCTGGATATTATCTTGTCTGGATAAATTAAAGCTGGCTTTTTTATCACATTATTTCTAAATACCTAAATTTTGTATATATATTTTTTTCTTTTCTGAGACTTAACAACTAAGCTGCTTGTGTGTACTTTACTCTCCCCTTCCTTAGAGTTTTTGCTGTTCTCCAATCCACCAGAATTACCCTGTCTTTTTGAACTTCTCACAGATTTCTCTTAAATAGTTCAGAGTGAGATTGATTTGTTGATTGGGATGTTGATTTGTCTATTTGTTTATTTACTTCATATTTTTATTCACGTATTCTGGTCTTCATAATTGGTTAGCATACAGTTAACTAAGTATGTAGTCTCAGGTTCTTGTGTGTGTCAGGAGTATTGGAAACATCAGCCTTATTCTTTTTCTCCTTCTTTTGAAGTTTGCTTTTGCAGAAGACTCTTTCACCTTCCTCTCATTTTTTCCTAATCTTCTCATTGGAATAAATTTACAACTTTAGATTCTTAACCAGTTCTTTTGTGTTCCTTCTATTTCACTAGTGGTTTCTCCTTCCTTTTGGAAGATAAAATACTGTCCCTGGTGTTTTCAGAAAGTTGACATAAATTGTAAAATAAAAATCCTTCCTGCAGCCTGATCCATCCTGAGGGTGCGTCTGCACATTACTCCCATCGATACATAGACATGAATCTCAGGATGTTTGTGGAGCCTGAGGCTTGTGCTTGATTTTCAAGGTCAAAGAGGGAAAGAATGACTCCCTACAGTATAGCACCTTTAGTCGTGGCTCCTTTTATCTTTCTGCAGTCATTCAAGGAGACATTAATTCCCTCTGGCTGGTTGAACTGCAGACTTCAGAACCAGCAGACGTGTTATTGATACAGAGGCAACGCCTCCCTCTTCCCTTGTCCTCCTCTGGAACAATTTATTGCCCTTTTACAGCAAAATCCCAGTTCCACCACACATTAATCCCATTAATGCTCTAGTGCTGCTTACATTGTTGACTGTGTGCAAAAATTTCAGCCTCTTGCAGCTGTTTTTCATTTTCATGGCATTTACATATAGCTTATATATACTTATACATATACTTTAGATACTTAATTGGGGGCTCCCTTTTTTTTCCTTTCCTGTAACTCTGCTTCAATTTCCCAACCAAATAGCTGACCTGAGAGTTTCAGACTTTCATAATATCCCCTTTTTTTTTTGCCCATCTCTGTGATTTTTTTCACTGTATCAGCCTAGCTTAGGGGTGCAATGTGAAGGATAGCTCTTCTCCTTAATGGTATTTTTTTCCTCAAACCTACTGGATTCTCCAGGGTTAGAAGCATCAGCAATTCTTTATCTGCCTCTCCTGCCCAATAGCCTGTTGAAATCCTCAAGAGGGTTTCTGAATGTAGCTCCCAGATGAGTAATGATGCTGAGGCTGGGTTTTAGATATTTATTTGGAATCAAAGTAGCAGTGTGTCAATAAGTGGTGTTGTGTAAGTCTCCTGAGAGGACACTGTCAGCACACTTGGGAAATCTGTGGTTTGTGCCCAGTTCTCAAGGTTAAAAATAGTCCCAAACTTTCTGTAACACTTCTCAATGCTTCCTTCTAAGTCTTCAACTATATTATTTTCCCACTGTCTGCATTTTTCCTTACACACTTTGCTTCAAATTAGAGATTCTTGATAACAGTACTGAAAGGGAAAGAGCTCTCTTTTGCCTCAAATCACACTCTATGACTTCAAGTACCCTTAAGCATCTCTGCCACCTTCTTTATTGAGCAGAAGTGCTGAAGTGACTGCCAAACTGAAAAGTTGCAGAATAAGATCCAAATGAAATGTTTAGTCACCATAATCAGAGCTAGGACTGGAATGAGAGTTCAGCCATAATGCAGTGTAAACACAGAGTTCGTTTGGGGTGATGTTTTTTATTTTGGAAATGCATGGTTGCATTAACTTGTGCTGATAGGAATTGAGCAGACTATTGCTGACTCTTTTCTAACTATTCCTCTCTTTTCTGGATACTTCTGTTTCTGGGATAGACTACATCAACAGATTTTCTTTTTAAATGTGGCACCAGTATTTGGAAACATGAAGGAAGACATGCAATAAACTAGTCTTAGAACTTGTTGATATACTTAATACTCTTAAATATTTGCTTATTTCACTTAACGTTGCAATTGCCCATGTTCAAGAGAGATCCTACAGTATTTTCTTGAAGAATTTGCATTATAAAAGCAAAATTCTTTTCAAGTCTTGTATACTTACATATTGTGTACTTAATATTTTCCTCACAGCCTTGACTGGAGAATACTTCCCTCATTTACTAAAGTTTTTTTTTTTTTGTGTATGTGTATTCACATAGTTGTTCTGCTTTGCCTTGGGCTGTAGTTGTGTTTCCTTGATGGATGAATAGCTTTCTGTGTGGATAATTTGTATATCAGTTTGTAAAACATTTTCAGATCCTTTGGGAGAGAAAAGGTATTACACAAATCTTGGCTAATGGATGCGTGTATTATTGTACAACTGTTTGATGCCTTTCATTATGGAACATCTGCAGTGGATGAGCAGGCTCTTAGCACAAAGTTCTGTGACAGCTCCATTTCATATTGCAATGACAGCATGGAAAAAAGCTCAAAAGTGCAATTTTACACAAAACCTCTTCTCCTTCCCTTTGATGTAGTCATAAGTCTTTTGGGATGTGAGATCTGCTCTGTCCAGTGACTGCTAATCAGGATGAAGGGCACTGAACAGAGAACAGGCACTGCTGTTCTCCACTGCTTCCCCTCAGTGCTTTAAGGCATCCTAGAATTATGGTGGCCAGTGGAGTTGCCATTTTTACACCCAAATTTTGCTGTGTTAGAAGATTTTTGTAATTTTCAGCATAATGTAAGTATAGGAAAACAATTCTCAATAGAAATTTGGTGTTTAATCACTGTCAGCTTCATGAGGCTTTTTGGTTTATTTGTAGAGTGAATTGGAGCTGGATGGAAAATATTTCAGAGGAAGATCATCCTACCAAAATGAATTTTGATCAAAAAAGTCAGGGGAATTATATAGATTTTTACAAGATTTTAGAATAGGAGAAAAGAATAATTTCGATTAGTATTGGAATGTTTTCTTTCTAGCTGAATTTAATTTTGACTTCTGTAGTGTAGTAAAATTAACATAGTGTTACTTTTTTGTAATAAATCTAAATTAAATAATATAGTAGGGAAAAAGTCTATTTTTGTTTAGTAGTAAGAAATGTAACTAATCCAATGTTATAAAAACATTTTACTTAGCTTTTTCTCCAAATTTAATTTTATTGTGGAATGGGGCATTTTTTTGTGATTCTATTCTGATTTTTAACTTACATCATTCTCTCTCTTTTTTTAAAAATCCTTTTCTCATTCTACTCTTCCTCCTTGCAACCTCCCAAATTCGCAGGTAGAATTTGCTCTTCCTAATCCATCCCTATTATGTAGTGGCCAACTGCAACATTCTAGAAATTGCTCAATTAATTTAAGCATTCAATCTAGGCAATTTTTAGTAGTAAGTGCCTAATCTATTGAGCCCTGTTTAATATCCCACTTCCTCCCTGCATCCCTCATGGTTAAATATCTGTGAATCTGGCAAATCTTCCAGGAGCAGCCAGGAGATCTGGGATTCCTGAATAGGCCAATTGTATTTTTGTGAACTGTGGTTTAGGTCATGACCTGGGTGCATATTAATCTCAGTTCCTTATCAGTTTTTCACCACTGACAGAGGATCCTCAGGAACCTTTTACTCTCACTGAATATCCATGCAGTATGAAGTTCTTTGAGGAACAGCTGTGTGGCAACCATCAAAGAGAAAAAAAAGTCAGCCTCTCATTTTTGTCTTAACCATGAGGCTACTCTAGTAATCTTTTTGCTTTTTTTCTGGACATATCTAGGTTAATAAGAGAATTCCAAGTTCCCAGACCAGTCATTTGTTGACCAAATTTAAACTTATTTAATCTGTAAAATGTTGAAAGATTTGCAAATATATGATTACACTGTATTTCTGGATTCATATATTTTACTGCAAATATTAATCGGGAGCATTTTAAAGGTCTGAACCTTAATTTTTTTCACTGTACAGGCTGATCCTCAGTACAAATTGTACTGTTCTCTCCCTCAGTTTCAGGTGTATCTTCTTAAGAGTTACAAAGTAAGCTGGAAGCTTTTATATACAAAATCTTCTGTAACAGATTTTCATGGGTGAGGAGCTCTTAGAGTAACTTTTGCCAGATTAAATATACAGGGCAATGGTCAGAGTATGGGAAATGCATGTTTCAAAATCTAAGATCTAGTCTTGCCTCAGCCTATTCTATAATTTGTATAACTGCTTTCTTGAGTAAAAATAGTATTAGTGATAAGCTCGAGTAGTTTTGTATTGTATTATTATTTATATTATAGCTGTTTCATGTTAGTGAACAGGATCTTTTGCTGGAAGCTGCCATTAGGATTTAAATTCCACTAATACATTTGGATAGAGTTGCTCCATAGGGACTTTGGGAGTAGGTCAGGCCTGCCCTTTGAACTTTGAAGTATTGTTAGAGTATGCTGTTTGTTGGATAATGAGAGTTATTTTTGTCTGTTCTTGGTCTTGTTCTCTGTACTTCCGTTGAAATATTTGCATGTGTATTTTAATAAGTCTTGTAACTTTCCTGCTGGAATATATTTGCATTTATTTGTATTAACTCAGTGTTTGCATTGATTGTTTTATCTAAAACAAGACAAGGAGAGAAAAACATGAGTACAATTTATTCACAAAGAAAATAGCTTTTCACTGAAGCAGGTGTTTGAATGCAAAGTGTTTCTAAATGCAGACGGTGCCTAGAATTTTCCCCTCTATCAAAGAATTTCTTAAGAAACAAAGTTCAAATATTCAGTTATTTAAAGCCATAATTTTAAAAGCATTCTGTACAAAACCACAATCTGTCTGATTTTCAGCATTATGTGACTCAGAGTGGTTTTCTTCTGGAGAGCTATCTTTAGTTTTTGCATGCCCACAAATCCATTTAAAACACAAATGAGGAACAATCATCTTAACTTTTCTTGTTTTTTGGTGACATTAGTTGGATTTTTAAATTCACCTTTATAATTTCAAGGATTTTTTTTTAGCCCAGTTACCACAGCTTTAAAACGAATCAGAAATCCATAATCAGAGTTTATTCATAAGATTTGATTTGAAAAAGCCATCGACAAGCTCTCAAGCCATGACCTTGCAGCTTTCATGAAGTCATCAGCTGGACTACACAGAGGCTGTGAGGGATCTGATGAGAGTCTATTGCCCTCAGTTTTATGAGGCTGAGTGCTGAAGTTCTAATAATAATGTAATGCAACTGTAGAATGACTGATTCCAACCATAATTCTATTGCTTTCTGCAGCTATTTCACCAAGTCTTAGGTGCTTTCCCTGGTGTTTGGGTGAAAATAGTACAAGGAACCACCATAAACACCATACAATTTAATTGCTTCACCATATGGCAGCAGTTTTAGTACCAGGCTCCAGTTTCAAAGATGCATCCTATTAATGGGTGTAAAATGTCTGTTCCTTTAAACAGCCCAGTCAAATTACTTTTAAACACTAATTTGCTAAAAAAGACCTAAATAAAAGTTGTCATGGGCGTTAGTGAAAACTGGTGAATTAATTATCACCAAAGCATAAATACTATACACCAATGAACCGACATTCAAAAATAATGATAAAAGGTGAGATTGGGTGCTGTAAATAAGAGTCTTAGGCTTGATTTTAGGAAGATTTAGATAAGAATCATTATGTATATAGCCAATTCCCAAAGTCCTGCCCCAAAAATACTTGTTTCCCATAATTCTAATTGATTTATGAAAACCCAACCCAGCATGCACAACCTTTGCTGGGTCTCAGTCCATTAGAGTGCTAAAACCTCACAATGAATATATTGTTAATGAATAAACAGCTTCAGCTAAATGACTGCTAATGCCTTTTTCCTTCTTGATTAACAGTGGAACTCCATCACAATGGGTCTTATTGAGAACGAGCTGAAAGTAATCTTGATTGAAACATTCCTATTCAAACCCTAAATCATTAGAATTCTTCAGCTTTGATGAGAGCCAAATAATTAGTTGAGTTGCAACAGATCTGTGCCATGAACATCATGAATCAGAACATGTCTGCTTCTAAGACTTATTATTTGTATTACTGTAGCACCTAGAGGCCACAGGCAAAATCTGAGTGTTGTATATTGCTCAGTGCAAACAAGACCTCAAGTCCAAGAGAGTGCAGCCAAAACAAAGGCAGGGCTGGCAGTGAAGGCTGCTCTGTGGAAGTGCAGCAGAGCAATAGGTGTGGGAGTGCACAAGATGCCACCTTTGCTGCCTTTTTTGCTTCTTCTTTGCATAATGCAAATGTTAAACAAAAGGAGACAGCAGCAGAGGGCAAGGAAGTAAAGGGACAGGGCTGACAGCAGCAGGGATGGGAAATAATGAATTATAAGAGAAAATAGATACGTAAAAGGGAGAGGTAAGGGAAGAGATGGTGTGAAGAGAAGCACAGGAACTGCTGATTCCTGATCGGAGAGAAAGCAGCTGTGCACAAGTAGCTGTGAGAACAATCTTGTAGTTGGGTCTCATGCAAGGGGCTGTGTGGTTGCCCTTGGTGTGCTGGAAAGGGATCATAAAGTCAGCAACAAAAAGAGATTGATCATTAATTAGACAATTCTCTTACTCTAGGCATCACCAATTATACTTATAGTGCTGCAGACAGACACACAATAATCAAGAGATTATTTAAATTATTTGGCAGCACCATTTAAGCATTTGAACATAGTTTCCATATCAGCTCCCAGTTCTCTTAAGACTAACTGATCCAGATGATTTTCTGTACTATGTGCTTGCCACACTTCTGGTTCTCCTTGCTACATGTCTGTGGTGCTGTGCATTGCCTGACCTTGGCTCCTGTGTTCAACAGCTGCCCTGCCAGTGCTGGCAAGAGCAAATGGAAATGATGCTGGAGAAACAGCATTGTGCATACTTGTTTTAGTTCTACCCAGATGATATTTTTCTGTACCAGATGAAACTGTCCTGGAAGAGAGTGCTGGAAGCCCTTGTAAGTCAATCTAGGTGACATTCGCTGCTCTTCTACTGACAGGCTTGTTAACCTAATTAATATAGGAATTAGGTTTGTTTGAAACGATAAACTCTTGGAAAATTAATGGTGGCTATTAGTCATCATCTAGTTTTTGTCTCGGTGCTTGCAAAATTCATCTTCTTGGGTGGTTATTTTTGTGCCTCTTGACCAGTGGAGCAGTCAACACAGCAGTAGATGATAGTGGAAGGTGGAAACACTCAGTTCTCTCTAATCTGTGGTCGCCTGGTGTGTAGTTCCTCAGTGCCATGTCATCTGCCTGTCCCTTTTTAAACAGCTCCCAGCATGGGCTGAAATCTCAGATCTCTGTCACTGCCATTAATTATGCTCACCATCCAGCCAGAATTGACCTTTCTTGAGAGGTTTGATGCAAAATGTATTAAAAATGATCAAAAGCTCCTCTCACTATGTGCTGACAGCTTTCCCTCTACCTTGCAGCCTCCCGAGACCCAGGCTAAGAGTGCTGGGGCTCTCTCTCCTGCCAGCCACGCTTTCCCATCCCAGTGCTCCATCTCCTGCATGGTGACAGTCCTGGGTTCTCCATCCTCCTGAGCACTGGGGCATGAAACCAACTTGAATTAACAAGCAGCCCAGCCCAGCCCAGCCCAACCCAGCTCAGCTCAAGCCTAGGTGTTCCACCTGCTTGGGTTTGAGGTTCTTTTCCCCTGCAAACGCTTGTGTTCACTATGCCTTGAGTCAGCATCTGTCTTCACAGTTCACCTATTTCCTTCTTGATGGTTAGAATCAAATTGGAGGTGGTCTCCTTCATTCATCCTTACATAGAACAGCCCTTGAAGCTGTCTGATGATATGGCTTTGGGACACAGGGTCCCTATGGTCTTCCCTGATGTTCTCCTTTTTCCTAGTTCCCTATCAGGGCCTCCTGTGCTGAGCTCAGCTAAAACGGTCCTTGGAGCCCCATTCACAGCCTCGGGCTCCCCAAGATGAGTGTCTTGGTGCAAACCAGGGGTGTGATGCCCCTGTTCAGTTACAGCCGGGGAGATGCGCCTGTGGCCGCTGGCTGCTGGAGCGCCGCGGCGGGGCTGGAGAGCGGCGGGACAGCTCCTGCCCTGCCCGGCACGTCCGGAGCTGTGCGGCAGCAGAAGCGTTACAGCCAGCAAGCAGCGCAGCTGGGCTCCCTTCACCCTCCCTTCCCTGTAGCCCCTGTCGCGGTTCGTGCCGCCGGCGGCGGGGCAGCAGCGGCGGGGGCCGCTCCCCGCGGGACGCTCGGGCAGGCGCGGCCCCGCCGCAGCGGGCAGCGACGCCCCCGTGGCGGGGGCGCGGATGGTCTCTCCCGGGCCGGCGGGAGCGGCTGTGACACCTGCTGGCGGCGGCGGGCCGGC
>JAOTQP010000362.1:29834694-29846640 GCA_026413545.1 Cichladusa arquata | reverse complement strand
GGGGCCGGGCGCCCCCTGAGCTCCGGAACGCCGGGGCACTGCGGTAGCGGCGCTGCCGCGGCGGCGGCTCCGCGCCCCCCGCCCGTCCTCCTCTTTCTCCTCCTCCTCCTCCTCCTCCGCCGCGCCACTTCCAGGGGAGGCTGGTGTCATGCGGCTGGCGCCGAGGGAGGGGTGCCCGGGGCCGCAGCAGCAGTGAGAGGCGCCGCGCCGAGCCCCTGCGATGACAGCCATGAAGGAGCAGCCGGCGCACCCGGGCGGCAGGGGGAACCCGCCGCCGCCGCAGCCCGACCAGGTGCGACCTGCGGCGGGAGGCGCCGGGGGTCCAGGGGTGGACGGGGATGGACGGGGCGGGGGCCGGCTGCCGTCCCGGAGAAGTTGTGCGGAGCTGGAGAAAAGTGTGCGGGAGGGGAGCGGGGGACACGGGCGCCCTCGGGGCGGCTCGGCCGGGGGGAAGAGGGAGCCCGGCGGAGCTGTCTCGGGGGTGCGCTGGGGCCGCCCGGCGGGGAGCCAGCCTCGCCCGGGTGCGCAGCGGGGCTGGTGTCGGTCAGCCCGGAGGGGAGCCAGCCTCGCCCGGCTGCGCAGCGGGGCTGGTGTCGGTCAGCCCGGCTCTGGCGGCAGCGGGTCCCGCAGCACTTTGCGCTCCGCTTTCCCCGGAGCGCCAGGGCAGCCGCTCGGGCGGGGGATGCTGCCCTGCCCCGGGGAGCGGCCGGGGATTGCCCGCGGTGCGGGGCGCTCCGCATCGGAGCGGGGACGGAGCGGCCCCGGCGGCCGGGGAGGTTTCCGGGGGGATTTTGGCCGCGGCCGGGCGGCAGTCACGTCCCTTGGCCCGACGGTGCCGCCCCGTGGGCTGGCGGGGCTGAGGCTGGCGGGGTGCTGGTGCCTCTCGGTTTGGTGTCTCTCGCTTCGAGTCTCGGGCGGTGTCCGCATAGAGGAGATGGGAGTAGCCGAACTTGGATGTCATCCTCACAAAATCGAAGTTTTCATCACCAGATCGCTGAGCCTGGTGCTCGCGGGCGGCAGGAGCTGAGGCATCGGGAGGGATGGGGCTGTCTGTCCCCGGGGACCCTCGGGCGGGGCGGGGGTCGAGCCGGAGCCGGAGCCTCGCAGCTGCCCTCGGGAGAGATCCCCGGGCAGCGCTCAGCTCTCCCGCTCCCCGAGCGCCTGAAAATACGAACTCCATCGAAGGGGGGATTTCACATTGTCCGTGCGCACCGCTTTTGGTTCGGAACTCTGAACGGGCTCGCAGGACGTGGGGAGCTGCGTTTCACGTTTTCGTTCTCTGCTACATCCATCCACGGAGCTTAATTTTCTTTCGATACACTCGCATTGGGTGAAATACGCCAGCAGTGGAAGCTGCTGGGCTCAGATGTGCTTTAGCGAGTCTGAGTACCCAGTCCTGCAAGCACAGCCAGGCTGCACGTTCAGCTCGGAGGAGTCTGTCCAGTGCCAGTGAAGCCATTCATTTAAATCAATTTAAAGATGTGTGCTCTCTGCTCAGAAATGTATGCACTACGGCACATTTTCGTGTCATGCTGATAAAATAATACATTTGATCCCCCTTGAATAAATTAATTGCATAAGTTACATGATCTGAAATAGATGGGTAACTTCCATCAGTGCTTAAATTACATGCAAATAGTAGAATTTACGGAAAAGTGAAGATTATTTTAAGTAGGCTCAGAGGTTCATGGAGCTCATAAATTTCAAGGACACTGTTTTGCTTTAGAGGGATACTGCTATTAGATGTAATAAAACGTACTCAAACTTAACCAATCTCTATTTCTTCATATTCAATTCAGGGGTGTTGAATTGGCAATTGTTGTTGGAGGTAGAAGTCTTTTGAAAGCAGGATTAATATTATGTGAACAAAATTACCAGTTTGACTGCTTTTTTAGGACGTAATGAGGAACAGCAGTAAGATATCAATTTAAAGCACACTAAATGTTAAGGTTTATCCTAAATATAGAAATATGGTTGCCTGAGTGCTCTGGAGTTCCCAGCTTCTCTCAGTGGTGCATGTGGCAGCCGCTGGTTTGTCTGTGGGCCTGGCTGAATAAAGTGTAGGTGTGAAGTCCTGTATATTTGGATTGGCTTTTCCAGACCAACTGTGCTTATCTTGATGAAAGTTGACATTGAATCAGCTTTGGTTGCTTGTTGTCTTAGGTGCCAGGGACATCATGGAATGTGTAACAGCATGGCATGCAAAATGTTGCTTTTAGTGGATAGCAAGTCTTTCCATGGGTTTGAATCCTGCAGTGGGCTCTGTGCAGAATGAGGCCAGGATTGTGGGTGTCCACTCCTGCACCTCTGCAGCAGCCAAGATCCATGGGACATGCTCAGCCCTGGGCAGGGCTGGGCCAGAGGCTGTGTCTGACTTCGGGTTTGTGCTGGAAACCATTCTTAGTGCAGCAGTGTGATGTGGCTGTGATCCTAACAAAAGGATTTCATAGTTTCAAAGCTTTTTGTTGACTTCTCATGGTTGCAGATGCATAGTTGGTACTGTGGTGAGCGTGGGGGGAAGAAGGAAAGGGCTTCACAGGTTCACTCTGCTTTTCCACACCACACAGCACTGTCATGGGCTTGCTCATATTGAAAATGCATCATTCTTAGAGCCTTCAGTGAATCCGTGTGTGTACTCGTGTTTCACATTGCGTGTTGCTGGTGAGCTTGTGTGAACTTGTAGTGTCACTGCATTTGACACCTGGAGGTTATTGACCTATTCATAACAAGGAGGTGTCTGCTCTGAGAAGGGCTTCCTGAGGCAGGGCTGGCAAATCTTTTCTCGTAGAGAAGTAGAAAGTCCTAGAGAGAATTGTACCAAGATCTTCTAAGTGTAAATCTCTTTCCTGATTCCAAAGTCTGGTTTTACAGATTTCTCTAAGAGCAGTCATACCAAAGGTGAAGCACTTCTGGTAAATTTATAGGCTTGTGACCCAAGATGGGATTTCAAATTACAGCAGGCTAATGCTGGGATTCTCCACTTTAAATAAAAGCTTGGGTTGACTGACTGAAGCATCCACAGCCATCACCTTATAAATAATTGGATACAACTGCGTATCCAATGCTTCCTGTGATAGTACTTTTAAACCAAGGCTCCCCTGGGACAAGGCATCCAGGAACAACTTCCATTAAAGTGCTGTTCATGTTTTGGCATTCAGTTTGATAAATTAGCCAGATTTATTCTCACCTCGCTGCTAAATGATGAGTCATATGTATTGCAAAAATTACAGTTTTATGTTCAAGTGATATATCTGTAGGAAGGAAAATAGCTGTAAATTACCTGTATTTCTGGAATGCTTTATCCAAGTGCTCAGACTTGTGTTACTTGAGCTCTTTGTCAAGAGTTCTTCAGTTTTGTCCTTCAGTTCCCTTTAGAGGACAAAAATGAGTGTTTTTCATCTTGTAGCTCATAAGAACTGTCCTGGGGTCTTGGACAATGATGTTTAGGGATCTTTTTTAGAAGGCACAACCATTTGGTAGTCAGTGGACACAACATATTTGAAAAATATAATGTACCTGAATGACTTGCTGGTTGATGAATGTTGCTGTCTTTGCAGATGAAAAACTAAGATAATTCCTCTAGGTATTACCTTTGTGAGGCTTCAGTCTGTTTACAAAAAACCAGATGATCTACACCACCTGGTGCTACTCACTGTTCTTTGTGTGTGCAGAAGACAGACCTTTGAAATTTATAATCGTTTTCTCCTGAGCCTCTTTTACTCTCCCAACCTGATGCCTTTTAAAAATTGATTTTGAAACAGAAAAATGGTGGGATTTTTGTTTGTTTGTTTTCCTTCTGTTCTTTTTTTTTTTTTTTTTTTTTTTACTGCATATAATTTTAGAATCTACTACGTTATTCTTTTTAAAACAGGCAAACAGGCAAGGTCAATTCAGACATTATGTTGTACAAAATCAGGACATTATTTGGTCAATAAGCATTTAAATTACATGTTTAGTAAAAAAAAAAACAAGGACAACTGGCTACTGTTTGCTTGACTGTTGTGATTTCGGGGGTTGACTTTTTTTATCTCAGGACCAGTTTCTGTAGTCACCAGACAAGTGGCACATTCTAAAACTACATCTAGAGAACAAATGAACGAAAGGCAATTATCTGTGTTTTATTTTTCAGTGACTAAAGCCAAAATAATTCTGCTTTTATGTCTTTCTTCATGGCTTTGCTTCTTTTTCCCAAAACCAGACTCTGATCTCGTAGTGGGAAAAACATTGATGGATAGCTATGTCTGTCCAGAGCAATATTCACCTTAATGAGGTTTTATCAAGGTGAAAGGGCTCTCCCTTGCCCCACTCAGGTCAGTTTGAGCTCGATGGGTCAGGCAGAAACTTGAACTCTTAATCACATACACACAACAGCTCCAGCACTTGAAAGATTTTGTCAGGTGGTCAATTCCATGTCCCCCACTCCTGTTTGTGTTCAGAGCAGGCTGAAATAAGAAATCCAGTTCTAGTACATAATCCAAAGTGACTTTGCATTTTTCCTGCTTACCAGCCTAGTGGAGCTTTTACCTTGCTTTGTTGTGGTCCTCTACCCAACTTACTGGTTTCAACAAGGTTCAACACTGTGTCATAAACAGCAGGTAAGGAAAGCCAATAGTAGTGGTGAAATGAGGTTATATTATTGTGCCCAGAACATTTCATAAAGAACTGTCATTTGAATCTTAACTTAAACTTTTGAATTCTTTTTTTTACACTCTACAGAGGCCACACTATATCTGTGCTGAATCGATCAAGGGGGGATTTCAGGCTTGCAATAGCTGTTGGCTTTGTGACCAGCTGCACAAGAAGCTTTTAGGAAAATGTATTATCTGTGGAGGTTTGTAATATTGTTCAGGATTCAGACTCCAGAGGAAGGCCCAGGATGTGTCATCTTTCAAGTAGTACATGTAGCCTTTATTCTTTTTCTCTTTGCCTGGTGACTGTTTCGATGTAGTTCAGCTGTGTACCTGGTCATGGTGATTGGCACAAAAAAGCCTGAAGCTTGTCTTCCATCTTCAGTGCAGTTTTTGTCTTCTGCTCTGAGCTCTGTGGGGCAGGGGCGAGCAGGATCTTGGTTTTGGTGAGATGCTCCTGGTGTTAATTGAGGAGCATCATTGTCTGACACCTGGTACCTGCTGTGGGTGCGTGCACAACCTCGGGGAGCTTGAGCCACACAGGTTTTCCAGTGTCTGCAGAGCACACCAGGGTATTTCTCTGTACCTCTCAAATTCAGAAGTGATGAGTGTCAGAAACTTTCCTAACGCAGGGAACTTCACCAAGACCCTTCCAGTCCTTTATCCAGCCTCTGCCTTGGGGCACAACCACAGAGAGGTCTCTGCTGGCGGACACAGGGCAGGGTGATCATGCTGATGCTCTCCTGCTCTTGGTACCCTCCCCTTATGGTTCTGAAGCATTTTTGCAGCGTGCCTTGCTTGCAAAACAGCATGTGGGAACCTGGGCAGCATCCTCCAGCACCTGACTTTCCAGCACGTAGAGCCCTCCGCTTGCAGGTGGATTAAAGGGATTACTTCGTGCAGTAAATCAAAAACTGTGAAACAGGGCAATCTTTCTGGCTCTTCTGTGTTAGGAAGAATTGCAGGCACGTTGTAGGTTACATAGTAGCCTCAGACATTTCGACATACATCTTGTATTAGCTATTTTTAAAAGCCCTGTCCGTGTTTTTTTTCCAGCATCTTCCAATTGAAAGTATTGCTTCAGGCAAATTGTTTTGATAATTAACAAGAGGGAGGAACTCTTTAAGCAAACAGAGATGCTGTTTGATGTTATTCTCAATTTTGAAAGCCATCATTTTAGCACTTTTTAATTACTTGGAGGCATTTGGAGATCATATGCATGTGTTAGTGACACACCAATGCGACCACAGACTCTCTTCTCATGGTGTAGTAAATAATGCAATAAGTGATCCCTAGAGGGGTGTCATAGTTGTTGTTGTTGTGCTTTATTGTATTTTTTTTTTTTAATTTAGAGAGTTTTGAAATTTGTCTGACCTATGGCAGGACTTGCAGGTGTGCAGATTTGCATTACACATATTTTACTTTAACATTGTATCTCAAGACTCAGGTAGTCCCACCTGCTGCCACGCCTGCTGCGTCCTGCCAGCAGGAACCTGTAATTTGTCACTGTCTTTGTAAGTCTTACAGGACCTGTGTCATATTTCAAGTCCATGCATCAGTCACAAAATCTTGGATGTCTCAAACTCTGTCCCTTTCCACTTTAATCATGCACTTCTTTTACGCTTCACTCAGCTGCATCAAATGATGTTCATGAATATATGATAGTAAAAAGAACAATGCTGGTGGTGACTGATGATGACAAATTACTGTATTTATCCATTAGGAAGGACATTGGATGACCTACAGATCTGAGGCTGAAGCTAAAAGACCTTTTTTAATCTTTCTTAACACTGCTGGCAACAGCCACATAACTTATTATGTGTTATTTATGTAGAGAATCTGTAAATAGTTTTGACCGATTCTAGGATAAAATAGATAAGATAAAACCCCTCTGGCATTTGGAGGATATTGCCTAAGAAAATCAATTAGGGAGTATTAAACAATGTGATAATTTAAGGAAAATAATGATTCTTTAAAAGCTTTTGGGGGCATATTTTAGACTGCCTGGGGCAATATTTGCAATTTGCAGTTCCTTTGGGGAGGAAAGAAAAGCATTTTGTAGCTTTCCAAAAAAACAAACCGGGCCAATATTGAAGTTTTATTTTTGAGAATATGGAGAGAATTCCAAATGCCAATGGGAAAACCATTGAACTTGCTTGAAGTGCTGGGTAAGTGCAAGAATGTAAATCAAACACTGCCAGTGTGACTGATCATTCATCCCCCGTGTTTGTTCTCTCTGCTCCTGGTGGTGCAGAGACTGCTGACCTCCTTTCCCCTTTTCCATCCTAAGGCTTCAGAGCCTGGTTAAATCAAAGCATTTAAGATATATTGGGGGAATCTTTCAGAACAAAGGTTTGAGCATAAGTCTATCTAATTATGAGTGGTGTGCAGCCGTTTTGATTCTTAAGGAAGAGCTGTTTAAATATGTGATCTAATAAGAATTCTAAATAAACACATAATTGCTCTAAACGCTGGGTGAGCTGGGTCAGGGCAGTTCAAGAAGAATTTAACAAGCAGAAGATGATGGATACATGCATATATTTAAAAGCAGCTTTATGATATTGGTTTGTTTTTTTCACTTGGCTTAGTTCTGATACAACTACATTGCATGACTTTGTTTTTCTTCATTGCAACACTGGATCCATTTCTTACATGTTTGTAGGTGTTTGTTTGCTACTTTTCAAACATCCCAGTGTTTATTACCTCCCCAGTCAAGACAGAAATACACATGAATGGGTGAATTGCAGAAGGTGGAGAGGTCTCAGTTTCACAGAGGTGTTTGTGAGGACCACTCAGAATCTGAAATAGACAGCAGGAAACAAAAGGGATGTAAGTCTTGCTTATAAATCGTATGATCTTCTGTAATTGAGATTTTTTTTTTCCAGCTACATATGTGGATGTATCTGAAAGAGCTCCACTAACTTCAAAGAGAATGGAGATTATGAAATTGGAGGTTAAAAACTCGTCTTGTTCTTGGCTAGTTGCAAAATTTCTGTGATTTAGGTGGGTCCTTGAAGGCTGCAATTTCAGAAATAACATCAGTGTTTGAGGTGTGCTGTTTTGGGAATTTGAAATGTCAGAGTTGCCTGTGGTGGACCTCCAGTGCACATTCAGGGGAAGCTGACTGTGTTTTTAAATGTTCCTGAGCAGTGCCATAGGGAGGTAGCTCACGTGTGCTGGTCTGTCAGTAAGACAGTGGTTTGTGGTCAGCACTGGCTCACTGACATTTGTGTACTTCTGTGAGAAAAACACTCACATTTAGGAGTATCCTCACAATCCAGAGGAGCTGCAGGAAGGTTGGTTTTGTTGTCTAAGTGTGTGGATTTCTCCCTTCAGGCAGGAGCCTGAGATGATGTGCAATGTAGTGGTCACACTGGTTGTCATTTAGGGTGCAGTTGCTGCTACCAAAGTGTTGCACTTCCATGGGTGTGTGTTTGCTGTGCCAGTGGAGCACCCCACGGGTGTCTGGGATGACACATGTGCTGCTGCTGCTGCTCAGGGGTTGTGGCATTTGGTTATTACTCACCCCCAAGACCATCTGTGCAGCCTGGAAATTCCAGGTGGAAGATGTTCTATTGATTTCAATACAGATTGTGTCTGTGAATGGAGTTTTATATTAAAAAAATTGTGTAGTCCTGAAAAAAATCAGTTTAATCTGATTTTCTTGTACTATCCGTTCTGTATCTATCATTGCAGGAAAATGGTAAATAAAGAGCATACTTAGGAATGTTGGGTGTGATCCAGCAGAGCTTTCAATGATTATCTCTGAAGTGGTTCATAGTGCTAAAGGTAGCATTTTATCTGCATAATTTGATGATTTTGGGTAGAATTAGTGTTTCCTGTGTATCTAACACCAGCAGATTTGGGCTGAAAATTCCTCCTCTGTTCTTTCTGCCAGCACAATCCTGTGTGACTCAGCTGAGCAGGCTGGACTCTTAACCACTCACTTATTTTTCAGTGATCTGTGGATGCAGCACTGAGTGTTGCTTTCATACCACTGTGTCTTTCCATCATTCTAGGAACTTGAACTTGCACTGGTAATAAGGAGGAAAGGAACAGCACACCAAAATTGTCAGCAAATTGCAAAAGGCCTGAGAAAAACACGGTTTTTTTGCCTGTGTTGTGCTTAGTGTGCTCAAGTATGTCGTACTGAGCCATAGTCACATTTACATGGAAACCACTTCCTCTAATGAGGGGAATGGTGTTATCTATTTTACTGTAGTGGTTTTCCATTAAAAGCAGGACTTCAGCACATCCACCATCTAAAATGTGGGCTGGGATGAGCTTGGTGGAAACAAGGTGCATAAATAGGAGGGATGGGATGGATGAGATGGAGATCTCTGGCTGTGACCAGTTGAGGGGGAAAACAGACTAAGTGTGAGAAATCCCTTCCAGGAGCTGCTCTGTGTTGCAGTTGAGTGCCTGATTTTGCCCAAATCATAACAAGAAACAAAAATAGATGCATAAAAGGAAAAGAAAAGGAAAGAGGAAAGTGAAATAAGGAGCATATTTTTCAAGACAGGCAATTTAACCCTTGGAATAGAAATGCTGAGGTAAGTTTTGAACTTTGAGCCTTTTGGTGTCTTTAAATGAAAAATGGTTTCCAGAAAGATGCCCAAGCAAAAATTTTTGGCTGTTGGAAAAAGGCAGTATCCTGGGGAAGTGTAATGGGTTGCAGTCTACAGGAGATGGAATGATGGGGATGCCTTGGTGAATCAGTGAATTACTGGTAGTTTTACTGTTGTTGATAGTAGATCCAAATGAACTCCTATGAGATAAAAAACAAACCTTTATTACAATCATCTCTCTTTTCCCCCCTCCTTTCTGCTGCTTGACAATGATAGAAAGTTCCTCCTTTCCTTTTGATGTGCTACTGTAAATCTTTGTTGTAATGGGAAAGGAATAATAGATTATCTTATATCTGAGCTAAAGAGAACTTTTCCTGAAGAGCTGCAGACTGAAGAATGGAATTCTACTGATTTCCATGCAGAACTTGACAAAACTTAATATATATTTGCTTTGGGTCTGAAAGCTGCAGCTGTGACTATGGAAAGGATTTCAAAGGCTGCCCTTTGGCTGGATGTGGTCAGCATTCATCCATGACCTGCCATTAACTCTCGTGCCAGGACCTTGATCTGGCTTTAAGTGCTACGAAAATTTTTTTCTTTTTTGTTTTTTCTTTCATTTTTCTCCTTGAGAGAGCAAGAATTTCAGTTATATGGCATCGCACTTGCCATAAAGATTTTGAGGAAAGGACTTATTTTTTCTGTTTTTCACTTTTTATCGCATGGGCTGTTGCAGTGAAAGCAACCTGCTGTGTGTCTTGAATGTGAATGTGCAGTATGGTGGTTGGGTTAGAGCAGGCACAAAAACACACAAACACTTGTGGCTTTAGCAGGTCCATGAAGGGCTGTGCACTTGCAGCAATGTCCACTCAGCTTTTGTGGAGTGACTGTTAGTTGGATCACTTGTTCTGCACCTCAGGGAGGTGTTTTCCTCCCAAAAACTCTTGTTTTACAGCTGGTATGTTGGGACTTACTCTTGAGACAAATTCTGTATTTAAAAGTATTTGTAGAAGTGGTGTTTAGTCACTGAAAATGAGCTAACTGGTTCTACAAAGGCTCTTGGATTTAGCTGACGGATTACTGGGAGGCTTTTGCCCTTAAGGAGTTTCTTGAGGTTCTTGGTATGGAAAGAGCTCTGCTTTGAGATTAAATTATTCAGGTGTTTTTCAAAGTAATTAAGGTTTCTAGCATGTAATGTTTTATGTATGCAGGTTAAAAACGAAGGTTGATTAAATCACAAGAAAGGGAAGTTTATTCACAAGCGACAGACGGTAATGTCTCTTTTGTGACTGGTGGAATGCTGTTGAGCCCACTTCATTACACTGAATATTGAACCATTATATTAGTGCCATTTTTTCTAAGTGATGGCATTGTTAAAAAGCAGGCAGTAGAATTTGATGCAGTACAGCCCTGGCTGTGCTAAGTAGTGCAGAATGCTTCTTTTTTCTGTCAAGTATCTGATTTATAGACAATTTTTCAGCTTGTGTTTTTGAAATGGCCAGGTGAGCTATACAAAACCAGCAAGACCAGGAGGCAGGCCAAAGTAATGATTTTCTTGTTGGAAAGTAATAGACATGCCAGTATAGCATGTAATAACAGCAGGTTTTACAGAGTGCTGCAGAACAGTAGGAGTGTGAAACACACAAGTTACATAAATTACCTGTGCATGCGTTTCTGCAGAGTTCTGGAAAAGAAAGTTCATACTTTCTTTTTGTTATTTTTTCTTCCTTCTTTTTTTCCAGTCACTGAGGGTATCAATGCATGAACTCCTTCAGCCTTTTAGAAACTTAACCTGTCTTATCTCCTTTGGATTGAGTTCCTTATCCTTTGGATACCTACACTTGCTGTTCAGGAATCTGTGAATGGTCTTTGAAATCTAACAGCAAATCAGATCTCACTGTTGCAGGTTCCAGCAATGTTTCTCATTATCCTCTTTCCTATCAGGAAAAAGAAAACAAACACCTGAGATACAAATTTAGAATATCCTCTATGTGGTGTGTCAGTGTGAGGCAGCTCCTCTGTGCAAGTATTTATTAATTATTCTGAGTCTGCTTTTTTAAGGGCTACTTCTGTAATAACACTGAGGTTTTGTACTCTCCTGACAGTGTTCCTTGGTCATTGTGAGGATCTGGATTTGTATTTTGTCCATAATATTTTTTTGGGTCCCTAATTTTCATGCATAATTTTTGGATATTTTATGTGAGCACACAGAAAGGCACATTGTCCTGCATGTCTTGTGTTTCCATTGCTGTACTCATCAGCCCATTCCATGCATTGTAACAGCTCTTCCTTCTGTGATCCCTCCAGTTTATCTCTTTCACAGCATCCAGGGAGGTCTGGGGACTCTCCTAGTAATTTCTGTAAAAAAATAAAGAAACCAAAATTGCTCAAAATTATCTATGCAAAGGTTAGAATAGGCAATGTAGGTGAGAAGAACCCTGGTTGTTGGAGAGAAACATTTCAAGAGTATAAATCCTTTAAATTTCCTGGACATTTGAGGCAAATCCATGAAAAACTAGTGAGGGCTGTGAAATATCTTAAGGGACACTTCATCAGTTTCCACTGATCCTGAAGAAAACATAGTAATAGGTGTTTCTTAATCAGCAAAGGTTTCACTTTTTTGTTCCACTGAGATGGAAACTTCCAGGTGATATTAATAGACTTTTTCCACATGGGTGAATATTCTCCCTTGGTTTTGGCCTAACTTGCATAAAATTGTTGTTTTTTTTTTTATTTTAATCAGGTTTTGGTTT
>JAOTQP010000362.1:29811859-29834592 GCA_026413545.1 Cichladusa arquata | reverse complement strand
AGTTGACCTGGATGAACCAGTGACACTGCAATGCCCTTTCTGTTTTTTTTTATTTTCTTTTTTTTTTTCTTTTTTTTATTTTTTCTTTTTGTTTTGTGCTTTATTTCATTGGTATTCCTGTCTCTGTGACTCTTTTTGCTACAAGAAAAATTCCTTACCCACTATCATATGAGCCCTCCATGCTCTTCCCAGATCCAGTTTTAATAATACTTATGAAAAATACATCTACTTTCTGATCATGCTCCAGTCTTCTGAGACTTGGAGGTGTTTGTGCCTTACCTTGAAGGGTTTGAAAACAGCTCTCAGTTATCAAGTTTTAACATCATTAGGGAAAAATCAGAAGTTAGTTGGATTTTAAGATATTGCCCAAAGGCAATATTCAGCATGAAGCCTTCTCTGATGTTGGTGAAGCACGAAATTCGAGAGTCTCCAGAAATTTATGTCAAGCATTAAACTTCTAAGTAAAACCAGGATTTGGAGGGTGCCAAGAGGTTAATCTGGGTGAGGGGGAGTTGTTTTCATCAAGAAAAGTATGTTCCTTTATGGTCATCTGAACCAGGGCTCTTGGTACTGGCTCTGAATCTGTCAAAGTCACTGAAATATCCCATATTTTTAGTGTACAGGGTTGTGGGACCTTTCATTATTTCTCTTCAAAGCAGCTGCTGGTTTTTTGAGGGCTCAATTCTTCAGCTGCACGGCACCAAAGACTTTGTTTCTGTGGTTTTGTACTGCAGCAGTTATAGTTAAATTCTAAGCATTTCTGAAGTTTTATTTATATTGTGACAGGGCTTCAGTCATCATGCAAGATTGGATTGCAGTTGGAATATCCAGGGGAACAAAAGCATTTTTCTGAAGTCTAAATAGATAGGATAAGTATCAAGTGGATGAAAATTAATACTGTTATCTCAATTTTTCCATTTTTCTGTGTCAGTTTTTCTAAAATAGCCATGAATTGGTGTGATTTGACAAACTCACCAGCAGTTTACATTGGCTGTGTCTGAAATGGGGACAGAGTCTTTCCAAATAAACAAGAATGGAAGGAAGAGCATTTTATTCTCTTAAAATGATTAGATTTTTTAAAAATCACCACATAAATAGAAAATTTGCAAACAACGCCATGAAATTGGAAAACAAGGCAGCAAGTTTGTGTATTAGGAAAGGAAGTAGCTGAGAGTATCCATGTAATTTGTCTGGAAACATTTAAGCAGATCTTTAGGATTATTTTCCTGGTGACTTTTCTTGCTCAAGAACTTCTGGTATTAATAATTCTATGGGTAAAATGAATTAATTTAATTGAATACCTTTAGCATACCTTATAGTGATAAAGTCTATCTGCTGCAGTCTGTGTTATCATTATTTGTATATTCTGACTTGGAGGGTTCATTCTGAATCCACTGCTGGTATCTTGAAGCCCAGGATAAGTTCCTGTTGTTTGGGCCATGCCAAGTGCTGTGGTCCTGCTTTGCTGTAGTGCCCCAAAACCTCGTGGGTCAGACCCTAAGCATGGACCAGAGAAGGTGGAGGCTGCAAAAAGCCTCTGGAAACAGTAATTGGAAGATGATCCAGCTGGTACTTCTGACAAGGGTTGTGAGTGCAGTGCCTTCATCCCATTTCAAATCTCTGACACTGACCTTTTCTCCTCCTTTTTGGGTCTATGCCTGAAGAGTTTTTCAGAAACTTGCAAAGAGTCTAATTCTGGAAGAAATAGAATGGTTTATTTTGGGTTTTATTATTTTGTCACTGACCAAGAGAAGCCTTTTTGTGCCAGGATTTATGATTTATGGACATGTATAAAAGCTATTGTCTGCGCTTCCCCCATGGATTATTCATCTTTTTCTTTCAAAATACACTCACGTCTCTGGAAGTTATCCTTGCAGTTGAATCTGGAAGTTTGGAGGCATCAAATCACTTGTGATACTAAACCAAGCTGCAGTTGGATGTAGTGATACCTGCTTCCCAGGAGGGTTTACATTTCAGGTAGTGAACATTTGTGATGCAGTTTGAAATGATACAATGGTAGGTGCTTTGAAAATGTTCCCCAGAACACCAGAAGGACTCATAAACACACAGAGTTACTTAAGTTTTCATCTTGGGACATGTGTTGTGTAAATTCAGTTGGAGATTTTATCGATATTTGCTTGAATATTAATGAAACTCCTGGTAGTCCTGCTGCTCAGAGAGTTGCTGTGTTCTAATTCTCCATGCTATGGCTTTGAAGAAACCACACTTGCAGGAGTTTTTCTGTTCTTACAAGGCACTGAACTGGTGAAGCTGGATGTGTTCCATATTAACCTTTGCTTCCAAGCAATGCATCTTAGAGCAAAAAATTCTTTTCTCTAACACCCCTTGTCCTCTGTTGTATAAACCAATCTTGGGAGGAGTAACAGAACAGTGATTAAAAAAACTTTAATCCAGTCATCCCCAACCCCTGAGCATTCAGATAAACCACCCAATCCCGTTTTCCTTTTCAGAGATGTTCCATAATAAAGCCACCAGTTGTCTGGATGTAATCTGCCTCTCACTGCTGTGCTGCTGGTCAGGGTGAAGTGGCATATGGGACTGGAGAGTGATACACCCATGAAATAAATACATAAAAAATATTGCAACACTTTGTGGTGGTTTTATATTACTGTAATCACAGATTTTAGACAAGGTGTTGGTAATGTAAAAGCTGGGAAGAGAGGAATGGTATGGAAAGGCCACCCAGTGTGCACCATGGCACAGACCAGTGCATGCAGGAAGTGTGCCAGGTCCTGTGAAATTGGGTTTGTGCCAACACCCCGTGTTATGGTCCCACTTGTGACACCAATTTAATGCTATGGTCTCACCTCTGATACCAATTAATGTTAAGATCTGCTGGAATAATGTTAGGATCCCACTCCTGAAATAATATTAGAGTCTGAATTAAAGTGCAAATGAGACCATATGCTAAAGTCAGTGGTACAGGTTTTATTTAACAGCAAAGAATGAGTGAGAGAGATTGAGAGAGAGAGAGAGAGAGGTAGGAACAGGAGGAGAGAGAGGAGAAAGAGGAAAAGACAAATGATATTCACCACCACATGTTGGTCCTGCAGTGTCCAGCTCGCCCTTCTTTTTCTGGTCTTCTTGGTGGTCTCCAGGTGTTGTTCTAGAGGCACCACTTTTCTACAGCCCAAGTCCTGGGTATCCAGAGCCATTCCCACAATTTGGGATGATGTATGTAGGTTACTGTGTAGACAGTAACCAATTTTCATGCTGCTGTGACAAAGTCTTTTCAAATAATTGCATGAAAATACAGCTTTAAAACATGTTTTTTTCTGTATTTCTAGTGCTATTTATCAGATATGCATCAAATTGTTAGAATTAATCTTCATTTGTAAATTTCTTTGAAGCAAAGCACTATGACTCTGCTGCATCATTATTAATCCCTTCAGTTTACCAACATGTGGACATCAGAAGGGATGCTGTTTTTCTTTGATTGGGCTTTTGTGCAGAGAAAACAGCACATGTTCTGTCCATCTGCTTCATTAAACTGTAAACACAATTCAATTTTGTAACATTTTAATGCATGGACATTAAATATTTTGTGAACCTTGAGTAGCTGTCTGGCTGTTGTATTTTTAAAGCAAATTTAACCTTCAGTTCTAGGTTTCTAGGCTGCCTTCTTTCTTCTTCTTCTTTTTTTTTTTTTTAATTTTTAATTTGAAAGTCCTCTTACCTGACTTTAAACCTCAGATGAAGTTCTTAAATCAGCAGGGAGGATTAGACAAATTTTGGGTATTTCAGCAGAACAATTCAGGTCATCTGTCGTTCACAGTTAATTATAGAGGGAAGCCTGGGTGACTTTGCTCTTAAATTAGATGTCTGCAATGATGGTGAAATGAGCCTGGATCTTAGCCTGGTGAAACAATTTCATATCCCAGTACAGACGAGTTAAATCTCCAATCCAAATTTTTTTTTTTCTTCTTTGCTGTTAAAAATACATTCTCAGAGTCAATTTTTATTAACATTTCCTCTGCATAAAACATAGCAACATCTGAGTTGGATTTTCTTCAGATGCATTTCCTTTGAAATGGAGAGCAAACAGAATTAGGAGGAACCAGGCAAGACCATCCCAGGCAGTGAAAAAAGCGGGGCTTGGTCTGCAGTGCCTTTGAGCCACTGCTGGGATGGTGTGAGGCTGCTGGAACACAATCACAGGATCCACTTCAGGGCTCATTTGTACCCAAATAGTGCTGGCACAATTCTGGGGATTTATTAGAGTTATGTCATGATTTCAGAGTTGTCTCAGGCTGCTGGCTCTCAGGAGAGAAAGTGCATTGTGTCAGAGAGTTCTGGTGGCACAAAATATAAACCTTAGACAAAGGTGATTGACAAAGATTAATATTTTGTAATTGGGAACATTAGAGAAAGCTAAAGACCTTTGTACTGTGTATTTTTTAAATACATCCAGCAAGCTGCTCAGAGAAGTATAGTGTGCATCAGCAAAAAACCTACTTTTTGTGTAGTGAGAGCCTTTGTTAGAGTTCAATAAAAATTATACTTTTTTGTTTCCTGGCCCTGTTCAGAACAGCATACTGATATATGTGAGGACCTAAGCCTGCTTTGAGATCTGCACTTAAACAATGTAGTACAAATATTACATTTTTCACTTCTGAGATGTTTTTCCCCCTGCAATTTAGAGGAATAGCATTTCCCTTCTGTAGCATTGCCCAAGCTGTTAACAGCCTTGTTTTATGTTTTTGCTGTCACATGAAGAGAGTGGAAATCGCCATCGTAGCAACTCTATGGCTTCAGAAGTGGAAGACAAAAGTGTTACCTTTCTCCTGAAAGCATCAGCTACAGGACAGGTGTTTTTTTTTTTTTCCAAGTGTTCTCATCAAGTTGCACTAAAAAGCTTTTCTCCATTCCATTTGTGTGCCTTCTGTTGGGCTTCAAAGCTGGTTTTACCCTCGGATGGCTGAAGTCAGGGAAACTGTTCTGTACAGACCATGGCAAAATAACTGCAGCAAGGAAGGAGAGAGGATTAAAATGCTGTTTATCAGAGGAGAGAGCTGACCCCACTGCCCTGAGCTCTTGCACTGTCTGAATGGCCTCACTTGTTGGCATCAGGGTGAGCTCTGTGTTGGCTGCAGCTGCTCAGAGCTCGCAGGCTCTGCTGTGCTGAGCTGCCTCTGCTTTGGCACTGCAGCCCAGGAGCATCACTGCAGCCCCGGGAGGAGGGAGGGACAGAGGTGAATTATTTCTGACCTGTGATCAAAGAGCATTTCAATGAGAAAGAGCAGCAAAGAGAACAGGCTGTATTGCAGAGTCCTGACTTCCCCTTGCCTTCCTCACTGTCTCCCTGCATTTTGCTGTGCTGGGAAGCAGCGTGTGCTTTCCTCCCCTGCTGCTGTGGCACAGGCAGGTGGCTGTCAGGGCACTGCTGCCAGCCTCTCCAGGGGCTGTCACACACCCTTGTGTCCTGCACATGATCAAGGCTTGAAGAAGTGTGGACAGTGTAAAGGTGACAGTTTCTGCTACGTGAAGGTCTGTGGGCTGAGCAGGGACCCCATGAGATAGAACCTGGCAGAAAATACAGCTCAGATACTGTTGACAGCAGTAAGGGGTTAAGGAGAGATTTCTTGCTCCCAGCAATGTTTTTTTAAATTTTTGTTCATTTGTAATGTAAGTACATCTTCAGGATGCAATCTCTATGTTTTTTCCACCAAAGTAAAAAAAGAAGATTTATGTCATATCAATGTGTGATTACTTTTAAATATTTATATTATTAATAGCCATTTCATAGGAAAAGATTCTTTAATGAAGAGCAATAATAATCATGTAAAGTCTTTCTGCACAGTGATGTTGCTGGGACTTTTTTGAAAAATGTCTCTCAGACAGCTCTATATGTCAGCTGGTAAACCCAAAAGTCATTTCAGCACAATAGTGCTTTTATCATTGTGAGGCATAAAAGAGATTCTGATGGAAGACATTTGTGAAAGGTACATTTCTAAAACCTTTCTCAGCAGTGGAGCCTGCAGGATGCTCTCAGCTGATACAGCACGTTGTAGAGCCTCAGACCAAAGCTGTGTTCAAGTGGATATTGTTTCACCAGCCACCCTTTCTAAGGTCCTAGCTCTGTGCTGCTTCCCACCTGTGTGCCTGCTGGATTAGTGTGCTAAGAAGATGAAAGGCTCCAGCTATTATATTCTGGAGATAAAGAAAGTTCTCAAGCGGCTCATGTTTCAGCTATTTTTCGTTTGCCTCTGGAATCCATCTTCTCCATGCATCAGTTTTGGTTTCCCCAATATTTTTTCTTGTTCCTTTTGAAAGTGGGCAGCAGCAGATCCTTCAGTCATAAAGTGCTCTCAGAAATGACAGGTGCCATGCTAGTGCCTTCAGGCTGCATGCAGCCTTCTTCATCAAGGCAAGAGCCCTAAGACACAGATAGTGTCCCACTGAAAATCAGGACAATTTAGGATCTATTTTTGCATCCATGGTCTTTGTCATCTTCCTCTTGTTTTTGCTTATCACAGCACTGCTGTGCCAGGGCAGGTGCTGGTGTGATGGTCTCTTCCCATGTGTTTTAGGGAGCTGATGTGTCTTGTTAATCAGATGGGAAGCTGTATAGGCTGCTGGATGTGATTTGGGAGTGCTGCAGATCATGTGTCCCTCCACATTCTGCACATCAGATCCATGTCAGGATGTGCTCCTGGCAGCTGTGGCACCTTGTCCATGAGCCCCAGGGGCTCCTGTCAACTGCAGCATTTTCAAAAGTTACATGAACATCTAAAGGCAGACAGGGATTCTCTGTGTGCCCATTTCTGTGAGTCTGTAATTCCCTATAAGGGAGTGACTGAGGAGGGTAGCAGGGCATGGTCTTTGAAAGTGCCTTTGTGTCCTGCTGGGAATAGCCTGGCAGTGGCTTTGCCCAACTCTCCTGCGTGCAGATGTTTCCAGCAGACCCTGATGCTCAGGAAAATCTGCTGGGTTTGTGCTGCAGCCATCCCAAGTCTGTTAGCAGGCTGTGGGCTGAGAGTGAGAGCCTGGGCAAGCTCAGCTCTGGCTGAGCTGTGGGCTTGATTTGCAGGTCGAGGATGGAGCTGGGTGTCTCAAGAGGAGTGCAAGGACAGACCCCCAGAAATGCAGCCCCTCCCCTGGCAAAGCACAGCCCCCCTCAGGAACCATGAGCAGCCATCTAGGAAATGGCATTTTAAGAAACTGTAAAATCAGCAGTTGGAAATAATTGAATTGTGCCTCATATATTTCTTTTTACAGTGCCTCCTGTATTAAGTTATTAAGAGAAGGAAACCCTCCTGAGATCTCTGCTGCTTTCAGAAGTGCTGGGCAGGGTGTAGCTGCATCCACAGGGTGCTGGCTGCCTGGAAGGTCCTGGTGCCATAACACAGCAATCTGTATTCATGTGCTGTGCTTTCATCCCAAGATCACATAGAAACAGGATCATTACTGTGTATTAAATGAATTAATTGTGTGGCTTAGTTCACTGGCAAAGCTGTGTATTGAGAGCAGAGAGCTTTGTCTTGCAGGTAGCAGAGGTGTTTGACCTAAGTTCATGGAGTTCATTTCTGCAGTCAATCCTGCATCCCATCAGAACTTCCTTCACCTCTGGAATCCTGTCTGTGCCCACAGCAGGGTGCAGAGCTGTGACCCCCAGAAAAGAGCCCTGTGGTGGATTTCATACCCATGGGATTTTCCCAGAGAGGAAGGTGCTCATTTTCTCCTTTCGGTCCTGCTCTGAGGTGGGAAGTGAGGAGCAGAGCTCTGTCCCCCTCTGTCTCTTTGGAGGTGTTTGCTCCAAAGCCATAGGGTGGGTCTGTTCCTAAACTTCCATCCCACTCTGGCTCCTGGCCTGTGGAGGGCTCAGAGGTCCTGCTTGTGCCTGATGCTCCTGAAAGAGGTGTGCTCCTGCACTGCACCAGCAGCAGCAGACTTTTCCCCAAAGGCTTGTCAAAGCTTCCTCAGCTATCTCAGCAACACTTTTATCTATTTATGTATAAGCAGTATTTAAAGGGAACAAATGGCCTGTGTGATCATTCTGATGTTCATTTTTTAATGTGTTTAATTCCTGATGCTGGCACTTGGTTTTTCAAAGTGGGATTAGAACTGCTGTGGGTAAACATTGCCAGCATTACATACAGCAGGATGGAGACCTCTGTAAAGCTCAGCCAGGCTTTCTTATTGACAAAGCCTAATTAAAAATGGATAAAGTTAAAGATTTTTTTTTTGTTGATAGTCAGATGTCCTGGAATGAACTATCCTGTGCAACTGTTTTTTTTTGTGGTAACACAAGGGGATTTAGACTGTGAGTTGATTTCAGTGTCTGTGGTCTCTGAGCATTCCCAAGAGCCTGGGCTGAACATGCAATTTCCATGAGCAACACCTCCAAACCCTGCAGCACAGCTGCCTTCTTTCTATGTATTCTATTTAAAAGTCCTAAAATAATTTCCTGGAGCAGTTCCTTGAAGCAGGCAGGTTGAGCATCAAAGGATTGCCCAAAGCCCTGGGGTAGACCTATTTATTAAGGTTGATTAATGCAATGAATGTGCTGCATATGAATTCAGGGCCCCCATCGATACTGGACCTCCAAGGGCTTATAGAATAATTTTGGAGAGGTGGTTCAGAAGCAGTACTACAACCATTGCTTTGCATTTATTTTTGGTCTTTTTTTTTAAAGTAGATTGTGATTAACATGAAATTACTTTTAAACTTTAGTTTTTATCCAGTGTTTAAACAAATATCAAGCTTATAATACTAAGAGGTGTACAGGCTGTCTTTTGGAATTAAAAGCAATTTTTTTTTGCTTGTTTGTTTCAGGATGGGATGAGTAATGACTTGGGGACAGCTTTGTGGTATAGTGTGTTTTGCTTTAGGTTTACTGACGAATGGTGTTTTCTTCAACCAGCAGGCTGGCAGGGAATTGCAAACAGTGACCTCATTTATCCTACCAGAGCTCACTCTCCCTGACGTTTTCATCAGCCAGTGGGGGAAGACGTTTGCTGTTCAACTGCTGCCAGCAGAGCTGGCGCTTATTTTTGTCTCAGCAAACTTGGAGAATATTCTGAATGTTGTGTCAGTTCAAGCAGTGTTGTGCCTGCCCTGCATGGTGCCACGTTCTGTGTAGAGGCAGGAGCAGCAGCAGGTCCTCGGTGCCTGAGGCAGGTTGGTTCAGTGAGGTGTTTCCTTACAGGTTTATGCAGCATGTGCTGCAAGGCTGTTTATGAGGCTCTGTGTCATTTGGACCTCACTAACTGGAAACCATTGGCAAAAATAATGCAGTGTACTGCTAAAGCTTTTCCTCTTTCATTAAAGATGCAGGAAAGTCTACACCTTTGTAATGTCTTGATCTTTAAGAAAGAAGTTTAATGAACCTACTGAAGAGTCATCATTTTCTTGTCTTTTTTCAACTTTCAGCAGGGAACTTAGAAGAGTGTTTTGCAAAATCAAGGGTTAATAGATGAACCAATAGTGAAATGCTGAGAGAAAAGCAATTATTCCTGTATTCCTAGGAAACAATAGAAACTCTGAGCAGTTACCTAAAGTGTCTCCTACTCTAGATTAGTTGTTTTTATTTTGTAAAATCAGGCTTAGACTTTTCCTCCAACACGTGAATTGTGTAAAGTGCAAAGTACAAAGCAGCCTAACACACTGCTGTGTTGGATAGCAGATACTCAAGTCTTTATTTTCTTGTTGTAACCTGGTATTAGCAATGCAGACATAATCCCTACAGTGTGTGTTGTGGTAGAGAGGGGCAGAAGTGTCCTGGCAGATGCAGGCTTGTAGACTGCCAGGTTTCTTTTGTACAAGTCCTGGCAGTGATTTTGATGTGCATCTTATTTAAGGAATGCCTCAGAATATTTTTAAAAATTAATTAGTGCTGTAAGAGTTCATATAAATAATAATCACTTATTATTCTGTAGTTTAAACAAAATAATACCTATTAATAACAACAATAATGATAGTGGTAATGATAATGATAATAATAATAATAATGTTGTTATAATAATTATAGTGAGTTTCCAGACTTCTAAAATTCATTGTTAATATACATTATGCCTTTTCTGCCCCATTTTGTACCAAGCCCCAGCAGGATGTGTAGAGGCAGGTGTGATGCTGATTGGGGTACCTGCAGCTTGTTTTGAGTTTGGAAGAGTTTTCCTTTGGAAGCTATATAGGTATCTGTCAAGAGCATCTCTAGTTCAGCTGAGAAACAATGCAGTAGATGCACTGTGCAAAATAAATAATTAAAAATGTGTAAGACAGAAGAATTAGTGGCTTCTTGTGATATTGTTGGCAAATTTGAGTAGATTTTTGCAGCCTTTAGGGTTAAAGAAAGGCTACTAATGGGGTTTTTTGAGTAACTGAAAGCTCATTGAGTGTGCTAGCAAGTTTTCTCAATCATGTAATTAATTAATAATAAATACTATTGGAAATTGCTGCTATTGTGCAGATTACCTTTGCTGATTTCAGATTCTTTTGGAATAGTTTGAACTCTGATATTTACTCTGCAGTGTTCAACTGAGAGCAAACACATCCATCTCAAAGACAGAGCTGCCTGGTTTGCTGCAGTAGCATAATGAACTCATCCTGAGCACTCATTTATTCAGTATCTCTGTCCACATCACTGTATCAGTGTTTAATCCTTAACAAAGCTGCTTGTTACTGTTCTTATTTCCTGATTCTAGAACATGCTGCAAACAGCATTAAGTTCCTGTACTGTCACTGCACTGGACTTCCAAAATCATTTGTTTTGTTGTCCTGAAAACAGTACTTTCATATAACTAAGCTATTTTGATGGTATTTGTTGTCATCTGCCTCAGGAAATGATAGTGGCGTCTTTGACATCTGAATTATATTTCATGTTCCAGTCTTGTGAAAAAACCCTATCATGATTTTCTAGTTTTAGCTGCTGCTTGTCCATAGCCAGAGTAACATGATTTTTAGAAACAGTGTTCTAAACATCCACAGGTACATATTGTTTATCTTCAGGATATTTAAGTATCTTAAATATCAGACTGATATTATATATCTAAATATAGATAAATACTGGCATTTAAAATGCATGTAAATACTTTTTAATAGCTAAATAAAGATATATAACAATGAAATGTATAAGGCTTGCAATACCATCCCTGCCCAGCCTCCACGTGTTTCTCCACCACTCCAGAAACACCATGGAGATGGATTTTCAGCACTTGTTGTGTGTCTCTCCTTGGTGCTGTGTGCTGTTAGAACAAGCTTTTAGCAAAGCAGCACAGCCTTCCTTTATTTTGGGCATCTTCAAGCAGAAAAGTCCCACACAAGTAAATAAATGTGTTTTAAGGCACCAGAGATGCCCAGCACTGTGTGCAGTGCTGTGCCCCAGGGATGCAGCCAGCAGAGCTGTGTGAGCAAAGCCTTTCCCTGCAGGATTTTTTATGGACTAGAGGGATTGGTGTGGTCAATAATTTAATATGCATTTTGAACACTTAGAATGATTTAGGGTATTACATAAATGGAAGAGGGAAAAGCTATATCTATTTTTTCCAGTTTGTTGTTCATGACGATAAGAGGAGTTTTATTAACTTCACAGTTGGTGCTACTCTGTTAATGCTTTTAATTTTTACTGTGTTTTGTTTTAATCCATTAAAAAACTCAACAAACCAGGATTATACTGGTTTGGTGGGGTTTTTTTTGTGGTTTGGAATGTTTTCTCTCTTTTTTTTTTTTTTTTTTTTCTTTTTGTCTCCCCTTTCTGGTCTTGTGTTTCTTATTAGAAAGCTGCAATTCTTCATAAAACTGGCAGGTACAATTTTGGCTGAGTATTCAAACCTGAATGCTCTGTAATAAGCTTGCAGGAATAATGTAGACACTGAAAAATGGGGGAAGACTCCACCTGGGGCTGGAAAATCATGTATTCTCTGTTAGCTTGAAGGCTGAGGATGCCATATAAATCACATTTCTTGCAGTAAGTAATGCAATACTAGAACAGCAGAGAAGGGAAAAGGCAAACATTCATTACAGAATGTAATTATGGAATTCATTACAGGAAATATGGGCTAATAAAGAGCTGAAGAAAAGAGTTTGAGAGGTGTCCTTGTCACTTACCTTTGCCTATGAAGTGTTACACGTCTGCAGAGGAGTCAGGCAGGGGTTTTGTGTTTCTGTGTGCTCTGGAGGCTGAACTGGAACAGACACAGGTTGGTTGTGCTCATTTGCCTGGTTTTTAAAGCACAGAACAACCTTCATTCCATTTTCCTTAGATTCCTGTTTTGCTCTTTGGAATGAATCCACTGCAGATGACCCACAATTCATAAAGTTCTGGAGGTGCTTCTTATTATTTACAGGCATTGTTAGTGTGGGTAGGAGAAAGCCCTGAAAATAGGTAAGAAATGTAAAACCTGAATTGGAAACCAGAGTATGTTTAAGAATTTGGATAAATATGGCATATTGAAGGGAAAACTAACTTGATTAGACAGTTCTTTAAGATAGGTTAGGGATATTTGGTGGACAAAAACAGCGACAATTTGCCACAAAAGTGTATTAAAATATGGGAAAATGCAGAAAGTTATGAAAGGATAGAGAAAGAGCAGGGAAGGATAGGAGTAAGAAAATGAGTAGGGAGTGCAGACAGACATTACTGTCAGAGGGCTTTCTCTGTGTCTTATCTGCAAACAGTTCATTTTGGAAAGGAGAGTTCTTTTTGGTCCAAACAACAGCTGTAGAATCCATTAGAGGTGGTTGCCAGGGCAGGTTTGTAGGATGCTGCATAACAGATTATCACTTGAAATTACTAAAACTTTCTGAGTGTAAATGTCACAAGTAACAGCTCAGCTTTGTGGTACATCCATGGAGAGCATAATTAAATGAGCATTTAATAAGAGGCTTGGAGCTGCATTCATGTCCCAAGCAAAGTTTAAATGCAGCAGGATTCAGATGAAGCATTGAAGCTTAACCAGACTTTATTAGAAAACAAATCAAAACAAAGCCCAACATTTTGAAAATAGATTATTGGTATTGAGTCATGCTTGGTTCATTGTTGTGATGAACACTTATAATCTAGATACAGGTTTACCACACAATTACAGTTATTTGTTCAAATGAGTGTGTATAAATTCTCAGCAGGTATGAAGATACACTGTAGGGCATTTTCTATTGTCTAAATTCCATAAGGGTGCTTCATTTATGTTGGGAGATCCATAAAATTTAAGAGAGCGTTTCAGGATGTGTGAAGAAGTCGATAAAGAATTGTCTGCTTCAAAAACTTTCTTTGTTAAAGTACTGTATGAAAAGAGCTTAGAGAAGTAAAAATCTTCAGTCCTAGAAGGTTTCAGGGCTTACTCAACCAAAGCAATAGCAGCTTTGAGGGATCATCAAGGGCACAGCTTCAGAGGATGATTTATACAGAGCCCTACCTGGAGATTCAATGCCCATCTTCCCTGCCTGAGGTGGTTGGTGTCTCACTATCAGCAAAGCTCTCATGGAGGAGGAGAGCCTTTTGTAATGATCCCTTCAGCAGGGCCCCTTCTGCCTTTTCTTTAAAATGTGCTCGTGCCAGTGCACAAATCCTTGATGTGGTTCTTGAGGTGCTGCTGGACCACTGCTTATCATTCCCTTGGAAGTTTATATTTGGGTGACTCCTGTGCCTTAACCTGTGAGATACAGAGTGCATCACTAAGAGAAAAACAGGCTCAGCCTGGCTTTCATCTGGAGTCATCTCTGGTTTTGGCTTTGACTGGTGCTGCAGAGCTGTAGCTGAAATCAGAACCTGGGGTAATGTGTTGTTTAAGAAGCTATTAAAGATAGTCCAAACCTGGTTAATATTCTTGTGAAGATGCACACTGTACCATACATCCTTCTGAAGCAAGACCAACCCTGATCTTCAACTCTGTCTTTTTGGCTTTATTTTCTGTCAAGAAGTGGCTGTTAATCCTAAAATAGGGTACTAATATAAGGTAGAAAGAGAATGATTTTCACAAAATTGCAAGAATATTTCCAGATTCTGAAATAAGAAAGGAAAAAAAGAAAGTCTTGTATATCCCATTTTTCTGCACTCAGAAAATGAAGGAGACTGTTGTGAAAACTCACACTGTTCATAATCCTTCTCAAAAGTCATCTTCGTAATGTTTGGCAATATTTAAAATCTTAAGCATGTGTGTGGAATACTAACTGAGGCAGTTTTAAAATTAATGTTACCTCAAACATGTTTTGAATCAACTTCCTGTGAATTTAATTAATCATTACTTCTCTGGCAATTCAAATTTACATATTTTTAAGGCTGGCTGTGATCCATGTTGGCATCTGAAGTAAAGAGAACAGAACTCCTCTGAGTAACAGAGTGAGGCATCAAAAAAATACTGAAACTTGAAATGCTGTGTGAATTGTTACCTTCTGCCTGATAATAAAACACTGGATTTGGCAGGCTGAAGAGACACTGTGCAGCCACTGAAAAATATTTCATTTCAAAACATGCTGGGTACTCTAAAAAGGCAGCCCTGTAGGGCACCTGTTTGCCCTGGAAACCATGGCCATGGAGTGCACTCAGAAAGTTTCCTTGAACCTTGATAATTCAAAATGTTTGGAAAGCAACACATGACTGTTCTCCTCATATTATCTTAACTCTGTCACCAACAGTCCAAGAAAAATGTATCTTTTAGGTAAGAACTAAGGGAGACAAAAAAGAATGAAAATATCTGTTCAGAGATATGCCGTGAGAGATGTGAAGTGGATGAGTAATGGTACCTCTTGTTGAATTGGAATTAAGGAAATATTTATAAAAAGATCTTTCTTAGTGGGAGAAATGTTTGATGGCTGAGTTTTATTGCACTGTCTTCCGTGATGTGCAAATGAGCATGATGTGAAGTAGATAATTTTACTGGCTTAGCTGCACTGCCTCAGCTGCAGAAGAAAATTTAAGAAAATTTAGTTATGAATTTTCTCTTCCACTACTGCCATCAAAAGCAGAAGGAAAAAAAAAAGAGACTTTCCTCCATTATAAGCTTCTAGGGAAGATGAAGTATCATTCCTGCTAGACTGCTGAGTACACACACAGGTTTGGGATTGGAAGTGGTGACAGTGTCTGTGTAGAGATGATGGAAATTGCCCATCTCTTGGTGAACATCAAAGAAAAGTAGCTGCTTGTGTGCAGGTTTTTTGCAAGGCTCCTTAGGAGATACAGCCTGTGTGCAGCTCAACCTCTGCTGTAAAAGCACAGGGTTCTCCTTTTCCATCCTCTCACCTGGTGGATGTGTGGTGGGAGTGACTACAAGGGAGCAGAGCTCACCTCCTGTTCCTGTAGCTGCTGCTGTTCTCTTTGTTCTTGCTAGGCAGTGCTCTCTGTCAGGAAGTGCAGAATTAGGGAAGTTTCCAGGAGGAAAGTGTTGTTTACAAGGCATCCTGCCTCGATGAAGAGGCTCCTGTTTCATCCCAGCTCTGTGCAGGAGCCAGCAGGATGAGCCTCCAGCTTTCCTCCCCTGTGGCTGCAGCCCCTCTTCAAAGGCTTTCCTCAGGAGCACATTTTCGTAGTAACCTAGCTGAGTCTTTGCTCAAGCCAGACCTGTTACAGATCCTTTTTTCCCCCTTGTTTTTTCTGAAACTCTCCATTCATAACATCCTCTGCTGCCTAGAAGCCAACATCCCTTCCAAGCCCCAAACTGATGTGTTTTTTGTGAAGGGTTACTGTGACAGTTTTTACTTTGAGTCAAACACAGAGCATTAGCAGATTTTCCCCTGAGCTCTAGCTTGCTCTCCAAGCAGCTTTGGCTCCTCAGTTAAATCTGTCCTGAGCAATGTTTCCTGCCCCTGCCATGAGCCAGAACTCTCCATGGTGCCTGTGTTTAGGATGATGCTCTGACTGGAATAGGGAAAACACCACAACTCTACTTTCTCCTTCTTCCAAAAGTCCTTCACAGCTGTTTCAAGAATGCAGCCAGCCAGTACCTGTGGTGGGAGCTGAAGATTTTGCTGTCTTTCAGTTGTGCCTCAGTTCAACTTTGAATAAGTTTATATAGTTGTGATACACTGTGAGCTCCACTCACTCACTCACTGTGTGAGTATTCTCTTGAGGATAGAAGTAACTTTGGCCACTACTTCTCTCTTTTATATTGTTTTAAAATAATTCTATTTCCAGTGTTTTCAACTGTTAAAATATTCTTTTTAATGATCTGTTGTATTTTAATTAAAAGGTCACATTTGAAGACTGAAGTCTATTTTTACGTGTATAGAATCTGCTTCTTGAGTGCCTTTGTTCATTAAAATCAGAAAATTAAAATAGAAAAAATAGACAAGGGAAATGAGGCATATTATGCTACTACTTTCATGTTTGGTTTTGAAGGTAAAACTGTATCCAGATGATAATTAGGCTTTGCCCTCAAAATGGCCTTGCTGCAGTACATGCACTGCTGGAAGCAACTCTGGGACTTCTTCCTTCCTGGAGTTAGAGAATTCCCATCTGAGTAGGCTCAGATTGTCTCCAGCCACTCTGCTAAAATAAGATTATCATCCCTGAAACCTGGATGTGTAGGAGATGGAAATTCATGTGTAAGGAGTTAGAGGCATCGCTTGGAAGACACTGACAGTAGAATTGATTTGCTTTGGAAAAAATGATTGCTAAGAAAAACTACTATATACATTCAAACTCTGGATTTGAACCTCTCAGCAACATGGCATCCTTGCAAAACTCATTTTATGTTTCAATGCTTTTGAGAACAATTTTAAGGATTTTTTGTTTGGTTTTTTTTGAACTTACATTACATATTTTGCTTTGATATGCAAAATGTGTTTTATACATTCATTAAATGACTCCCACTAAATTACAGAATATACTGCCTTTGGTGGAAGAAATGATGTATTTGGGTAACTTTCCACTGTCAGAAGACTTTTCATCTCTGAGCTGGGTGGGTGTTCTTCACATGAGCCCATTTTCAGGACAAATCAGTGTTTATTCACCACTTGGGCACACAGCTCTTGCTGGCTGCTGTGGGGCCCGTGAACCTTTCCCAGGTGAGGGGTGGTATCTATCCCATTTCTTTGTCCATTCCTGCATAACTTCAGTTTTCTGTGCTGTGACTTAATTACTGATTCCCACATGTGCAGAATGGCTGATCCTCTTTAAGTCTTCTAAGCTTTGTAAATAAGGAAGGATTCTAGGCACACAGTGGGATAATCAGCCCAGAAATCTGTGTGCTAGCTCAAAACCAGTTTTGAACTGGTGTTCCAATTTGCTTTTAGGATTCCTATTTTGTTTTTGGAAGGGCAGTGTCCAGGTGGTGTAGGGTAGGTTTGCATGGTTCTGTGTGGAAATACCAAAGTGCAGGGAAATTAAAATGCAGTGCTTTTCATAGTGCTTTAAATTGATTAGGACTTGAGTGGGACTGTTGGTACTGATTTAAAATAAGTCATCTCCATTGAAATAAAGAGACTTAATTAGGTGCTATTAAAAGCATCACCCCGAGAAACTGCTGAGGACTTTAGAGCAGATCTGAGATCCATCCATGGTTCTGCATGATTAATTCAAAATGGGTGAACCCTTACAAAGCACCTACAGTACAAATACAGTTACAGAGTACACACTCAAAATCAGTAATTCATGTTTGAAAAAAAGGAGCTGATTGCCTATTAACATGAATTATTTTTATCCTCTTCTGTGGTTGCACAATGGTGCACCTCTGAAGTTTCTGTGAAGCTCTTATGTTTTGGGGTAGAATTTTTTTGTATTCTAACCTTACTAGATTACAGCAGAGTCCACACTCAAAACCGATACTCAGAATTAATTTCAAATTAATGACTTGTCTTCAGGTGTAGTTTTTACCTTTGATTTGAACCTGTGGCATCTGCTCAAGGTCAATCCACAATTCATTTACATTTTTAAAGCTCCTTGTTTTTACCATTTTGAACTTTTGGTTGTTGCTGGAGAAGGTGGAGGTATATCATCTTTCTAGGTTAGTTATGCTGTATTTTAGTTATGCAAATGTTCATTGTGGGTGAATAAAGTTTTAATATAATGTAGTATTTCCTTGTAAAGGGTGCAAAGACCCATAACGTGCTTCCTTCATTCAAAAAGTACAATATTAGCTCAAAAAACCAGGTTGGTAGAAAAGAGTTTGGTCTACAACAGCAGAGAATTGTGAGGATTTCATTTGATTGGCAGTGCTGCTTGTTTTTGGCAAATCCTTTTTGATGTGAGCTAATAGATGTTGCAGCAGTAAATCCTGGAGATTATCAGGTGTTTGGAGAGAATGGAAATTGTCTTTGTGTTGTGCATTGTGTGCTCGAGGCACTGCAGAGGTGCAGGAGGTGCTGAAGGTCTGTGAGAGATCTGGGTGGTTCCCGTGGGGAGCACTGTGGGCACATCCCTATGGACAAACCCCCAAACTCTCTGCTGGAGTAGCTAAAACAATCTTACCAGCTCCCATAGGCATTATAACTTTAAAGATCTTACTATTTAAGATTTTTTTTTTTTTTTGCATAAAATTTATTTTGACCATGAGTTAGCTTCACAAGACAGCATTGCTGATAAATCTCATAAATAGGGTAATTATTTATTTATTTTTTTTAATATAGTCCTTTTCAAAGAGAGCTCTACGTGCATATATATGTTTAGAAATGTTAGAAATTATTCCTATGGCCACAGATATTTAATAAAGCAGAGTGATTTGGCTTTACCTTTCCAGTTCTTAATGGTCACTGTAGTTAACAGAACTGCTTATACCTCTAGACAGTAAAACTCTAATGCATAGAAAATGAGAATTGTGGAAGGGAAGAGATAGACTATATGGTGTCTGTGAAATGTGGGCAGGTAAAGATGAGAGGCAGTGTAGAGCTTTTAAAGAAAGGGAGATAATTTAAACTCTCTTCTATCAGTGTTAGAGGTAACAAAACCAAGAGTAAGTGTAGAATAATGGGCTGAAATGGGAAGGGGATGAAATTTCAGTCACCTGCTAGAGCAAATGTTTTCTGTGAATTATTCCAGTTTTACCAAATAGGATAAAAAAATGAATTTCTGAAGGAACTGAGTGGCAATGAGGATTTTAGTAATTTAAAAAGAAGTCTTAAGACAGCAGTGGCAATTTTCAAAAGGCTGAGTAGATACTCCTGAAGACTGAACTCAGTTATTGTATTGTAAAGCAGCAGGTATGAATGTGAGAATTATTAAAAATGTGAAGAATTGAGTAGACCAAGGTTGTGATGTTCCTGAGTCTTTCTTCTGGATGATGACTTCTGTGGCAAAATGACAAAATGAAAAATCTTCTGAGGATTTAGGAAATTAGTCAAAAAAACCCTTAAAATAGTGCCAGATCAATTTTACTATATTGGTTTTATTCTGCTGAGATGGACAAGCACTCACTGTTAAAGCAAAAAACTTATACTACTCTGAAATACACTACAAAGTGATTGCTGTTCTCAGTCTACTGAAAACTTTCTAAAGTGCTATGATTTCCTGAAGCTTTAGGCACCTACATTTGCCAGTCTTACAAAATTTTGAGTTTCTGAGTGTATGTGTTTTGTCTTATAAAGTTTTTTCTTCACTGAATTTTCCATTCTTTTGGTATAAGAAAACCATGATACCAGTTTGGATATAGCTGTGGACAGAAATCTGACAATTAAGATGAAAAACTTGTAAATAAGAATAAAAAAAAGTTGAAATGCACTACATAGTCACATTTTGCCTCTCTTCATTTTTAGATAATCGTGGTGCTTCTGTGATGGAAATTTTCTATACTCCATGTATTTTATTCTCCTTTGACCTTGTATCATCCCTGTCACCTGGTACATTAAACAGCAGTCAGGTTCAGAGCCACTTATAACTGATAAAGGACTGAAAAAGTTCTACCCATCCTGTGATTATCAGTCTAATTTTCAGGTGTGAAAATTACTGTTGTAATCTCAGAAGACAGTGACCCCTAAAAGGTGTATGACTGAAAATCAGCTCTATAATTGAAAGTGTGATCATTGTTTCTTTAAATACCCGTTGATGTGCTGGTGCCATCTGGCAGTACCTGGCTCTGCCCTTGGCTGGCTGTCCCTGACTGGCTGCTCAGGCACAGGCATCAGGATGGATGTGGGTCATGGACAGATTCTCCTCTGAGAGCAGAGTGGCCTTATTAGAATTTATGTTTTTTCCATAAGAACAAAAGGAAGGGATCACAGGGGAGGTAAAGCTGTTCACGGTTACTTGTGCTGTTATCCACTTCTCCTCTCCACTCCTATCTGACAAGGATTTCTGAAGCTGTGCTTTTAAGCCACAATTAGTTGTCCTGATGATTTCTTCCACTCTCCTACCTAATTCCAGACACTGAAGTCTGAAACCAACCTGCAGTCAGAGCACACGAAATTGCCCCTTCAGTTTAGGACGCAGGTGGGGGCTTGGGGAGATGAAGAGAAGCTGCCAAGAACTGTTGTGAACCCTTCCTCATGAGGTGGCTGTAGCTGAGGCATTATTTAATTCTTCCATCCTGCAACAACAGCTCAACTTGTAATCTGAATAAAGTGTTTTTCTTTTCTTTGTCACCTTCGCATTAACACAGTAATTAGAGTGGCTGGAAGAACTGGAATGGGTCTCTTTTTTTTTTTTTTTTTTTTTTTTTTTAAAATATTATGACCTATTATTGATTGGTATGCTTAAATATTTGAAGTTGCAGCTTTAAAATAAATTATTGACAAAAGCACTAAGGATTTATTTTGTTACTCACTTACCTAAATACTCAACTCATCACCACAGGGAGTGCATAAAAAACAAAAAATAAAACATTCTTACTGCAGTGTCTTGCAGCGTGTTGGCTACTGATGCAGATATATTCAGAGTGGGGTGGTACACTTGGGGGTAGATAATGAGTGGAAGTGAGACAACTTTTGGGTAAACTGCAATTTTTGATTCCCACTTTGGTGAGGGCACCCAGAAGAATTACTTTGTATATTTTTAGTAGCTTCTTGTTTCAGAAGTTGACATATACAATTACTGTTGTTGCAGTTGTACTTTGCAAAACTCTTCATTATCCTCTTGGATGTTTTCAGATGTCTGCTATTTTCATTCATTTTTTCCATTCTTAAAAAAACAATCCAGCTTTCTGCTTGTAGTAAGAAGTAAGCACTCCTCCTAAATGCTCAGAATAAAATTACACAGGTAATAAAATTATCAAGTCAAAATGTCAGACTTCAATTCTGTTGCAAAATCCTGTTTACAGTGTGAAGTATAAATAGAACAATGTATGATACTCCCCTTCTAGGGGTAGTAATGGAACAATTGCTACCAGAACATTTTTTCTAGGTCAGAAGAACATTTAAAACATTCCAACTAGGGTTCATAAGCAACCATATTGATATATTTTAATTAGGAACAATTTTAACAATGTAGATATGCAGTTGTTACGCTGGATAAGAAACTTCAAATTCTTTTCCTATAAGATGTATTGCTTTAATTTCTCTTGCTGCATCATGCTGAAACATCATGTAATTAAAGCATCGTGGTTCTTTGCAGAATATTCTCTTGTAGACAAGTAGCCTTGGTGAACTGATGAGATTAATACTTTTATTTCACTTTCAAATATGTGAAAAGTGATGGGTTTTGCTCACAAAGGCTCCTGTAGAAAGCACTAATGGAAATAGTGCTCCATCATCATTGACTGATTGGATTTTAGAAGTTGAACTTTTTACTGATGTTCGTTTTCATGGCAAAATAATTTAACAAAATCACACTTGTCCCCATTAACCTCAGCCAAGTCTGGGCGAGCAGACTGTGCACAGAGAAATGCCTTGGGGTCCTCTGTTGCTAAGAGTGGGATGGAGTGATTTGTAAGGCTTGGGATGAGCATTAAGACTGGGGGCAGAGGTGAGGAAATACCAGATTTTCAACCAGCTGCTGCATCAGACCAGCTTGGGTCTGAGTCAGCTTTGTCAGAGCCACTGCTGGCTTGTTTTGCTCTCGGGGTTTTGGTTGGTTGGGGTTTTTCTGTTTATTTTTTCCTGTATTCTGATAGAGTAGGTGAAGTTAGAAAGGATGGAGTGCAGTCACTGGGCTTTGTTTTGCCACTCAAGGTGCTGCACAAGAGCTACTTTAGTGCTGGTTTTTATTTTCAACACCCTGTGTCCAGCAGAGAGCCAGGGGATTTGGCTGCACATCTCCACACGCTGTGATTTGAGGAGTTGCTTCCTCCAAGGGCCACTGCAGTCAGAAATCCCAAGCACAGCTTGCAGCCAGCTGCTGGCTTTGTCACTTGGTGTGTGTCAGGTTAATATTCCTCAAAATTTTCATCCTATGGGAACAGCTAGAGCTGCCTAAAGTTGCAGTCTCAGAAGTTGTAGTATAGCTGCTTCCAGAAAATTCCTTAAGTTGTTTACACAAGGGAGACAGGGATGTAAAAGATTATTCAGTGATTCAGGAGGGAATAAGGAGCATACGGTGCTGTGAACTGCAGAAAACAGGAATAAACCCCACAGGTATAAAATCAACACAAAATGTGGAAAAGGAAATTTTCCTACAAAAGTCAGGTATTAGCTACATCAACACCTTTGTTATAGTTCCCTTTTTGTAAATTAGCTAAAAACTAATTCTTGGCAAGTCTCCATCAGTTTGAAAATACATTTGTTAATCACTGCCACTCATCTGTGATAAAATCTAGACTTCTGTTCTGTGGGTGGTTTGTTTGCTTTAATTTGTGGTTTTTGGTTTTTTTCCCCCTGTTTTAGCTCTGAAAGTGGTTCCTTCACTTAGAATTCAAATAGGCTGAGGGGGCATTGTATCATTACATACAAATACTTGCTAGGAAGGTGTAAGGAAG
>JAOTQP010000362.1:29769833-29811759 GCA_026413545.1 Cichladusa arquata | reverse complement strand
CATAAATCTGGGAAAATTCCTTTTGTAGCATATTAATTAAATTATTCAGTTTAGTTGGCCATAAAGGTCTGGATTCTGACTTCTAGCAGCTTGTTTTTGGGTACACACTGAATGTGTTTATTCATTCTTGTTAAAAACTAAGCAAGTATTTAGAAAAAGGAAATGAAAGTTGATACTTTTAAAAATTATTAATCTGGGGAATCATGGATTATCACAAGAATCCATTTTAGTTAAGGCTTTTAGTATAAAAGAAAGCCACAGTGCTACAGCCTATGTCAGAGCCCACCACCTTCATTTGAGTCAAATATTTGCCTCCAGACATTTCAGTAGGAGCTGCTGAAATGGATCTGAAGGAATTATCTGGCTCTTGTATTAAAGCTCAGAGCCAAGGAGAGATTTTGAGCTGAGTGCCTGTTGTGAGTACTGGATCTGCAGAACTTCCAGTGCATTAATGGAAATTTCAGTGACAAATTTTCATCCACTTTGGTGTATCAGCTCTGCCAAAGGCAGGTACCCACTTCTGCATTGGTAAGATCAGAACTCTCATTATAAATATTGTAACTTTTAAATGGCAAGAAAACCCAAAGAAATAGATATGATGTGTTTTATAGAGATCATCCTTGCTTTATTTGTCTTTGGAATCAGACAGAAAGAAGACAGTTTGGAGGAAATGAAAGGTGCCATTCATTTCTTTCTCTAAGTCAAAACTCCTAGTTTGGATGGATTTCTGCCAAGGTTTCTATGATACTCAGTGATATGCTCTCACCTTTATTAGTAAAAACATTAAAGCATATCTGCAGTGCTTGACAACATCACTGCTTTTCTTGGCACTATTGTTATATTAGGGATTATTTATCCCTACAATCAAAGGTTCATTTGAGTTGCTCTTTAGAATGTCCAGGCTTTGCTAGAGCAGTCCTTAGTGTATCTGTGCATTTTTTTGCTTTCCAGTAAAAAGAGCATTTTGAAAATTTTGCCAGTAGGAGCACCTTGACTCTTATTGGGTGGCTCACATTTCCAAAAGAAATATAATGGATAAAGGGCCTTTGAGGTGTTTTATGTAGATAGGTTTGGCCATTAGGTAAAATGACTTTGCAGGGAAAGAAAAGCTGGATTTTTACATTATCTGGAAGTATACTGAAAAAAAATCAATGAATCTGGTAAAACAGCCAAGAAATTCCTGATGTTTTTTTCCTCCTAGTACTAAATTTGATTTTTAATTGAGTGGAATATATGTAAAGAGATGATTTTGAGACCCATTGTCTTTCTATAAAAGCTTTTTTATAAGCTCTATATGTGTGTATGAGTGTTGGAAAAGTGTGATGTCCTTAGTGCTGTGAGGACTAACACTGTTTTTAGGTGAAATTGGCTCTGCTGGATCATTATATATATTAACTCTATATAATGTAGCATAATGTGTTAAATCTACAAATTTCCTGATCACATCTCTGGTCTTTTTCTCCTAAAAAGTGCAGGGGAAAACCATATCTTTATTTCTGATCATAGAATCATAGATCATATTCTACTGCTTTAAATGGAATTCCATTTCCTGGAAAAACAGGTAATTTAATGGTGAAGCAGACTGGGAAAAACTGAATGATAAATTTCCAATTAGAGTCCAGTGATACTCACTGACTAATTTTGCTTGCTATAATATTGTTGACAAATATTTACATAAAGAGTTGCTGGTTTCCCATTGTTACCTGAGCTTGGGAAACTCATGTAACTTTCTACTTATTTAGAATCCCTCTAAACACTGAGATTGTGTTTGTGTTCCCTTTTCTGCTACTGACACTCCTTGGTTTATTTACATTTTTATTTATTTATAGGAATGTTTCCTTGAATAATATTTATCTGTATATATATTCACTGATATGTGCATGTGTGTACATATGTATGTGAACACAAAGTCATTAAGGCACATTTGGATTTAAATTACTTGTTTTATTTGCATGTAATTTATATGTAAATCTGAAAACAAATAGAATAATATTGATGTGAATTTGCAAAATAGCATTTACAAATCTGTTCCATATTTTGATAAATCCTGATTTAATCTCACTTATCTAAAACAAAAGCTTCTGCCAGATCTATTCTCCAGGACTCTTAAATGGCAGAAAATTAAATATGTGTAGAGATACCTGACCAGGGGGAAACTCCAAAAGCTGATTTTATTTTTTCTAAACTAACAGTGAACTTACTGGAATGTCATGCACCTGTGCAGTCTTTTACTATTAAAAATAAGGGCACTGTGTTACATTTAAATTGTAAAATTATGTAGCATAGATCTGAATATGACTTTATGACATTGCTGCAGTTTGGTAACCTTTGCTGTTTATCTAACCTTCAGTGAACTGCAGCTTTGTGTTGTCAAACAGATCTGCTTATTAATGCTGAAATTGTTGATGCCATTATTAAAAATCATCTCTTATGGGACCTTGCCAATATATCAGGAAATAAAAATGCATGTTAAAACTTTTTTTTTTTTTTTTTAAAAGCAATCAGGCAAAGTATAACCTTGTTTCTGAGCAATGAAAAATACAAATTCCAGCAAACAATTTTTTTTATATCTGTAGAAAGATCTATAGGTATGCAACATGGATAGCCTGTGTTCATTTATTTTTTAAGTCCATTTTTCTTGAGATATGTTATTTTACTTGGTTGAGGGATTTTTCTTTAACGTGATAAGAATGGGAGAAATATTTTACTATCTTGTGACATTTCAGTAAAGTTAGGATCAATAGGAATATGTGAAAATACCTTTTTGGCCATAAATGCCTGTGCCAGTGTTTATACAGACTTCTTGTGTTATATCTAGTAACCTGGATAAAATTGTGTTTATGCCTGCTGATTTGTCATCTTTTTCTGTCCTTGGCCTTACTTGCTTCAGTAAAATACTTCTAAGAATTTTCTTTAATTATGGCAAATGAACTGTTGATTTCCTGTAGGTGCTAATGATGCATGGCTCACTGGAAATGAGCCCCTTGCTTTATTTCCATGTAATCTCCCAGGCAGTCTTCAAGGTACAGAGATGGCTTTTCCTAATCAGGCAAAAATCTCATTAGCTTCCAGATGAGACTGGTGTGAGGAAAAGAGCAAACAGCATGGTGTGAGTGCTGGGGCTTTGGTGTGGTGAGGACACGAGGAACATAGCCTGAAGTCAGAGCAGAGCTGCTGGTGAGCTCAGCCCCCCAGAGGAGTGTGAGACTGCTCTGGACAGCCTTCTGTCTGGAGGTGAGGTTTGCAGGGGAGGCTGGAGTCGTATTTCATTAGCTGTTATCCCTAGGAACTTGCCGAAATCCCCAAAGGTGGCTTCCTGTGGCTTTCATGTCCCTCCGTACTTCTGAGTCTCAAGATGCTTCCTCATGTCTTGTCAGAACTTTGTTATTCTCCCCAGCTCTCCAAGTATTTCTGCTGGACTGGAAGGAAAGAGTTCAGTATTTTTACTTCTGGAACTTTGTTAGAAACAAACTATAAAAGATTGTGAGTGCAGGATGAAAAGGGATAACAATTGAAATCCTGAGGCTCAGTGAAGTTGCCTCTGATGCTGGCATTGCACCTCTTCATCAAAGTGCTCTGCATTCAGCTCCAAAAGCCTGAGGAGCCCCCTTGCCTGCTGCAGCTCATCTGTACAGTGTGACTGCTCCTTTTCTTCAGATACAAACCAGTTCTGTCACCCATTGTTACTTTATTCAAGCCTACCTCTGCCCCAGCTACTCAGCAGTGCTTAGGGCAATATTTTCCATGGCCTGCATTTTCCATGGTTTCTTTAATCTTGAGTACTGTGATAGTTTACTTCCCCCCTCCCTGTATGGATGCTACTATGTTAGCTAAAAAAAAACAGATGGCCTCAAATTTTCACTTGTGCAGGTTCCACATTGGTTTGGTCAGTTGTGTTGACCCATCTCTGCTTTTGTATTTATTACATGCAGGAATAATGACCTAAGGTTTAAACTCATCTGCTGTGATTAGATCTTGAACAAGGGTTTCAGCAGAATGCTTTGGAAGTTAAGCTTTTACTTGTTTGTCTAGTGTAATAGCTAGCTCATTGTTTTTGAGTAAGTGTTACAAGGTACACTGAAAAATGAGTGGGAAGGTGTGAAATGTGTTCTTAATGCTGGCCATAATATGTTAAATAGATTCCATAAATGTTTCTGGTCCTTTTTTTTTTGTGAGTAGTTGGAACTAAGGGTGTTGACAAAGCTGTTCCAAAACACCCCAAATAACCAAAATCCAATTTATGAATGGGCACTTGCAGGTCCAAGGAAAAGATCTCTCTGCTTAGAGCAAAAATGACCAAGCAGAAAGAAAGCAAAAAATGCTTTATAAGGTTAATAACCAGTGTGAGTGATCAACATTTCTCAGAATGACTTGTATGTGCACATTTGTTTTAGTTTATTTTTATTGAGGAGGGGTGGATGTGGGTTTGTTTTAGCTGTTTTGGTCTGGATTTATTTTCAGTTTGGCTCTGCAAAAGGAGAGCTTTGTTCTACCAGTGCAGCCCAAAGAAATAAAAATATGAAGACAGATTGTTCCCATATCCAAACCCTGCACCTGTTCTGAGCAGGGTAATTGCTAACAAGCTGCTCTCTTTTTAAAATGCCAGTTATCCATAGAGCTGACAGAATCCTGCATTCCTCTGGAAGTGGCATTTTACAGTGACTGAAAAGAAGTGCCAATGTTTTCATGAATAAAGATATTGACCTGGGAAGGCAATTGTGTGACCATAATCATTGAGACAAGAACTGTAGCAACAGGATCTTATAACACAGTGGATTGTAAAGGGATTGTAGAGGGATGAAAATGATAGGTACTTATGCAAATGGATTAGAACTATCCTGTGCCACTTTGTGGATCTGTCTTTTAATCTCTCTTGCTATCTAGGCCACGGCATTAGTCAAAAACAGCTGGAAAGGAATGGACACAATCACTTAATCACAAAATCAGAAGGCTTGCTGGGGTAATTTCCCTTCAAACAGCACAGTGCAAACCTAGGGCAGGTAGTACTTAATATCAGTTGCAAGCCCAGCTCTATAAAGAGCTCTGGAAAGACTGCAATCTTTCTATTATAAGTGTATTGAGTCTGTCTTTTAAGACACCTGAAATGTGACATGAAATTATTTGTCTTTTTTCCATTTGTCAGCTTTTCTTTATGTTTGGGGAATGCAAATGGCAAGAGTTTAATGAAGTGATGTTGTTGTGATTACATCTAAGCTGCAGAGTGAGACTCATTCTCATTCCTACTGCAAAGCAAATTATGTTTGCTTTTCCTACTCTAATGCACTTTGCCCCTGAAATTCTTACCAAAATGAGGGAGGACTGTGATTCTCCTTCGTGCTTTTCTCTGTAGGCTTTGTCCTGGTGACAGAACAGCATAAAAAATAAAAGAAAAAGAGACAAAAGAAAGCAGTTGATTTATTCAAGGCATCAGAAGATGCCATGCTGGCAGCAGCTGCTACAGCCCCAAACTGCTACAGCCAAAATCTGCTACAGCCCAAAACTTCTCTAAGATCTTTCACCTCAGCACAACACCAGGCAGGCACCAGACACTGTTGGAGCTCAGTGCTGTGTTCCAAATAACCAGAGTCCAGGGGTAAACACCAATGTGCATCTGCAGACCTGGACTGTCGGGCAGGTCAGCCTGGTAAAGTTCAATCTGGACTGCAGAAATTATGGCAGAATCTCTGCTTTCAGTTTGAGCTGAACCCAGCCAAAATAGTTAAAACTGCTTGAATTCTCGTTCTTAACATTTATAGAAAAAATGATATTTTCTGCATTTAGCTCATCCCACCATTTATCAGCTGGGCTGATGCAGCATGGGCAGGAGCTCTATGAGAAAAAGCAGTTTGGTTAAATGCCAGCTCTCGGGGTTAGCTTGAAAGTTTGGGTGTCACTTCTCGCTAAGGGGATATGCTGGATTTTAACTACCCAGTGTCTTCTGGAAAGGTCTGGCAGAGGCACTCAGTAGTCCTCAGTTTTAGCCAGTGCCCTTCCTCGTGCCTGCTTCCACCAGGCATTCTCCTGGTGCTTCTGGCATGATTTCCATGGTGGAAATTGTACTGTGGTTTACACAAAGAGTTTTCCAAGAAATCCAGAAAATGCTGTTAGAGTAATTCAGAAACTTGACTTACTAATGCAGCATATTATGCCAATATTTTCTGACCTTTTGTTCTCTTACAACAACCTTAGTTGTACACACTTGCTGGAAAAATTATGTCTTAAAGACTTTTTATCCTCATTGATTAACAATAAAACTCTGTGAGTTGGTAAGCTTTAGGAAGGAAGCTGATCTTTAAGATCCCTTCCAACCTGAACCATTTATGATTCTGTGCCATAGATTGTGATATTCAAGGCTCTGTCTTGCTGCTGCTTAAAAGATTTTCATGCCTGTAGTAAATCAGTTCATCATCAGCCTGTAAACCCTGTTTGGAGATGGACTATATATATTTAGGAAACAGCCTAGAAAAGGAGAGAGAAAGATGCTTCAGCCTATTTGAATTATATTTGCTTTGCATATTTTCTGGGTATATATTTTTTTCAGCATTTCCCTCTGAAATTTGTGTTGCAGCAGCGAGTGGGATTTAGCATAGAGGGATGCAGAAGGTTTGAAATGACTCAGGTTTTCCTCTGACAGCCTCAGCCTGGCCTCCCTCCCACACCAGTCCCTGCAGGTTTTTGGTTTAGCCTTTCTTTGGTCACTGCTGCAGGATTTGCAGCTTCCTTAATGCTGTATCACACATGTGGTACATGTTTTTGTAAGAGCAGTGCTTCAGGGGTCTTTTCAACAGAGGTTGAATGGAGAAATCACAGAGCAGAAACTTTAGGCTTTGTCCTTTGGTTGCATGCATTGAGATCCCTGGTGGTGAGTGCTTGTAAGCTCTTGGCAAATGTGGTCTTTAGCATTTGGCAGCAGTAGCCATTGGAATCTCTAACATTGGTGTGCAGTGGGTTTGTGCATGCAGTGTTTCATTTTTCTCTTTGTAGCTGTGTTTTATTAAGGCATTACTCAATCACAAATTACATTCAGAAATATGTATTACTTGAGGATTGTTTTTGGCAACAACACAATTAAATGGTTTGTGAAAAAGCTACTATGAATAATGAGAAAACTTGCAGTTGTATTATTCTTTGTGCAGCCATTTTCTGATTCATTAGAGTCAGACTTTAAAATCCATAATAACATTATAGGTAGTGTTATTTATAAACCACCATATTCAAGAGTTGATATTTTTTCAAACCACATTAATAAAAAAGCCTATTTAGGAGATTAAATCCTTAAATCTCCATCTGTGCCTGTATTGTTGTTATGTCCCAGTTAGCAGATAGTTATGGGGAAACTACATGGTGTCAAAATCTTCTCATTGTATGGCTCTCTGTGATATTTCCTCTTGAATGCCTCTATCTTCTTGTCACACTCAGAAATCACAGCTTCTGCCTTGCCAGTGATACACAGTCCAAAGATCTATTTAACTGCTTTTTGCTTATGGCCATTTTGAAAAGCAGCGCAAGGCTAAAAATATTTTATTGTTGAAGAACTGCAGCTTACACTGTTTTAAAACTTTGTAGGTTACAGTCCAAGAGTTGCATTGGTTAGCACCAAAAAAGTTAATTGGAGATGCCCTTGATAGTGACTGTGCTATGAATTCACTTTACTATAGTAATTTTTCTGATATTTCATCCAATATTGTTTGTGTACAGTAACTTCATAGATGTCTTACAAGAATGTTGTCACTCAATATCAAAACATCATCATGACCTTTAATAATTTCTGATACAATAATTGGATACAACTTGTAATTTTTATCCAGGTATCAAAATCTAATATCCTAATTTGAGATAAGTCCTTTTTATGCCAGTCTCCAAATTTTCAGCCAACTGGAAACTCTCTTCTTTCTCTCTGTGAGTACCAATAAGCTTTGTATGGTCAGTACTTGATTCATCTCTTTGATATTCTCCTTGCACAAATTTGCAGAAGTATTTAAAATGAAGCTTTATTTTTAGAAACTGAACAATATTCATGTCTGCAGAGAAGAACCTTGTGAATAATGAGGACTTGGTACATTTTTTAGAGGCTTTGGTACATTCATCAAGTTGTCCAGCTTCTATCATTTGAAGTCAGTTCTTTGGAATAGGGTTTCATGATGCTCTGAGGGAAGATACAGTTCTGTCACCACCACTTGGTTCTGTGAGCTTCTAGTTCTTGTCTTAAATGGGACTCTGTCAGGTGTCATTTAAATAAGGCTAATACTGTGATTTTTGGAATAAGACTGTGCTATTAACACTTTAAAATAATTCTTACTTAAGGGAAAACAATAGCTTGCATCTGAGTTCATCTGCCGAACGCAGAAATTCTGTATTTTTGTGGATGGAACCACACAATGCTCATAACCTGAGGATGACCAAAGGGGCTGATGGAGCAGTCATGCAGCCCTTGAAGAGCTGTGTCTAAGGCTACCCAGGCTGTGCTAATTAGTATTTTACAAGGTAGGAAGGAAAATGAGGGAAGCAGGCAGACTTGGAAGTGCTTGGGAAGCAGGGGCAGTGGGGTGGAGAAAGAAGACTGATGCCAGGAGTTTCTGCTTACACCAGCCTGGAGTAGGAGACAATGGCTGCTCTGCCACTCTGCTAAGGCTGAACATCTCAAAAATGAGCAGTCTCAGGCTGGGCAGGGTGATGGGTCCAGTGGGCAGAAGATGTGCTGGGGAAGGGGGATGTTCCTTGCTGGGAGCTGTGATGTGCTGAGGACTGCTGTGAGAATTCCCTGTGGGGCTGCTTAGAGATTGTGTTGGGCAATCCCCCTTTTATTTTCTGGAAAAGAGGACCAGGGGGAGAAGCTGTGTTTTATAGGTATAAATCAACCAGCAAGGGGTTAAAAAAACAACATTAAAAAGTTAAAGACACTATTGCTGCTGTGGGTGATGTGTGATGCTGAAGTGGTGTATGTGAGCCAAGAAGGCACAAGAACATTGCCACCACGTTCCTTTAAGACTTGCTTACCCATTTCACACTCATTATAACCCAGAAATGCAAAATGAAATAATATATATGTGAAAAAATGTTAACATGGTTTTGGAAGCTTGTAAAACAAAGCAGGAGGTTTTGGGGGTTTTTTTTTGCAATCTTACCATAGCATTTAATTTTGAGATACTAAAAGCATGTGTAATTGTGGCAGAGAAAACATTTCTCTGCCAAATCTAGGTAGAAAAAATTGTTTTCTATGAGGGAAAGTTGGGGTTGTAAGAAACACTTGTACAAGTTTTGTCATTGTTTTGTTAGATGTTTATGTGCTGTTTGGTCTCAAACTGTACCACGAACATGGACAATGCATTGCTATTATTGAAAAAATGTAAAAGGTGCCTGGCAGGAGTTAAACGTGTAACCACAGAGGATGTAAGCTTAAGTGCACTGGTACTTACAGAAGCATTCATTTAACATTTGTTATAAGCTACTGTTGTTTTTTTAATAACTAATAGGGGAGCAGTTTACAGTTGATCTACTGCATAGAGAAAAAGAGCTTGTAGCTTCAGATGGAATACTTGCAGCCTCAGGCAGTTTTGCTAATGTTTTCTATTACAAATAAGTTTAATAGTGTGCATTAAAAAGGATGTGTATTTAAACCTTTATGGTCCATACCATGTTAGGTGGAATTACAGTAAATTGCTACATTTCATTTCTGTAATTATCTTATAAACTGCTAGTTGATATTGTCCTGAAGTTTATGTTCAGAACATTTTAACACCAGTTGTATTTTGGACAGCTTGCATAAGATCATTTGATTGCCTCTTAGGGGTATAAAATTACATATATATATATTTAAAAAAGAAAGATCTCTATTAAAAAAGCATGAGAGTTGCACACCTTTGGATGAGTGTGGAGAAGGGAGGGATCATGATCACCTCCTGTGCTGTGATTGTGGGTGTGCACAGAGCAATTCTCCTATCACTAATAGTTCTGGAAATGCATGTTTATGAAATGTGGTCTTTTCCTTTTATTTCATTTTTTTCCATTCCTGTAGGAACTTGGAAGTAACAGCCCTCCGCAGAGGAACTGGAAGGGAATTGCTATTGCGCTGCTGGTGATTCTAGTTGTTTGTTCACTCATCACTATGTCAGTCATTCTTTTAACCCCAGGTAACCTATTCTTTATTTTATCTTATTAAAGGTGTATGATTCATAATGCAGTCATCAAAAGCAATGAATGTTAAAGTGTCTCTTGCCTTTAAGCATTTTTGACTTGTGGCTATTGTAAATTTGTTGTCTGTAGGGACTTGGGAGCTGCTGGAGGCCTTGCAGAGCAGAAATGTTTGGGGTTGGCAATAGGTCCTTAGGATTGTGTCAGCCTTGAGGGGGCTACAGAAATCCTTGTGAGCCTCAGCAGATGTGAGCTAACTTCAAGAGTTTGTTGTTGGTTTTTGGTGTAATTTCAGATTGACAGATGAGCTAAGAGAAACTTCTGTGCCAAGGAAAACTGATTCTGAGAATGCAACTTGGACATGGATCTTCCATATGTACATGCACAAGCTTCTTCCCTTTCTTTCAGAACCAAAAAGGGGAAAGTAGTGGTTCAGTCACAGAAATAAAAAATAGGCAGAGGGCAAGAAATAGACAAAAAGAGCGAACACTGCACACATTTCAAAGAAAAAAAAATAAATATTTGAATCCTTTTGCCAGTTTTGAAGTTAGAGCGTAAAGATTTGCATGACATGCCTAGATAAATAATATTGGTCTGCACCATATTGTCATTCAAGTGCTCAGTTTAAATCAGAAAGTGACTGAAGCCCTTTTCTGTTAAATAATGGTTCCAGGCTGTTTGGCCACCTGATGAAATGAAATCCCAGAGGGAAGCTGCCTGAGTCTGTGCATGAGCAAGTACAGCAGCAGAGTGCTGCTACTTTAGAGGAAGGTGGTGAGGCTGAATGGAAAAGGATCAAAAAGCTTTGCTTGTCAGAGGGGATGAGGCAGCTGGAAAGAGTGTGCAGGAACACTATGGATGGGCTAATTCCTCTGTTTTGTATAAATATCTACTCCTTATGCATGGTGCTTTCCAAAATGACTGTTTGCTTATTTCCACTTAGATCATGTTGAGAAAAATAAAAGCAAAGTTGTGCTGCTGGAGTCTCAGTGAATAGGAGTCTTCTTCAGGGAATAATAAAAAAGAGATTTTGAGAGCACATGGCAGTGTAACCTCGTACACTTTAAGCCAGAAGACTGATTTTGTTTCAAAGAGAGGTAGCTTTTGTTTTGAATACTTGTAAAATATCAAGTGTTTGCTGGAATCTACAATAATAACTTTCAGTTGTGGTTCTTATATCTCTATAGAATTATTAATGATGTTAAAACATAAACTGAAGTCATTGAAGGCACTCATAGAAAAAGAATAAACAACCTAGGGGAATGTTAACTTCTTGAAAAAATATGTTAAAAAAGCTCAGTGAATTACAACATCTCTGAGGCTGTTTCAAAATCCAGAGATCTTGGTTGAAAACTTGTGTAAGCTGGGACCTACATTTCAGTTCAAGTCATGCGAGTGAAAACTAGTCCTGTCAGCTCAGATGCTCTGAGACATCCCATAGAGACTGTGAGGCTTGATATAAATAAAAACCCTTCTCCCAGAAGGATCTAGGTCTGGAAAACTGGGCTTTCTTGTGGGTTGGAAGTGCTTACCATGGAAAGCTTTGGGGATGCATTGTAGGATAAGTACTTGCCCTGTTTTGGCCCTAATCATTGCTCTTCCCCCTTCACTTTCATTATTAATTTGTTTGATTATTATGAATTATTAATATGGTTTGGGAAGCAGATATTTTGCTACTCTGTTGGTCTGCTGGCAGGTACTAAGCACTACAGCTGAAGCTGCTTTGTCATGGATGTGTGTTAAGATCACTTTGGGATGTCCAGTATTTGAGGGGAGGAAAAAAGTAGAGACCCCCTCACATCTGGCTGTTGTGAACTGCTCAGTTCTAAGTTGATGCTAGTTTGTTATTATAAATATTTGGGTTTGAAAATCATTCTCATAAAATATAATAGGTCTGAATGAAGACATTTAGTGCAAATGTCCTGTGTTACCTTGGGATGTTTCAGCATTCATTTCTAGTACCATTTTGAGCATCAGAGAGTTCTCTCCCTGTTTAGTTCTGCCTGTATGGATGGGTGCTTTTCAGATTTCATGTAAATTCCCCTAAACACTGTACATCATGCTGCTTCTTTTTGTGGAAATGATGATAATTTCAGATGATTATTGCTCAGAAGCCTGATTGTTTCACTGGTATTTTTTGGAGGCAAAAGTGTACTTACTGATATGCCAAACACAACAGCAATGATCTCTTTTGCCTGCAATTATTTACACATTGTTTTGTCCACATTATAAGAAACTCTTAGATCTTTGTACACTAACAGTTGTCATTTAACTTCTCTCAAATTTTGAGCAACAGCTTTCCTGCTTTTAACAGAAGGATTGATGCTATCATATGAGAAGGCATGTTTTTAAAAGGAAGTGCAATTCATTTGCAAAAGGCTTCAAAGAGGCTTTAGCTTCCACTAAAGATAAAAACTATATTAAAACTAAAAGGAAATTCTTGATTTTCTTTTTGTATTATCTTTTATTACATGAAATATAACTTGACTATATAATACTAAACAGTTGAAATAGTTGAAATAGGAGGTGTATTTTGACCTATTAATGCCTTAGCTTTTGTTCAAATCTGAAACCTCTATGTTACAATTATGGTTGTGGTTCCAGTAAATGTATAGTACCAACAATATTAGCAACATTTCTGATCATTTTATCTTGCTTTTCATCTATTATAATGCTCAGAATCTTTATAAATGCCTTAGTGTTCTCAACAAAGATGTGGAAAAGTGGAAGAATGAACCATCCAGTGATGTAAAATATTAGTGGCAGAGTCTGAGTGAACTCTGAGACCAGTAACCACTTGTTGGGGCTCAGGAACTCTCTGTGAGCCCCCATGGACTAAGGAGTAAATTAAGTAAACCCCATTGCTCCCAGCAAGTAGAAATTGCCACACTGCTCCATATCTGGGGAGGCTTGCAGGCAAATAGCCCTGCTGGTTTTCCTCAAAATTAGAAAAGTGCAATGATAAAGAAAGTGCACAGAGGTGCCAAAGAATGAAGTTGCCCTTGTTAAAGCAGGGGACTGGAGTGGAAAAACTTGAGAGTTTCAGAACAGGAGCCTGCCTGTCCTCTGGGACAACTGCATTATGAATCTAGTGATTATTGTTTAATATTTGGAACAGATTGCTGGAGAAGTGTTTAAGAGAAAATAAAAGAAAATACCTTGGGAAATAAATATATCTTTATATTGGGAATTAGAGGCCAGTGCAGATACACAGGTGACTGTCCATGAGATGCCATCATTTGGTTTGTCTGTCAGTATAAATATAACCTTTCTTCTGCTGCTTTTATTCTATTTCCTGTTTTTGAGGTTTCATCTCACACCTGCATATACTGAAATAGTCATAGGTAGATTTTTAGATATCAGTGCCTTTAAATCATTCCTGCCTTTGAATCAACTCGTTCTTGCTTTGCATCATGACAGTATGTTCCACATGGTAGGAATTATGTGAAGACCTGTCTGATCAACCACTGTTGATCTCAATTTCAAAACTGGCAAATGTTCAATTGAAAGTATTAGCAGCTGAAAGCTTTTATATGAAAAACCACTTAAGAACAGCCTAAGAGTTGTATGGATTTTGCCTCCTCTGTACAGGTGTTTTGCCACAACACTTAAAGCTGTTTCTTCCTTTTGGGGCTGACAGTAGTTCCACCTTCATATTAACTTCCAGTTTCTAAAGGTGTGGAAGATTCAAATGCTTTTTCTAGGACTCCCTCACTGAGCTATTGATGTTGGCATTTAAACCATGCCTGCTGATATGTGCACTTACTGTTGAGCAAAGTGGCACCTGCCTCTAATCATAGACTCAAGGAAAACTCACACATGATGGGAAAAAAGGGACACCTTTCCAGAAAAATTGCTTGAGAGAACATTTAGGTCAGACAAACGGTCAGAAAATGCTTTTTGTGGAAAGGGTTGAGTAAAATCAAGCTCTGGGAAGAGAATCAGTTTGGATCATGTCCAGTAGATAAACTGTTCAGGGTTAGGACCAACCTCTCCATACCCTCTCTCACACTACTTTTAAAGGAAGAGAAAGCAAATCATGTGGTTTTTTTTTTTTGGTTTTTTTTTTTTTTTTGTTTGTTTGGTTTTTTTTTTTGGTGATGTGGATAGTCAATTCAAGAAGATTCATGTTTCTGTTCAGTTCTGTACAGACTCCCTGTAACTACTGTAAACTGGCAGACAGGTTTTGATATCTGACTATTTTCTGGCAAGTTTCCTTCCTTTGTCATGATAACACAAAGTGGCTATTCCCAGTTACACCTGCAAGCTTGCATACAGTTTACTAGTGGTGTTTTTCCACTTTTTAGATGGCATTTAACATCAAGCCTTTATCCTAATTTCTAGTGTAAAATTATTTTTTTTCCCACAGAAAAGTCAGTAGGGAGCTTCAGTTAATGGCATACTACAGCACATAATTATTAGTTTGATTTGCTAAGTTAGAAGGCAAATTTTATGAGGTGTTTAGACTAAAATTAATCTGCAAAGATAATATCCTATAAACTCATGAAAAGTAGCAAGGCCATGAATTTCAAGTTTTGGAGTCTTCTAGTTTAGTAAGCACAAACTGGTTTGTCACTTTGAATTAAAACATGCCAGTATTTGAACTGTTTTTAATTGAATGTACAGTTAAAATTAGTCATTTAGTCTTTAGCATTTGATTTTGTTTGTATCTTCTGTAATGAGTCATTTGCTATACATAAATATATATGTACATAATTTCAGACCAAAATACAGAAGTTTGTGGTAAATAATGTGAGAACATTGGAAGTATCATTCCTTCAAGGAATAATTCAATAAAATTTACAATGGAAATGAAAAAGAGATAGTAAGCTATTTTGTAATGTAATAAATACAAAGCAGTAAAAGGAAGTCTTTAAAATAAAACAAGCACATCCTAGAATCAAAGATTAGTTTGGGTTGGAAGGAGCCTTAAAGATCATCTCATTCCAAGCCCCCTGCCATGGGCAGGGACACTTTCCACTATCCCAGGTGGCTCCAAGCCCTGTCCTGGTTCAGAACACTCCAGGGATGGTGCAGCCACAGCTTCTCTGGGCAATCTATGCCAGAGCCTCACTGAGAAGAATTTCTTCCTAACACCCAATCTAAACCTGGACTCTATCAGTTTAAAGCAATTTCCCCTTTCCTATCACTCCATGGCAGTCCAAAAATCCCTCTGCAGCCCCCTAAGGTCTCACTGGAGCCTTCTCCAGGCTGAACAGCCTCAAATTTCCTGTCCCCACAGCAGAGATGCTGCAGCCCCCTGAGCATCTCTGTGGCCTCCTCTGGACCTGCCCCAACAGGTCCGGAGATACCAACAGTGCATCCCAGGAGCCTTCTGGGTTGGCTGTGCCCTGGGGTGCTGTCCCCCCAAGAGCTGTTGGGGTGGTTGAAGTCCCCCACAAGGACCAGGGCTTGTGGATGTGAGGACACTCCTCTTGGTGTTCCAGCTCAGGTGGCCTGTAGCCCTGAGGTGACGGTAATGTCACCTGTCCCTGTCCCTTCTTCAATCCTGACCCATCAGGTCAGCTCCTCCCCCATCCTCAGGTGTAGCTCTGTGCATTCCAGCTGGTCCCTGGCACAGAGGCCACCCCCTCCTGTTCTGCCCTGCCTCTGAGTGTGAGCATGGTGGGGTACAACTAATCTGTGCTTGTGCTCAGGAAAGATTAACCCATTACTGTTCTGAGGGTTCCCATGGTGTGTAATTCCTGCTGTTACAGATAAACTGGGCATCTGAGATACTGACAGAGGGCAAAGGTAGAGTTACCAACACAGCTCTGTTTCGGTTAAAACTCAGCATTAGAAAAAAAATTACTTCTAAAACATCTAGTAAAGTTGCTTGAAGATGCCATTTTTTTCTATTTACAAATGCTAACCGTAATTTAAAACTTACTTTAAAATCCAATTTATATAGAGATTTCTTGCCACTGATATGATAGAAAACAGAGAGAAGAACTGGTGTTCCTTTCTTTTCTAATAACCTCTCTGCACTCAGCTGATGTATTGTTTTAGTGATTTTCATTTAAGCAGTTGAAAAAAAAATCTGTCATAGGTGAGGCAGTCTTTGACAACATAACAGCTTGTGTGAGCTTGATTGCTAGTTGGCAAACTGGCAGGAAATAAAGGGTCACAATAAGTAGAAACAGACTCAGGTAAGGTTAGAAGGGAAACACTTTTGGAATTATAAACAGCATCAGGACCAGGGTGTGTTGAATCCAAGTAGGTGATGGAAAACAGCTTGTCGAGGGTAGGTTGTCAACAAGGGTTTGGAGAAGGGGGATAATGGGCATGTGAAGAGCCCAGTGTTTGATGCTGCTAGGTCAGAAGCAGTGTTTTGAAGACACAGGAATGTATCTGTGGAGCTGAATAGAGCACACACAACAACATGTGCTTACTTTGAAGATAAAAACGCAGTGTGTGGCAGGAGCAAGAGCTAACAAGGTCCCATGATGTGTAAACAGAGGGATTAGGTATAAATCAAGAGAGATAATGTTGCTCTGCTCTAAAGCTCCAGTAAGACTGCAAGTGGTATGTTGTGTCCCATGCTGGACTGGCAGATGAAAAAAAAAACAAACCTAAATAGACTATTTTGATTCCTGGAAGGTAGGAAGAGGGCAAAAAGCTTATCTAAGGATTAGAGTGTTTGTCTTATGAGAGAGGATTTGGACAACTCTGCATGCTTGGCCTTACAAGACATGAAGTGCAAGAAGAGTTGATTACATAGGGTGAGTGCTTCCCTTGCCACCTGGGAGGGAGCAACATGAAAAATGCAGCAGAGCTGTGTGTGAGCAGCTGGCATGGCCTCGTGTCCATTGTTAATTCATGGTGTGCACTAAAAGGGAGTTTCTCTTCAGTACACCAAGGATGCACCTTATTAACACCAGCTGAAGTGACTGCAGCAGGCAGTGCTGACATTTAAAGGTAAAAATATCACATTGCTGTCGATTCCAGTGAGCTTTCAGCTGGCCCTCTAATTGAGAAATTTGGCTGAATAAAGAACCAATGACAAAACTATTGATTGACTTTATTCTCTTGGAAGGGTCACGTTTTCATCCAAAATGTATTACAGGATATGACCTTTACAAAGCAGGTTTCTTTGTTAAAAACGTCCTGGTAACATCATGGGTTGACACAGATAACAAGATTGCTGCTTGACTGCTGTGATGACAGACACTCTTTTTGTATGTGTCTGTCATCACAGCCCTGTTTAGTATCAGTAAAGACAAAAATCTGCCTAACACCAAGTTCCTCTTGTGGAGAAGGAAAGAAAAGCTCATAGAGAAGAGAAAGAATGCAGTAATTTATGGTAACCTGCCCAATAATCCAAAATTATTTTAAAAACCTGGCTGGGCATTCGACTGGTTGTATGGGAAGTGCACAGGTGCATCTTTTTGCAAGGGCACAGGCAACAAAGGGCACAGCTTTTGGCAGCTGCTGTTCCAAACAGCCTAAAGCAGGTGAAGTGCAAGCTGCTGCCAGTGATTATTGCTTGGAATCTTTGTGGGTTTGGCTTTTGACACTAAAACTTTTGCTTTGATAGAAATGGTTCAACGTTACCACTGTTAGTGCAGCAGTTCACTATTGAATCCTCACTATTTATTTAGCTTGCAACACAAGAACACATATTTAGAGAGCTTCTTTTTTAGTTTTCTAAAGTGTGAAGATGATTTTAGATGCAGGAAAATGGTTTTGTTTTATTTTGTATGTCAATGTTGGCTAATTGTACTAATTCAGAAGCACAATACTCCTGGGTTCTGTTTGGGAAAACACAAGGCATTAACCAAGTTGTCTTGTTCACTAGACAGCAAGCACAGGCTATAAAAAGTGCATGTAGATTTTTAAAATTTAATTTTAAATTGTTGAATAAGTGAAGTTGGTTCCAAACTTACTTGCAGGAGTTTTTTGTGTAGTTTCTCTCAGTGTAAGGTACTCAATACAAGTAACATCCTTTGGTTGTCAGGAAGTTTTGGTATTGTTTGCAATTTTTTTGTGGTGTGGGCCTGTGGTAAGAAAGAGCTTTGCTGCCAAAGTCCCAATATAATAAAAAGCCAAACACTAAGTCTTGTAGCTTGCCTGTCCAAAAGGTACCAATTCTTTGTTTTCTGAAGCTTTACTAAACAAAAATTATACTTTTCCTTGTGAAAAAAAAAGAAAAAAAGAGCAAGATATTGTTACCAATTTCAACAGGACCTCTGGTTCTATAATTCCAGTGTTTTGCAAACAGCACTGAGTATATTGTTTTCAATAATTATCTCAAATGATCTTGTTGTGTTTATTTTAGATGAACTCGCAAATTCATCAGAAAACAGATTATCCTTGGAAGATCTCTTCAGAAAAGAGTTCATAGTTCATAATCCAGAAGCCAAATGGATTAATGGTAAGTTTATAAACTCTCACTTAATTTGAAACTAGGTAAAAATTTTAAGTATTGAATTATATTATCCAGTCACTGAGAAAAAAAAAAAAATCAGTTATAATTTCAAACCCTCTTGAAATTGGCCAGTGTCCCAGTTTTCCTTGTTGCTCTGAATCACGTCTCTTTCATTAATTTTTGAAGTGGCTTTCTAATTTTAAAGCTCTGTCTAGTAGAAACCCACTAAAATTATCTGTTCATGCTCCTGACTCAGTTGGAAGCAGTGATGAGGAATTGTGTTTAAGAGCTGGATCTTGTTTGTGGATTCACAAGAAGATCAACTCTATTAATATCTGAACTTTGGGATTTGAGAACTGGTTCTCTTCACATCTAGAAAAGACTTGAATATTTCAACATACTTGAACAGTCATAGTAATTTTCTGATAACTACAAATTGTATTCTGATTTATTAAATGATTTGTGCATGACATACAGATTCCTCCAACATTTTAATGTGAAAGAAAACATATTCAAACTCTTCTTTTCAACTCATTGATTTCCTTTTCTCTTGATGCCATGCCTGTTCACTTTCCCTGTTTTTAAGAAATGTACACATAGTGCAGTAGCAGCTGTCTGGTTTGTGTCATTGTGGTAATCTGGGTGTTACTGCAAGTGATAGAATCCAAGGAATGACAACAGGATTTGTGCAAACCTGGGCAAGGCAGAACTGTTGAGGAGGGCTCTGTGCAAGGCAGGAGCCTGGCAGTCTGGTGGCTGTGTGTGTAAATTCAGAATGACTTTACATGGAAATAATGCTTCAATTTTATCAATTTTGGCAGTCAACTATAACTAGAGCTGCTTTACTTAGTAGGGAGCTGAGTGATTGAATTATTGCTTTATGATAAACTCTGAAGAATGAAGAGGGTATAATAACTGCATTTTAAAGCAAAAACATAAAAAGGAGAAATGTATGGTCAATCTTTTTTTTTCAGGACCTGCTCTGGTGTTGTTTGTTCCCCATTAGTTTAGGGCTAAGGGATGCTCAGTTTAGTTTTCTGTCACTCTCTTTCCCATCTACTCCAATGGCATCTCACCTCTGTGCTGAGCTGCCCTTACTTTCTTCTTTGGACTGGTTCCTGTCTGCAGTCAGTGCAAAAAAAATTGATACTGGGTAAAGCTGGAACAGTTCTAATGCCGAGAGGAGCAGTTTCTTGTGTTTGGCAGAAAACTTTTCCTGTAAGAATATTTGCTAATGAAATCATAAAACAGGTTTCAATTCAATTTTGTTCTCTGCTAAATTCACAAAACAGCTGCCTCTGACCCCACCCTATCTGAAAAACACTGCTCCTAATTGTCAAATAAAGTTATCACAGACCCAGTATTGTAAACTAAAGTGGTCACTGAAAGCAGGTAAGTACATAGTGGATAAAGATCATTACGCTGGTTCCATCTATTATTCTTGTTACTTAAAAAATCCATGAGATTATTCTCCTAAGAACTGTAGTAGTTCTTCATAACATGTGCATAATATTCTATGCATAAAAATAATACTAATTTCAAAACTCAGGACAATAAAACTAAAAGGCTGTGGATGGAGTTATATTAAATATCAGTGATGCTATAAAACATGTAGTTTATTGTATTTCTTAACTCTCTTCTACAGCCTGTAATAAGAGCAAAGCTTCTTTTATGAGTTTTCCAGATGTGGTAAAAAGAAATGTAGAATTTGATGCTAAACCCTTGATTGAATACAGGTTTCTCCTGTGGTCTTCAAAGTCCATATTAAAAAGCTCCTAAAATGAAATATAATTTTATTAACATCATGCAAAAATATAATTTGTCTTAGTATCATGCAAAAAATTGCTGTAAACAATCCAGTCTAAGAGCTATGAGATTTTATAGGTATGAACTTTTCCATCTCTTGAAAACAATATTAGAAATGCTATTTTTAGAAAAAGACCCTGTGTTTTATTAACAGTACCTTTGTAATAATATCCAGTTTTTCTGCAATGATGGTTTTCTGAGTCAGTGTGAAAACTTCTAAACTTGCAGTTAGGTGTTCTCCTGATTTTATTGGCCAAAGAAACAATGAAGTCCAATAGTACAGAAAAAAACTGAAGAAAGAGAGGACATTTTGTTTATTAGAGCATATGTGTGTGAGAAAAAGTGGGGGTAATTAAGGATTTATTAATTGTTTAGTATTTTTGATAAACACAGGAAAAAATGCATAGGTTTGGTATTTTTTCACACTTTTTTTGAAAATAGCCAGTGTAGTTAATGATATCCAATATCCTGGGCAATAAAAAAACCCAAAGGAATAGTCTTGCAAAGCAGCATTTCTGCTTTCTGCTTCCATTTTTATTTTTTAAGACTTTATTTCCTGGCACTGTGGCATTGCAGTGATGGCATTATATGCATAGAAAATGAAATCTATAACTTCAGATTCATTACTGTGCAGCTGGAGGGGAGCATTTGGCACTTTCTTTGGATATTGGCAGGGTAAGTGAACTCTGTGCAGGATGATTTCAGCAGAAAATAAATAGCTACTTACTACCTTTTGCTCCCCTTGGAATAGGATAATTTGTGTCCATCTGGAAGTTTTATCATCTTTACCTCCTGGGAAGGGGTAGGAATAGAGATTGAAGATAGGGCTGGAGCATGTAGCAAAACAAAAAGAAAGATTTAAGGATTTCAAGTGATGGATGAATCACTGTGTCTGTAGGTAAGGCTTGGTATTTAACTGCTGCCCTTTAATGAAACTTTTCCTTCTGATCTTTGAATTTCTCTGACATTGTGCATTATTTCTTCCTTGTTTGAAAGCTCCTTCACTGCAAAATCCATCCCCATGTAGCTATTTTGAGTGCTCTTTAATAAGAGAAGCCCTGGAATGCAGAAGTTTTTACAGTTCATTTCCTTTTCTGCTGGAAACTGAGTCCATAATTTTATGTGCTTGCTACAGAAGTTAATAATTATGCAAATGTCTAAAGTTGGAGAGGAGATGTTGGTCTTTATCTGAGATAATCAGATGTTGCTGAAGAAAATAAAAGAAACACTCTGAGCTAGTCTTAAAAGTGACAAAATATATTCCCATTTTATAAAATATGTAAAGATGTACCTGTGCAGATACCCAGATTTCTTCCTCCCTTCCTTTTTATCTCTTTCTATTTTGGTTTATTTCAAAGGCAATTTATATTTTTTTTAAACCTGACCTGGATTTTTTTTTTCTTTCTTTGAAAGAATTTGCAAAGGAAAGGGTAAGAAAATAGGGAAGATAGCTAGTAATTTTGTTAAAAATAATTTAGTAGTGTACTAAGTGTACTAAGCTTTATTAGTTATAAATCTGATCACTTTGGCTGAAAAAGGACATGGTGAAAGTACACACAACCATTAACCAGTCCAATCCCTTTTGGCTGGAAAATAGTTTTATTTCAGGAGGCATTTCAGTTATCTGACATAGTTTTGGAGACCTTAAATGAGAGAACATCTTACTTTACCATTATTGATCTTCAGGTTTTCTAATAGGAAATAAGAATTTAACATGCTGCCAATGAATAATGCAAGCAGTTGAACCTGATTGGTGAATTTTTTCAGGATGCTTTCCCAATTTCTCTTAAGTTAGAAATATGTATGCTGCCCTGTGGGAAATATTGAGAACTGACCAGATTTGCATTCTATTACTGAGGTCTGTACTTATATCTCTTGTTTCAGGGACTAAAGCTGTTAATGACAATAAACAGCTGGTAATAACAATAATAACAATAAAATTCAGAAGATATGTGTTTATTCCTCTGTGAATATATGAGTTGCTTGCACTTTTTTTGTTTCAGACATTCTTTGCCAGTCTTTCCTGTATATGATGGAATGCACTGGCTCCTTGGTGGTACTCTGGCAGATGGGTATAGAGTCAGCACAGTGACAGGATTTTTCATATATTTTAATAATGTGCATGTGTATTTTTTGTGTGGTTCTATGTGTGTGTGCCAGCAAGGGAGAAAGGGTTTGCAGTGACATTTCAGAGGGAAGCAGAGTTCCTTTCTTTACCCAACCAGCCCAAACATGAATGCAGCATTCCAGTGAGAGCTTTCTGGAGGAAGCCTGTGTTTGCACCTCATTCTCTTCTTGTAAACCTCTGATTTGGAATTAGGTTTATAACTTTGTCCACCAGAAAATCCAGAGTTGTGCCAGCAGACTCAGCAGGCACACCCTGTTCAGATTTAATTTTCAAAGCAAATAATTTTTTCCTGCACATATATTTTCAAGGCAAAGATTCTTCAACTTTTTTTTTTTGTTTCTTCAACAGTTTTAATGTGTTTTCATCTTTTGGAGATGATAAGAAACTACTTCATCTAAGTCAGAAATATTTTCCCTCCATTTTTTTTTAAACTCAAACCCTTGCATTACCTTTCCTTACTTGTTTTGTTTGTGGGTTTACATGGTGTTTCCAGGTTTTCTGTATTAGTCTCAGCAGAAGCTTTTGTTTACTGAGTAATTGCTGATTCTGTGTATTATAGTTAACATGGAATGATATTACCTGGCTGAAGAAGTATTATTTCAGCTTCTCATAACATGTTTGCTTTCCTTAAAGAGCAACTGAGAGAGTGTCTTCCCATAATTTTATTTGTGGTTGTCCCTGGCATGTTTCTCATGCTGTACACTGGGGAGTGAAATGTGCAGACAGTGGCTTTTGCTGGAGCTGGTGCTTCCCTTGGGTATCTGTTGCCTCTTGTCTATCCTGAAAAATAAAATAAAAGTGGGCTGGGAAACCTGGCATGAAGGTGGTTGAAATTGCTTTAAAATTATTAATGATTAAAATGGAAGTGGTTTGGGAAGCACAGCACACAGATTCCACAGTAGCACATATGCCAGCTTTGTGCAGCAAAAATGTGGTTTAAAACATTTGGCACTTCTTAAAGGAAGCTTTTCCTGTGCATGAGATAAACACAAACTTGTTTTCACAGAGCTGAGTGTGTTGTGATGTTTGTGGATGGGTAGAGGTAAAATGCAAGAAATAATCCAGCACTGAGCAATAGGAGAAGAGATTCTGCTCCAGAAGTTTGTTTCTGAGTTGGATTCAAGAAGCAAGGAAATACCTCGTTTAGAATTACATGTCTAAAATATCTACATATTTGTTGGTATTACTCTTGCAATCTGTGATGGATATTAAGAGTGAAGTCCTGTATTATTTTTTTCCCTGTCCCCTAAATGAGAAGAGAGTCTGAAGTGGCCAGGCTGGAATGCAGCCACTGTGTACAAGAGCATTTTTGGTGCAGCAGGGGCTGTGTGTGGTGCTCACATATTTGCTGTGATGTGATGCATTAATGCTTGGGCAGAAGTGAAGAGGGGTGTGCTCAGTGTTGCTCGTGCCAGCTCTGCACAGAGCTTTCATTTTTTGTTGGAATCTCTCTGAGCTGGAAGCCAGGCCAGGGAGTTGTTTTGTTGCCTGTGGCTCTCTGTGAAGAGTGTATTTCTGAAAGGCAGCAGAGGGGGTTGGACTTTGATTCTCTGTGATGCAAAAAGCAGCCTGTGGAAGAACAAGTGAAAAAGTCCTAAGATAGCACTCCAGTCTTTGGAGGCTTTCAGCTAAAACTCTTCTGTCCTAAAACTCCAGCAAACTGTGTGAAATACACACCCAGGTTTTGCCAAGTCTGAAGACAAAGAAAATTTGAGAAGATATATAGAGCATCTCGGGGCTGGCTGATGTTTCTCTCAGAAACTGCTAAAAGGGGGAATAAAGGGCTTGATTGATACCATTCTACTCTTTTATTAAAATTACTTTGTAAACAAAATAATTTAAACAGTGTTTTTGTGAAACAGAATGAATGATTCAATTCCTCATTGGGGAATTGACTGGAGGAGTTTGGGGCTGTGCTTGTGCTGATGCTAAAGATTCTCTCTGAGCCAGCTGTGGATGGGTAATTGGTCATTCAGGAAAAGGTTGTGGAGGTACCACCCCTGTGCCAAGTATAATGTGGTGTTCTTTGATCCAGGAATTGTGGTTTCTCAAGCAATGGACAGTTTTGGTTTAGATAGAATTTTTGTTTTATCATTAGTTTTAGTTTTTGTGGGTGGTTGGTTTGATATTTTGTTCTCATTAAATTCTTCCTTCCACCCTTTGTACAACAGTAAGGTTTTTCCCTGAATATTTTTCCCTCTTGGCTCTGGTCTAGTCTTTAAGCAGTGTTACCTAGTGGCAGTTTTACCAGATGTCCCCTGCCCCACCACACTGTCAGGACCTGCAGCACAGACTGTGCCCCTTTCTGCCCCCCTGTTATTGATGTCTCCAAGCTGCCACATTTCCTGCTTGCTTAGAAGCAGGTCTTGGGCAGTTTCTGCTCAGATCAAGGATGTTAATCCCTGTTGCTGCATCAATACTGGTGCCACTGTTAATGATTGTTAACAAGCATTAAACAGTGCTGTGTATTCAGGGCCATTAACTTGTGTCACCATTATATCCTGCAAATGACTTCTCCCTTTCTCCACCAATATTCTCTGTACTCCAGGACAACATTGTGCTAGTCATGATCTCTGCAGTGTCCTGTGGCTGTTGTTTTTTCTCAAGCATCAACCATTATTGATTGCAATTTTTTTTTTCCTGGCCATTTTTTTTCTGACATTGTGTTTTTGATTTTTACTAGGTGTGTTGTATTTCTTCCACAGAGTACTTGAAATATATTTTCCTTAAGAGTCCTCGCTTCTTGTAACAACTTACTTCTAGTTGTCTTTATTGAAATGTGCCCTGATTCCATGCTAGCTGAAATCTTTGGGTATGGGACAAAATCCAGAGATTGGGATATAAGTCAGGAAAAATGAAAACAAATATTCCAACTAGTGGGAGGTCAAACTACCTTTTGCCACCAATAGTCAAAAACACAGCTAATCATTGCAATCCTTTTTAAAATTTATGTCCCTATTGATTTTTTACTTATTCCACAGCCCAAAGCATTAAGAATTTAACAAAGACATCAATATACTTAGAAAACATTTACACAGGGAGAGTGTATCTGTTGCACAAGGTGTCTCTTGAAAGAGATTAGCAGAATGATTTACATTTTCTAATCAGTATTTCTGGATAGTAACCTAATGTTGGAAGGTTAAGTACAGCAGTTCAGTGTGTGAACTCCTGGGACAGCGGACCAGACACTAAATAAATCTGAGTTCTCCCTGTTTGTTGAAGCAAAAGTCTGCTGAGTGTAGTGCAGGAGTAAGTTTAAATATCCCCACAGTTGCCATAGTGATGTTGGTGGAAAAGGGAGGCCTTTTCTCAGTAACACATTTCTGGCTAAGACATCGGTTCTTAATGTGATCAACAAGTCTAAACTGAATGTGCTACATCATTACTCCTAGGATGCAACCCCCTAGGGTGAATATTTTTTGTTGCAGGAGCAGAGCTGAGCAGTGAATAAAGCATTTTGGAATGGTAACAGATGGTGGGTGCTGCACAGCAGACTTGTGAGCTCCCTCCAGACTTCCACTTTGTTTTCTGTTACTCATAGAGACTTCAGGGATGTGCCTGTGTGCATCAGCAGGCTCATGTACACATGCAGAGTCATGTTTTCACCCTGTGCCTCCTTGTTGAGTTTTCCCCACTTGTCATCACTGGTGCTCAGCACAAAGTGTGCCCACTGCCCAGCTGGAGCTGCAGTCCTTTCCCATGGCATGGATTTTTTGTTATCTGCTACCTTTTCCTTTGGAAGCTGCTGTTTATACCTGCAGCTGGCTTCACGATCCTTCTAAAAGGCTCATTTAGGTCTGCTCTAATTTGTTCAATTGGATTTCCTTCAGAGGAGTGCTGTGCAGGAGGGGGATAAACCTGGAGTCGTTGCTGTGTGCAGCAGCAGCACAGTTGGCTGATTCTGCCTTGTTTCCATTTGCCTAAACCAAATCCTTGAATTTTCATTATGTTTCTTTCTAGACACTTCCTTAACAAACACTCAGTTGTGTTTTGTGGCAGATAAGTAAGCTGTACAGTGCTTAAACTCTGTGTCTTTAAAAGCCAAAGTTTTACATTTCTAATCCTTACATTTTGTTGTCCATTCCTTTTTTCTTGGATTAAGAGGCAGTTAAACCAATACTTTCTATACCATTCTATCTAGCTCAAATGTTTGCATCATGGATCTGTAAAAATTGCATTTTTAAACACATTTGTATCTATGAAGATATATATACACATAAGTTTATTTCACTTTTAGTCCTTTTTTTACTTTGCTCTCTAACTGATTCTGTTGTGGCAGATTTCAGAGACACATATTTGCCATGCTAAGAGTCATTCAACTTGAACCCAGTTTTTGCCCATGTTTTCCATGATATTTTCCTCCCCAGGGATAAAGCTCATCTTTAGTTCTGAGAAGGGTTTCCATAGTTGAGACTTCCTTGATGAATGCAGCCCGTCTTATTTAACCAGTGCCTCAGAGGGAAATGCAGAGTGTGCCTTCTGCACTTGCCGCCCACTTTAGGCATAGGACTGACTGAATTTCCTCTGCATGTGGAATATTGATTTTTGCATTCAGCCAAAGCTACTTGGAAGCCTAAAATTTTCTACAAATCTGTAAGGTGCATTTGGAAAGTAAAAATTATAAATACTTAAAAAATGTGGCCTTGAGAGCCCAGGACTTTTGGGTTGTCATTTTGAGCAATAGCAATACATGAAGAAGGTAAGATAATCTGTTTTATTGCAGGACAGGCATTACATGAGAATTAGTTTACTAATTTCAAAAGTTATTTTTTGACCCCATCCTGGAGCAGCCATCTCTAGGATAAAAAGGCAACTTAATTTCTTCTCAGGCCTAGAGTCTTGTCTGCCAGATTGGCTCTGTTAATTCTGTAATGGTGATTCAGATAATTATGTATTTGTTATCAGGATCTCAGCTGAGACAGCTTATCTGTAAAGGTCACTAAGCTGTCAGATTCAGAGTGGCAAGTATGGTTGGCTGAAGATACATTTGTTAGAAATGTTTTCTGATGCTTTCTTTTTAGTTTTTCATTTGCAAGTTTTGTATGAAGGAATGTTTTCTGTATAAACTTTGTGAAGAAGGTTTAGACAGTTTGCTTCAGCTTTCTCACATTTTGGACAATGTGATTTTTAATTTTGAATGTTGAAATCTTATCTTTGGCACAGTAATTTCATTTTGACATAATTATTTTCATGTGTTTTATATTACTTGGCCACACTCTTGTTCATGCAAAAATGATGTATTGTATTATTGAAGTGAACAGTTCAACATTTAAAAACAAGTATTTCAATATATTCTAAATTCTGAGGAATATTTTAACTAAAAAAATAGTGAAGTATAAGGTTTCAATTTATTCTAATTTGGAATAAGAATGATTGCACTATCCAATATTTATTCCTCTCTATGGGCAATTTAGAGAAGGAGGCTCTAAGCCATATTATCAATTACAACTCCAAACCACATTATAAATTTCCCAAACTATGATGTCATGTTCCATTCATGGAAATCTGTTGCAGAGTTAATGTCATAATCTGCAGCATTTCCATTGATTCTTGATGGATTCCAGATGTATGAAGATATGGAAATGGGCTCCTGTTCTGAGATACTTCAAAGGTAGATGTTAATTCTTTGCTTTCTGGGCAACTGCACATGTAATGAAATTTATGTAAGCTATGAATTTTTATCTTTTTTCCATTTTAATACCCAGTGTTGTACCTTGTCCTCTAAGAGGCAAAGACTCACTGTTCCAGCAAGTTAGCTCTTTCTTTTTTTAGCAATTTAAAATGGTCATGTAACATGTTACATAAATATTCCTCTCTGCTTAAATACTCTGCTCTCTTTCCCAGCTATTTTCTGAGCTCTTATTTTGATAAATTGCTAGTTGGAAACAATTTGGCCTCAAACTTCTTGCTGAAGACCGTGATTAACTCATGCATGTTACTGTAATGGAAATAAAAGCAACAGTTCTGCTGTGTTATTCCGGAAAAAGTTATAAAGTTAAATTTTATTTTTACCTACTTAGCTAAAGTCAGGGCAAAGAGTATTGAGAAAGAGCTGAAAGTGGAGATAAATAATTTTTTTTACTTCATGTACTGCCATTGCCACTATCACTGTTTGATGTGTTGTAAATGGAAGTAGAGGCAGGCAATGTCTTTCAGGATTAAATGCTTTCTGTCTCACTGCCATCTTCAAAATAATATTTTATTAGTTTGAACCAAACATTTTTTGATTATGTGTCTGTCCTGAGCAATACACAGCCACTGATTACCTCACCTCTAGATTATACAGTTGGTGTTTGTTCCTCCTTATGAAACTAAACAAGTCTGGGTATTCAATAATTTGCATTATTTTTTTTTTCTCTTTGCTTGGTGATTTTCTGGATTGAGTAAGGCCAGACTCTCAGGAAATAAAACGTAGGGTTTGTTTTTATCTGAGAGTAGGACTTTGCAGAGCTGAGAGTGGGAAAGCAGCTTCACTGACAGCCTGGCTGCAGGCACCATGCTGGAGGCAGCCCAGTCCCTCTGCTGAAAAACATGACATTTCCTAATTCCCCACACTGGTAATGTGTTGGATGAAGGTTATTTTAGTTCTTAGTAAGAGCAGAGATTGACTTAATATCTGCTTTAGTCTCTGCTTCCTGGTTTGTTTAATAACCATAAAAACCTTCAGAGCTAAACTTCTCAAGGAACTTTATTCAGTAACTCAAACTGAGTACATTGATATATCTGTGACTACTCATTCTTTTAGTAGTGAACTTGAGTACAGTGTCATATTTTTAAAATGTATTTTATTATTACAGTGGCTCAAAAAAGGAAATTTTTAGCTTAAATCAAGTCAGAATATAGAGACATTAATTTTTAATTAAAATTTAAAAAAGGCTTGGGAGTTTTTGTTATTTCTAGTAAATGTGATTCCTCTGCTGAGTAACAGTTTATAATGTTATATTTGTGGCATAGATAAAATAAATACTTGTATAAATCTTGATTTTTCAGGAAGATTTGATTTTTCAGCACCCACAACTGACTATGGTGCTTATATAAACTAATTTAAACATAAGAGTTTTCAAAGCAGCATTTTTTTCTTTCTTAGATGTGAGGGAATTTAGGGAGTTCCTTGCTTGAGAGTCAACATTTAGAGAAGTGTGAAGAGCTCAGAGGTCAGGGAGAGGATTTGTTTTCTAGCAAATAGGAAATGGATATGGAGAAGCTGTTAACAGCCACTGACTTTGACAGTGCAGGGAAGCCTGTTTGATGTGGAAGGAAAAGATGGTTTGTTATATGTTTTGTTTTGTTCTTTTTCTTTCTTTCTTTTCTTTTTTTTTTTTTTTTTTTTTTTTTTTTTTTTTTAACAGCGTTGATGCTTGTGCTGGAATAAGAACTGGGCTCTGATCTTTCTGGAGGTTAATCTTAATGAACAAACAGTGTCAGAAAAGAGAGATTGGCATCTGTAAGATCTGCTGTGCTTTCCCTCAGAGCACCCTTTTTCTTCCCTGCTTCTCAAGGAGGGATAAAGCTTAATGCTTTGTCAGAGAATTTACTGAAAAAATGAAAAAAAAACCCAAAGAAACATTAGCAAGAATTTGGTTTGTTATTTTAAAATACCATCAGTTCACCATCTTTATTAAGACATGATTAGCTGTGTGTCCATGGAATCACAGAACAGTTGATAGAGACCTTTAAAAGTCCTTTAGGACTTAGGGACTCAACCCCCCTGCAATGAGCAGGGACATCTTCAATGATCCCCCTCCAGCCTTGAGTGTTTCCAGGAATGGGTCAGCCTCTGCCTGAGTAAAGAGTAAAAAACTTCTTCCTTAATTCTAATCTATATTGATCATCTTTTAGCTTCAAAACATTAGCCCTTGTCCTCTTGCCACAGATTCTGCTAAAAAATCTGTCCCCAGATAGATAATCTAGATACAGCAAAACAGTTTGCTGGTGGATGAAATCATACTGGTTCTTTGGGAGGCTATTAAAGAAAGGACCATAGAGAGGAATTGCCTGATTTTATCTTTACCAGAACAGCAGTGAAATGTACTTTCAATAATGGAATATCTTTAAGCATTTTGCCATGACAGCCTTTAATTATAAGGGTGATTATTTTTACTGCATTTTGTGATGTATTTTTTTTTACATAATAGCAAACTAATTTGCTGCATTCAGTTCTTCCAGTGAAGGAGAAATATTTTCTAAGTGCTTAATCTGAATTTAAATTAATGCAAACCTTTGTACTCAGCTTGCATAGCATGCAAGTGATAACTTCAGAAAAATACAGCTTTGTGACATACTGATTACTTTTGTAAAGATAGAAGTATATTCTCCCTTTGATGAGTGTGTCTGACTTCCATTAGTGCTAATGGGAGTTATGCATTTATGCTTTGAAGAGTCTACACTCCAATTAATTATAACACTTAAAGGAAATGTGAGATGTTGTTGAAAGTAGGGATTTTTTAGTGTTGAAATGGATTTTTTGCTGAATTTGTCTCCTGTTCTCTCTCACTCTGTGAATGCTTTGACATTGACTGACATATTGTCATGAAATCTTGTAAATATGGGCATTGTGTGCAGTTGAAATTACATTGTGACATATGGATAGTTAAAGTCACCTCACATGTAGCTCTTAGATACATAGCCTACCTTCTGGCAATCTCTTTTTTCCCTGCTTACCTTTAGGTGACAGCTGAATATCTGTTCCCTTGATTTCTCAATTTCAGGGTTAGTCTCAGATCAAGTTTTACCTGACTGAAGTTGAGATAGACAAGAGAACTGTGCTCCTTATGCCTTGCCTTAATCTTCTTGTTGTGAGCAGAAAACAACAAGCATCAGAAAACAGATAAGTTGTCCCTGGATCCTGTGCTTCACTCTGATTGCAAACAGGAAACAACACTTGAGAGGAGTGTGAATGGCTTTTGGAAAACAAGGATGAGCCCTTGCTAGAAGTCACTCACATTGAAGGTGATGCAGATGCAACAGGCACATCTGGGAACTAAAAGCAATTAAACAATTTACTCTTTAAAGAGATGTGTAAGTGTAGAAGATCAGCACAAAGGGAAAGAAGATGAATCAGTTGGACCAAAGAGACCTAATTATTTCTTTTCCCTAAAAGTAGCTTATTAATATTAATCTCTGTTGCTTCTCCCTGATGTGCAACACTTGGAGGCATCTGACAAATCCACTGTAAGGCAGAAAACTCCCTGTGAACCACAGGGGTTATTTGGGGCTGGAGGAATACAAATTTCATTCAAATTCCAATTTGTGGATATCAGAACCGAGCAAGATCAATAAGGATGTAATGATACTTTTCATATTCATTCTTGATCACAAACAATGTAAAATTTGCAGCTCAGCTTTGCCACAAGCTGGAGTCCCCAGAAGTTTCTTTTCCTTTTTTTTTTTTTTTTTTTTTTTCTCTTGGCCTGAGGCACCCTGATGGTGGCAAATGCATAATGCATCACCTGGAGTATCTGCCAGAAAGAGGGAGCAGGTTTCTGGTTATGGTTAGGGTGTAATATTTTATTTTATTATTGCATGTTGTGTCTTTGCCTGACACACTCAACTCCATTTTATGGATTCTGTTTCTTTTTGTCTCCAGTTTAATATTATCCAGTACAAGTTCTTTCTACATTTAGAGAAATTTCTTCTTATATTTGTATACTGAGTTTCACACTTTCTCTTGCTGGCTGAAGTCAGACTCTAACTTGTCTGCAGAGCTGATGATGAAAATCCTGACACCCTTCACTGCAGCAGTGAGTGTGCTGATATGATAGTTTAGTCTGAAAACAGCTAATTATGATCATGGCAAAAGAGCAAGTCCCTGTGGGGACATAGATTTCCTTCCATAATGCAAACAAAAGACAGTCTCAAAACTGTAAGTTCTGTTGTTTCATCTGTTAAAATGGGCAATTAATCAAGGCACCAGGAGAAAACTCTGCTGATCGTGGGGAGAGCTGGCACAGATCTTCCTAATTTGTATTGCAACAAATTGAGAGATGTAATCGCAGCAGAGGAGCATGTTTAAATAAAATTAGAGCTGTGATGTGAAATGACAAAGGGAAGAAACTGAGAGTTAAGGATGACATTGTCTTATTTTAAAGCAGCTCTGAAATGGGAAAAGACCATCTCAGTGGCTTGTGTTGTGCTGAAACAGATGAGATGTCAGCCCTAAATACAGATTTCTGGCTTGGAATTTGAGTTTGCTATATCAATTGCACTACCAGGATATATAAATATATATATATCTTTGGTCCATGATTTTCTTGTTTTTATTGTGCTTCAACACAACTGGAGAATGGATTAAAATGCTTTTATTTAAAATAGGAGCAAGCTTCATTGAGGATGATTTATGAATATACATATGATGTATGAGTATACATGTTAAATATGAATGAATTTCATCTAGACCTCTGTTTGCCTACAAAAACTATGCTTGATTAGGTTTAAATAATTCTGGTATCAGAACACAAAATTTCCATCTATGGCTATGGGTATATTAGATCTATAACTTAAACACAAAATAACATTTTTCTTCCATAAAATCAACTGTCATACCTACATTTGGAGCCAGCTTTTCTGTTTGTTTGTTTTCTGTGCATGTAAACTTAAAAATTCTCTTAAATGAAGATTGGAGTGTGATGTAAATCTCTGTTTGGTTCTTCACTGAGGGCCATATGCAACTATAATTCCTGGTCTTTAAAGAACCTGGTGTTATAATGCATATTCTCATAAAGGAAGTTCTGTGAGACAAAGTTTGGATGGATTAGGAAGTCACTGCCTAGTAGCAGGCTGCAGTTCCTCCCTTTGCATCAGTGCAAAAAGAGCTGCTTCTTTGAGCAGGAACCTTATGGGAAAATGACCTCAGTGAATATCTGCATCATCTCCATAATATATTTTCTTTATCATTGTGCTTTATCAGTGAGAAACACAATCACTATCCCTGGCTTGACATGAGGAAATTGAGGCATAGCACTGAAGAAATGAAAGCAGTAGCTGAAGAGAATTAAAAACTCCCTATTTCCAGGGTGGGAATGGCGAGAGTTTGTTGCTTCAGGCTGTGTCTGTGCCAATGAGCAAGTGTGAGCCTGCAGGAGAGGATTTTCAGAGGCAATCAGCTGGGTGAGGAGCAGCTCCCACCCTGTGTTCTAGCAGGGATGTTTTATTTCAGCCCAGCTGCTGTCTGGTCCCAGAAATGCATCAGGTGCCCTCCTGGGAAGTTTTATTTTACTATGCAGGACTCCAGTTTTTGTGGTCAAAGGTTATTCAGTGATGTCAAGCAAAGCATTGTCAAAGGCAGAGAAATGAGATGCTGAGACAAGCATCTTCCAGGGTGGTTTGGATACAGCTGGTTCTTAGCAGAGCAGGGGAAGCTGCAGGAGGAAGAGATCAGGGGAGAAGTTTGAGGAGAATAAATGTTTTCTTGATGTCTTATCTGGGTCTGTCTTCTCTGACTTTTAAGTTCATAGAATTTTCATAGCATTGTGAGAAGGGAGTGTTTCTGCTGAGTGAATTCAGCTTTCTTTGCTCCCTTTCCTGTGCTTTTATTATTGCAGGACATTCCTCCTCACCAGGAATATTGATTAGCCTGGGAAATCCATCATGAGCATTGTTCCAGTGATTTATCTCTATACATCTTGCATGTTATGGTGATGACTGCCTTGCAGGATCAAACCCTGAGAGAAATACATTCCAGGCTTGCAAAAAGTTTCTGCAAACCAATAAAATTATTTCACCCAAAACTCTTGGGTAGCAATAAAGAGTAAAGTTTAATTAAAAATAAAAAAATCAGTTGATTCAATTTGCATAATATGTATATTAAATCCTCCAGGATTTGCCTACATTGCTGATCTCTTTTAATTGGGCTTAATTGATTACCAAGAGTAATCAAAAAATGTTTGTGGTATGTCTAGACAGACATTTAAAGTTGAGTGTTAAACTCATTGCAACGGCTATTTAATTGATTTGAATGAAGAGAAGAACTTTTGATTAGTGGTCTTTGCCTATTTCATCTCAGGCATCTTTTCTGGATCTGCCTTCTCTGATTTTCTCTGTGACTCAGAGGTGCCATGGAGTTGATTCTGAAGCCTTGCAGTAAATCACAGTCAGGGTGGATGACTTTCCTGGACTGGGATTAAAGATTGGTGCCTGCATAACTTCTCTGGTAGAGCCCAAATATTCTCATTTACAGTAGGTACAACAAAACAATTTTTTGTCTGTGCTGTTTTTTTCAGGATTTGATGCAAAGAGGGATACTCAATAATCTAATGGCAGCTGTGTGTTAGGTTTTGTGTTTTAGGTCCTGAACACTGTGTGGTTTTTTAAACACGTGCCCAAAACTGCAGGAAACTGATTTTCATTTAATAAGATTACTTTAGGCTAATATTTTATCAGAAAGTTATTTTTTCAAAGTGTGTGGTAATTGATGGGCAGTTTTAACTTGAATGTCATGAAAAGTGCTGATTATTATGATGCTTTTATAAAGAATGTACTTATACACTCCTGTTTCTACTGAATGAAGCTCTATAAAGATTAAATACATATTACTGGAATGGAGCCACCTTTTGCCCTAGCCTCAATACATAGTAATTTCTTCTTTGCATGCCATTTTTAAATAAGCAGTTCCCCAAAAAGCTAAAAGCAAAAAAATTCAAGTCAATACAAAACATAAATTAATGGCATCTTTGAATAATAATATCTTACAGCACTATCTAGCCCTGCAGTTCAATTTTGCTGACAAAATCTTTTCAATCACTTTTTTTTTTTCCATGTACACCTGTCTGTCAGCATCTAAATGACAGTATTTAGCACTTAGTGCAAAAAAGAAGTGATTGTGCTCTAACCAATGACAGAAATGTTGAGGGGATTCAAGCTGCTTGGAGTTGCTCTAACAAGTGAATTTCAGTAGCTTTATTATTGAGCCTCCATATTCTCCCTTGCCCTAATGTGCTGCCTTATCAGTGAATGATGAATTTTAGGTAAAACAAAGAAATGTGCTGAAGCTGGAGAAAACAGTAAAAGCCAAAGATGGAACTCTGGAGTTCCTGAGTGTTACTCAAGAAAGGATGTTTTCCTGAAAAACTAAATATTCCTGTGCACTTCAGCACCCAGTCAGACAGAGCTGCTTAAAGTAAGTAAAATAAGTAAAACCAGGTCAGAATGCTCATTGCCTGTGCCCTACTCCTGCTGGACCTGCCAGGGCAAGCACTATGCCTGGAAATAGGGTAAAGCTCTAAAAGCATCTGTGAAATAATTTCAAGGGAATTGCTCTACAGAAAATGCCACTTGCTCTGTAGTTGGTGAGGGATCACAAATTTAGAGCAGTTTTAGCTGACAGTGTATCCTGACAGAAACTATATGAAAATAGTGCAAATTTGAAACCCAAGCATACAATATTTGAATCCAGGGTTTCTTTTATTTTCCAACTCTATTAATCGATTTGGAGGATTTGTTTGTTTTGTCTCTCTCACCTTGGTTTCATAGCAACACATGTCCAGGATTTTCAAGGGTTAATTATTTTTTGTAACAGTAAACTTAGACTGAAATATTCTTCCTCTACAGGCTCAACATTGCCTAAGCAATGTTGAAATTACAATGTTTAAATTACAAAACTGTGTGAAGAAGGGAAAAACTCAAGGAAAAGCCTTGTTTTCTACCATGCACTTGAAACACTGTGGGCAGGGATTGTTTTTCTCCAACAGCATAGGAGTTAATAATTTAGGTTATGTACATAGAAATTGTGACTTCATCTTATGAATTGAGAAGAAAAGCTTATTTTCATGGATGCTGGCTTCTTATATTTTTGGAAATGACCAAGATCCTGTGTTTCTGCCAAAAAAAAAGAGTCCCATTGCTTTTCTTCCTGTAAACTTATGTCACATCTACCTTGAGCCTGAGCATACATCTGTTTCCATAGCTTTGCCTCTTGTTAGTTTTTTCTCTTTGGACAAGTCTGTCCCATTTCTTTCAGGTGTGCCCAAAATGCTGCAGGTGGAGATCCTTGTTGGTTGTCCAGAGCTGCAGGATAAGAACTGTGTTAGTGCACACAGGTCAGCCCCTAATGCTTGCATGACTCTGTGAGGAGCTGAATTCTCTTCCTCAGAGCGCTGAGATGTTACGTTTCTGTAAAATCTCTGCACTGACAGCCCCACTCCATCATGTTTAATGTGTCAGGGATAAGTGGGGAAACCCTTAGGTGAGAGTCTTGTTGAGATACACCGTTAGTGATGAGTTTTCATGGTAGCTGATTCTCCTAGAGGTGATTTGGGATTTTTTAAGCTTTACTCTTTGCAATGGGAATCTTTAAATATTATTTTGCTGGAGAGGTGATAGTATTTTCTGACAGAAGGAAACAAAGTGATTAAGTGGCTAAGGTAAAAATGTTAGTGTTGCTGTAAATTTTTTATTCAGGAACTCATGTTTGCTGCATGTGGCCCTACACTGTAGAGATTTTGGATCCTCTGTGCTCAGATCAGCCATCCCATTTGTGTGTTGGTGTTGTAGGACCTTGTGCATAGCTGGAGAAGAAATTTCCAGAATTCATTTTCATCGATAATCTTACTTTTCCTGATCACACAAAGTGGGAGGAATTCGATGTAATCTTTGTTTTCTAATGATCTGAGGACAAAAAAAAGAGATCCTCCCTTTTTAAACTGGAAAATGAATGGTCTGAATGCACATGTAGTTCTGTTAACATCCGTGACATGGTTGAGTCCAAAGCAGTAGACACCTGAATAATCAGGTGTTCCCAAAAATGGACAACCTCTTTTTTTCTTTTCTTACTGCAGGATAAATTTAGGTAAAATGTCTAACACAAAGAAGCATCAAGAGTGTAAGAAAATTCAGTTATTAACTAACATAAAAGCCTTTCATAAAAGCCTTGCAGCCTAAATTTAGGTGGAGAGCAAAAGGATCTCAGGAGCACTAGTGAGAAAGAAACGTGACTGCTTAGTTGGGGTTAGGAGGGAGAATAAAGCTGTGCCAAGAAAATACCAGTAAATAATTCTCAATGTGTGAATTACATCAGTCTGAGCATAGTTAGGAATGTTGCACAGGTTGCACAGCTTGGTTTCCTGAATGTGCCCCTCAGTTTCCTGCAGCAGTGCAGCTTCCCTTGTGAAGAATGGGCTCTTTGTGGTGGGAGGTGTAACACGTGCTGACAGTGTTACTTTGCAATTTTTAAATTGGTGCTTCAGCTGCGTGTGGACAGATTGTTGAAGGATTTTTGAGCCAGCATTTTTCTCTGAAAGTCTGATGATTATCTAATAAGGTGTAAGAAGCCACTCCAAAGGCAGAGTTCTACAAAAGTGTTTGTAGCTTTTGTCAGGATACCTAAGACTTGAATGTTGTGGGTTTTAGTCCAAACTGTGAGTTCTAAACCAGAATTCTAAACACTCAAAGCATGATGGTTGTCTCTCAGTTAATGCTATAATATTGTTAAAAAACCATTTTTTCTGAAAAGTAGTCATACATATTACATGATTTTATAAGATATATGTGTAGGATGCAATATATTGTCTATATGAGTTAATGGTGTCACTTAAAAATCATGTCATAAGTGCCCCAAAACAAATCATGACAATTCTAAGAAGGAACAAAGGTGGGCTCTGCCCTTGTGCCCTGTGTCAGACTTGCTGTATTTATTCCCAGTGGGGTGGAGGATGCTGACAGTGAACTGTGTGTCCAGCCTCACTTCACAGATCAGATAGAAGAATAAACTTCCAGAGATGGATTTCTTGTTCTTTGGTGTTTTGGCCTTTCCATAAAATAATTATCTAAAAGTCATGTCCAAAGTACATGCCAGATTTAAAAGAAATAAAATTACAGAGAGCATGAATTTAGGCATGTAATGATCTCATCTACCAGAAATCCCAAACCAGGCAAATTCCTCTATTTCTGGGAAATACTGTTCCATTGCGATCCTGAGGTCATTAGAACAGTACAATTAAAATCAGGAGGACTTTGGACATATTACTCAAGGTTATGCTTTCACCATAAATGTGCTGTCAAAGCTTTGCTGAGTCTAATTTCTGGTTGCCTCAAGATGTCCTGTGACAGCAGGATCAAAAGGCTCATTATATGTTCTGAGGAAAACCTTTATTTTGTTCATATTATGTCTTCATTTGAATATCATCAAGGAAACTCTTCTCTTTCAGAGAAGAAAGGCAATATATACACTATTTTTCACTGTACTTGAAACATAATCAGGATATTTTTCCTGAATTGAATGTTTAATCTTATTTTTTTAATGTTTTCTGTTTCCAACTGTATTCTTTTGCTTTTCATAGATTATTTTGTGTCATAGAAAGTGAAACAAACAAGTACCTATATATAATGGCTGATTTTAATATGTCCTTTTCAACACATCCCCTTCTTCTATGAAGTTTGATTTTCACAGTCAGACCCTGTACTGCATTGAAAGCATAAAATATCTGGTTTTCTTCTGTGGTTTTTTTTTTCCTAATTGCAGTCAATTCAGAACTCAACCTAGTAAACAAATTCTTTAAAATATTCTTCCTATTCTTCCTATTCTGTGCTTATCTCTGCTGGCAGCACTTTGTTCCGTGGGTTTGTGGGCTACTGCACTTTACTGGGAAACAGAAAGGAGAATTCTGAAATGCACCATGAATATTGTAACATGATCTGTCATCTGGACAGAACTGTCATGGGGTGGGATATAAAGTTGTTCCTCACAGAACAGACTTAGACTCCAGTTTGTGGTTCTGACTGAAGAGCAGCCCCAGGCTGAGTTCCATAAACAACTGTAGGCTGGGTCACCTCCCTGACACCAACACAAAGCTTTGGGAATGGTCCTCATGTAAAAGGGAAAGAAAGAAAAAAAGCACTGCATGAATTGTGGGCAGCATTTGTGATCTGTAATTGACTCTTATTGTCTGGTGCCTGCTTCTTTTGGCTTCAGTGATGGACTAGTTCTGAAACACTTTCAGAGACACCAAAACCTCATCATTGTCTCTACTTCCCTTATTTTGATGTCTGTGCTATTGAGGAGTTCCTCCAGTCGCTTTGGGAGAAGAGATTCAATGAAACAAGGATCTATTTTCATGGTGAAGGTTTTTCTGATTTTCATGATGATTCTCTGGTTGCCTCCCCCTTGCTGCTCTTGAGGGATAAGAGAACTGACACTGCATTCCTGGCTGCTGCCAATGAGGCACCTGTGTCCTTATTGGTACACATCAACTTTAGAGGCTGATAGTCACCAAACACAGGCTTTGGGTCGTGTGAGAGGGAATCACTCTTGCAATGGAGTTTTGTGAGTGAGTTTGGGCAGCTTCCTCTCTCCTGTGTAGCTGAGAAATGGGGTTGAGATAGGGAGAGCAAGTGGAGGAAAGTCTTGGTGTGATCATCTGTAGGCAGCCACCTCCCCTCTGCATAACACTCACATGCTCTGGCACTTGGTTTTATTATGTCTTTTCCTTGTTTCTTATAAAATCCCAACAACTAAACCCAGTCTGCTCTGTGGGAGCTGCAGAGTGTCAAACTTCCAGGTGAACATAGACAAGGGAATTCTGAAAGCCTACTATAGTTTTCTCTATATCAAACTAATTTAGATTGATATTGAATATTGCAGTGATGAGCAAAGACACAAAACTCATAAACATCTGAATCAAAGATTTAGGAAAAGTAATTAGAAATAATATCTCTATGTTGTAAAATGAGATTTTGGGTTAAAAATGAGAGCCAGGAAGTCTTGACTTTGCTCTTGACCTTCATGTTGGTTTTATTCATTTAATTACTAAAATAATCATTATTACAAAAGACCAAGTGCTGTAATATTGGTGACGATGGACTGTTACCTTGGTTCATCCATCATTAGTCCTTGGAGTTTGACTTTTAAAAATGAAATGTTGACAGTGGTTAAGTCTGCATAAATATGGTTTGCTAAAGGTTGTGGTCCTAGAAGATCTGAATTAACAGATATAGGAAGGTCACTTCTCTATGGTTGTGAAGGTCAGTCTCATCTTTTTAATTTTATTAAATTTTATGTCTTTCTATCTGCTGCTGTATCTGGTTCATTATTTTATTTTGGCAGTGTTAGATATAGAACTCTTCTGATATACTTTGGATAAATAATCATTATGTTGCATAATTCAAGAAAAGATCAGACAGTCCTGAATATTTGATTATCCTCTGTCCAAGAGGATGCAAATAATTTCCATTCGTTGTCATTAACATTAAACTTCTGAAATTCTTCCAAGGTTTCTCAGCCCTTCCTCCAGCCTCCTGGAGGAGGAACTAGCAGGAGCTTTTGATTAACATTCAGATGACTCCTCTTTTGTTTTATTGACAGTTTCTGTGGTCCTTCAGCCTCATCTCCTTTGCGTTCTTTCCTTGGAAACTGCAAAATCAATTTGGTCAAAGCTGCATCAAGTGTTGTGTAGTCCAGAGATGGAACTCATTGTGTAATATACAATGAGCATTTTATCTTCTTCAGTTTTGCATAGAGTAGGTTTTGTTAGTTGTTTTGCATTTTTTTCCCCCTTCTTTGCTTACTCTGATGTGGCTGTGTTGGCACAAGGGATGTAGGGACATGGACAGAGAATCTCCCCCTCTGCTGGATTTGAAACTGGATTTTGTTTCCCAGATATCTCACAACAGTATCACCCTCTGGCACGTTCTGGAGCAGGGGTTTTGCAGTGCTTTGTGCTGCAGGGATTTCATTTTGGATAGAATGGGTAAGCACTCATTGATCCTGAGTGCTGCACAGACTGTAATAGGCACAGCACTTGACCACAGGTGGGGTATTTGACTCCCAAACTGGACATCAAAAGTCTTCTATATATTTTGTGCAATCCAATGCTGCATAGCTTAAAACTATGTAATTATAAAATTTAGACAGGGATGCTAATCCCAGTTATTTGATCACCTGAAGTAACAATTCAGTAAGCACAGAAAAGAAAGGATCTTTGAGAGTTTTTAAATATGATACTGAAGGTGAGCCCAGGAGCCTGCAAGCTTCCACATTTCTGACAAGTGACATAACAAAATGATGTTGAGCTGAAAGAAGAACAAGAGGAAAACAATTCATAAAAAAAGAAAAAAGGAGAAAAGACTGTGGCTCTGAAAAATGCCCTGTTCTCTTTTTTAATTTCCCTAAATTCTGGTTAGCTAAGTGCCTGCATGCTGGAATAGAAAATGGTTGGTAAAAAAGCTTTCATATAATTTAATAAAAACGACAGCAGTGTAGTGCTGGAGTAGAAAAAGCATCCAAGGTTTCTTTTTGCTGGAATGTTTGATTACAGCACTATTGTACAGTTTTATCACACTACAATTACAGGTACGTGAAATACTCTGTACCTGATAACAGTCCTTTCATACAATTTAATTTCTGTTCTTGAATGGTTTCTGTTTTATAATGCCCTGTTCTCTTCTCAGACTGAAAGTTTCAAAGGTGGCCTGTTTGGCTTACAGCCTAGTTGCCACTAAATTTAGCTGTTTGCAAGATGGATGGTGACATCTAGTAATAAGGACCTAAAATTTATTTTTAATAG
>JAOTQP010000362.1:29747547-29762297 GCA_026413545.1 Cichladusa arquata | reverse complement strand
AGCAGGGCAAGCTGATGGGTCTCCTGTTGTCTTCTGCAGCAGCCTTGCTTTTGGGACTTTGTCAGGTACTTTGGAGCAAGATGTTACAGTCTCTTGGAAGAGCTAGCACTGGGCTTATGTAGTTTAAACTTGAATTGCTTAGATGATCTAAGTCACCCTATGCCTAATGTAAAATCTGACACCCCTCATCCCTCCTTATCCCCCATGTCTAGCACTGGATTGAGCCATTTTTGCATACAGGCCAAACCCAAATGTTCCAGTGGAGGCAACAAAATTACTCTGTCTTGAGGAGCTTCAGGCATCAAGAAAAGAAAGGAAGGAGATACAAGGGGGCATAAACTTCACAGAGTTCAATAAAGAAAGGTGTCCAAGATTAACAACTGACTGGTAGAAGTCTGTATTCCCAAATTCTAGGACATATGTTTTTATAAATATGCATGTTTGGTATTTTCTCTTAGAAGTTTGCCTTGTTCACTGGGCCTCATGCCTTGATATGCTTTGTCACAGCCCAAAGCTGTAAGGGAGGAGGAGCATGGGAGGAGTCTAGAGAAGAATCCATTTGGTGAAAACACATATACATTGCTGAGATACATTGCTCCACAAGGTGAAATCTCATCATGGTACCTCATAAATGTACTTGCTGTGTCCATTTTTCTTTTTCTGATGTTTCAGTTTTAGAAGTCTCAGTACTCAGAGTGATGTCTTCTCCAGGCTGTTTGGTTTGGGAACAGAAGGTGATATGGAAAAGTTTTGCATCACTGCGTGCTGGTGTCTGTGCGAGGAACCTGCACCGAGTTTGCTGAGCACCTCTGTGGGCAGCAGCCATGATATCTATATTTAGTAAACTGCTCTGTCTGCTCACTGCTGGCAAAATCCTGGTACCTGGTAGTTTTTACAGATCTGTTGCTAGGAAATATGCTTGGTTCTGCAAAAGTGCAGAAGGCTTACCTGTGTTAGTTTAGGGCAATGCTGTGTTTAATTTTACAAATCATCAAATTGCTAGAACATCAAGACAATATACTCTATTATTTTTATTTAATATTAGTTTTCTGTCATTTTGGTGTTTGGTAGCCTAAAGATTTGGCTACTGTGTATTACCAGTGCCCCCTCCCGGATAAGACCAGGTTTGTTCTCAGCTGCCTGGCCCCTCCAGTGCTTCCCCCGAAGCACAACTATGCTGAGCCATGGCTCATGAAAAACAGCTCCTGCTTTCTCTGCCTGTTGCCAGGTGACCCTACCACACAATGACAAAATCTCAGGAAATATTCTAGATTGTTTTGATCAAGAGACAATTTTCATAAATGCAAGGGTTTGGGATTTTTTTTTTATCCTGTAGAGAGGGGACAGGTCAAGTGTTTGCTGCATTTATTCTGCTTTTGCTGCTCACAAACTAGATAATAAGAAGGCTGGATAATGCTTCATGTGATATGAAAACCTGGAAGTATCATACTTCTTAATTCTCCAAGGAATAAGGAACTTACTTGTCTGTGATAGAAAATGCTTCATAAAAGCGTGTTGTGAGCCTGCTCTCTGTACAGTGAAACCCAGGCACGAGGAGAGGAATTGCCTTAGCCAGAATATTCCACCAGATTAGCAGGAACAGCCTTGAGTTCCTGCTTTACTGTTCTGTGCCCTATAGATTGAGTTCTACTGCTTCAGCTCAGTACAAACTACCGAGCAGAGTGATAACAGATCGTGGGATCTGGTTGGGATATTGTGAAAGGTTTGAATTTGTAAGATACTGTTCTCATACACAATTACCGTGTAATTTCCAGCCTGTTACAGATCTGTCTCTGCCCATGCCAAAGGAATACTTGTCCCTATGTGCTTATTATGTCCTTCTCTGTCTTCTGTTCCCTATGCATAGGAGGTATTTTTTTTTATTAGGGTCTGGTTGCTTTTCATCAGGAATAACTCCTGTCCTGCCGTGACAGCTGTTGAGCTGAAGTATTTTTTTTCCCTTGATAGGTGCTCAGATTGGGTCATTTGCTGTTTGTGGTGTTTGGACAAATTTTATTTCTTGCATGTCTTACTGTTCAGTATATTGCAGCCACAGATTTCTGTCTTTAATGGGGCAATAAAGAATCCTTCACTCTCTGCAAGCCTATCTCCCATCATGGTCTCCTGTGGAAAATCTTCAGAGTTTATATGTGCATCATGCCTCAGAGGGAGCCATCAAACAAGACTTGGGGCTGTACTGGGAAGGGTTTTATTAACCTGACTGATGTGAATGAAGGCTACAGGATACTAAGAGACTTAACTACTGAGGGTGGAGAGACACTGTAGATAAGAACTGCTTATGGAAGGACAGTTTAGCAACAGGGTGATAAAGCTGCAACCATTTCACTCCCCTGTGAGTAATGGAACAACAAAAAAATTTTGTAGGAAAGTTCAGTTATTATTATGGACTAGGTTTCAGGATAGATTCTGGGAGTCTTGCTTCAGGAGAATGGTTTATGGTTCACTAAGTTATTTAGAGCTATTCATTGAAGTGCTCCCCTTGAGCTGTAAATTGTCCATCTGACAACTGCAAAGTGATAGTACTGGGGACAGATGAGAACGTCCTGGGGAATCCCTAGGCTTGCCAGCCTTAGATGAGATCTGTGTATATAGATCCACATACATAACTTTCTCCTAATAAGGTGGGTTCTTTCCATGTGTATTTTGTAGTATCTGATCTACCAGCAGATGGGAGTCTGTCAGCACAGCTCCTTCCACAATGGTTAAAAGCAAATGAGTTCAGATGGGTCTCAGGGATCCTTACTTCCCCTTCATCATGGCAGGTCATTGGAGACAATGTTTTATCGTTTGGCAATTACTGTCTTATTCTCTCTTCTACATTTATTAAGTTCAGGAGTTATATCCCTCGGTCAAATACATTATTCTTTTTTATTTTATTTTTCCTTTTTTTTTTAACCTTTTCTATTTTTTTTTTCATTTTTTTTTAATTTTTATTTTACTTCCCACTGCATCCAGAAAAAGAAAAGCTTCCTGGAGGATATAAAGCAGATTATCAGCAGAGATGTAGATAAGATAATGCACTACTTCATCTCTGAGGTGCTGGCCTTCACAGGTCAAATATTAGCTCCTTAAATGCAAGCTCACACTTGCAGTGTTTTACACATTGCTATGTAGTTCAGCAGTTGGTGGATGTTTCAGGTGTCTGCTCTACTAGCAGGGATGTTTAACTTGAAGCTTGAGGGGTGTAGGGGACAGCTTTATTATCAAAGGCTCAAAGAGTAGGTCAGGTTTGGGTACATCGGTAAAGCAGTTTCCAGAGTTCTAAGTTCAAAACAAAATGGCCTTTTGCTGTGCAGATCTCATTTACTTTCCTCTAATTGGTCCCTCATCACCTGCCCTAGCAGGACATATCTTCAGAAATTCTGCTTACATTGACAACTGTAGTTTTTTGTTGAGGACATCATGGCATTCCTGCATTGTAAAACACTGCTGTCTGCCTCTGGCTTTAGCACAAATCTCATTCTCAATGAAAGATCATCTAGTTTATATTTTTGCATTGGAAGGAATAACTTCTTGGGTAGTTAAGGGGAACTATGTTATATCTCTACGTAACAGCTGAATTTACTTTCACTGCATCCATAGTTTTGCTGCTCAATGAGATTCTGGTTGATTTGCTATCATTGTTTCTTCTTATTTCTCTGTTTTGTACTTTTCTCATCAGAATGAGAGACTGGAACAAGGCTGTAATGGGCAGGATTTCTCTTGCCCCCAGCCAGGTGTCAAGCCTGTCATGGCAAACTGACTGAAGGCTGGCATGAGGGATTGGAGGGGGAAGCTAGCCAGGGTTTGCAGGCATGCAGCCACACAGCCCTGTTGCCGAGACTGAAAGGAAAACCCAACAGTCTGGTGGGGCTGATTGGTGAAAACCATGGTACCTGATTATTCTTTGTTCTGTGGAGGAAGGCCAAACATCAGAACTGTTGTGAAGAGGTGAGTAGGCAGAGATCATGTGCAAAGTTGAGGTGACACATGTATATTTTCAATCATTGTGGTAAACAGTTGAATTTCTTCTGATAAGGGATGGGCATGGGCCAAACCTGCTGATTGCAGTAACCTCCTGATGGGTGTTTTACCTCTTTTCTCATTTGGCCCTGGAGTCCTCCACAGAACAAAGGGTGGGTGGTGATTTATGACTGCTACTGAATAAAGATCTACTTATATTTGCTTACAAGCACAAAGTACAAATAGGAGAGGCCTTAGGAGAGAAGGTAAATAGACAGTGGTCTGGAACATATGCTATGAGTAAGACTCTATGTGACCTGAATGGCAAATCAGTTTGGAAAGCATAAGAAGAGGTCATGAGGAGCTCAGAGGCAATACTCAGAGCTAAGTATGTTGTGTCAAAATGCCATTGATCTCTAGAAGATGGAAACCTCCCATTCCGGAGCACATGGCTTAGTATGTAGGAGGTTTGCCATGTGACATTAGCTAGAGGTGCTTTGCCATGCTTGTGCATATTTATGTTCATGGAGTCAATGTAGGTTGACTTCATCATTCATTTCAACAGTGACTACTTCTAGACTGAGTTTTTTGTAGGCCCTGTGAAACTGATGGTGACATGATTTACTTTGAGTGGTATTGGGTGGATTGTTATATAGTGCTTCAAATTATTTGATTGTCAGATGTTTTTATAGCACATGAATTACATACGAACTTTGAGTTGATTCATAACTGTTTAGAAAAGGTTATGTTAATTTCAGCCTATAGCATATGCACAGTTGTTTACTTAAACTCTTTCTTTCTATAGTGTGGTCCTGTGAATAGTATGATATTTCATGCTGTGCTTTTGGATGCCTGTGGGTTTATGTTGACAAATTAAGCAAATGTCAAACACGCTTACTTTGTAGGTACATTTCATATCTTTCTAGTGCTGGTCCTCAGTACATAGTGATCTTTTCCCAACACTTAGATCTGTAAAACCACTTAGAAGATAATTGGAAAAATCCTGTGGATAAGTGTTTTCAGAACAGTCCAAACTGGATGGATTCAACATTGGGAGTAAAGAGCAATATTGTATAACTTGATGAAAGTTATTCAGTGGATGCTAGTGGGCTCTTCAGCCATAACTAAATTACTTGAAAGAGAGGTGAAGGTATTGTAACACACAGATGATGGTGTCATGTAAACAGTGGGTTTTTGGACAGTAGAATGTTTGGAAAAGCAGATATGTTCTTGGCATCATCCATTTAGGGCCCGCATTCTCCTTGGTATCTGGAATTCCTGCTTGCCACCCACCTAAGATCAACTTTTATCAGGACCTGAGGTTTTGGTATGTCCTTGGCCAGCTTCATAGTCCTCTTGCTGCTCCTGCCCTAAGAAGAGCCTGACATATTTCTAGAAACTTCTACTTGACTTCATGCAAGTCCATCATGTGATGTTAATAACTTCTCAGGAACATAAAATGATTGAGAGGGAGATTGGGAAGCAGAAGAGAAGGGAGAGAGCAAATAAGGACGTGGAGCATTGTTAGTGGGTAGGGGAAGTTGGGATACTTGTTCCTGATTATGTTTAAAGAGGAATCATGAGTCTGATGATCTTTGTATTCTCAAGGCTTCTAATCCGCTTGCTCTAATCCTCTTACAGCATCTGCTCTATTGGACTTTTATCTGATCTCTCTGTCTCTCAAACAATCTGTTGAAGCTCCCCATGTTGAGTCACTTTTGCCCCTTCCCCAGAGAGACATTTTGGTATTTTCTTGCTCAAATGGAGTCAATGGATTCTGCTTATTCTGCAGTCCTTGAGGCTAATCTGGAGTAATTTAAGCCATAATTTGGCTGCATCCTTCAGTCATCTGGATTTGGTATAGCTGGCAATGGGAACTGTGACACCCCTAGTTCTCTGCTATATAGCAAAATTTACAGTTGTGGTAAACCAAATTTTTGAGATTTGAAATAGCAAAGAATGTATTTATTTGGAATTTTTTTCCAGTGGTAACTAAACAAAAAATCTGGAGAAAATTTGCTTTAGGCTTCTCTGTTTATTAAATCGCATGATATAACTAGAGTGGTCAAACCCCCCTATTTCCTAAATTCAAATTCTCTTCCAGAGTGTTCATCAGTGACTAGCAAAACACAATATCATCATGTCAAAAACTGAATTTCTGTCCTTTGAGCTGGAGAGCTTTTGAGAAAAAATTTCAACAATATCTGTAGTGAATTGTTCCAAAGAAAACAGGGACATAACTTTTAGGAACTGTATTCTTTTCAGTAGTGCAGAATGAAGAGTTATTAGCAGAACTATGGAGATTTCAGGCTGCAATTATATCTTATAAAGTATTGAAAACTTGGTCTCAGTTATTGGTTAAGCTCCAGCCAGGTAGAAACAGCTGAGATGAATATGTGCAATTTGAATAGAAACAGAGTTTTGCATTGGAGAACATGTCCCATGCCCTTGTGTGTAACAAAGTGGAGTCTCTTTTGCCTCCCATAATGCTCCTTCCCCATGGCTGTTGAAAGACCAAGCACTATTTCTGGGAAGTATGGAATAGAAGCATTTAGCTGTATTTGGTGATCCTAAAGGAAAGCAGACTGCCCTGTCTGGGATTTTTGATTTATCTCTTTAAAGTGGCATGAGGACAAAAGCCATGATCAGTACAGTAGCTTATTTGATTTCCACTGCACAAAACCAAGTAGGCAACAGCAGCAAGATATCAGGACCTTGATTTTTTTTTAATTTTTTTTTTTTTTTTAACTGAGCAAGGAAGAAGCTTTGTGGTTTATCAAAGCATTACAAAACCACTCAGATATTGCTCCTTTTGAGGACAAAAGCCTCACATGTCCAAAAAACACACACACTGTGGGACACAGCTCCTGCTGGCTCTCAATAGCTTCTCCTTCTGGTCCCGCTGCCTCTCTACCCGAGTGCCAATCCAGTGACTTAATGAGGGCTAACGGTGTAATTAATCACACGCACCCGCAGCACAGCAGTTCATGAGACCTGAGTAAATGTGACAGCTGCTCTGAGGGAGAAAGGGGGGAAAAGCCCACAATGATGACAAGAAGGAAAACAAGATCTTTGGCAAAAAGCAGCAGTCAAAGGAAAAAGCAAAGACATGGGCTGGGAGCCTTTATGAGCAAGGCAGAAAGCAGTCTCACCCTGCTGTTCTGTTTTAAAGTGTCTCCAGACATTTGCTTTTCTCTTTCTACCTTTGGCTCCTATTTTCTTCAAATTATGCTTGAAGGCTTTTCCTTATTTCATTTTCTCTTGGATCCATTCCTTTTTTTTTTTTTTTTTTTTTTTTTTAATCCGTGATTGTGGTGTTTGGTATTTTTCCAAGTAGTACATTGTATTCTGGTGCTTTAAGGTCTTATGGACAAAGCAAGAAGTCTTTGGTAACCAGTGCTAGTTATACTTTGTGGGGAGTGGAGTGTAGCTAGTTTAGTTTGGAGCTGATAAAATGACTAAGTTTTGCTTCCTGATACATGGATGGTGGAAATGCTGAACGTTGTTTATTTCTCGGAATCTTTTTCTCCCAATATTCTTATTATTTGTTCTTGAAGTCCTTCTGTTGTTTTCTGTATCCTTTGTGCATCTCAATTCTCTTTTTGAGGATGGTGATAATGGAAAATTTCTTCTTGGTACAGCACAGAGGCCTGTGGTGTGATCTAAGTGGCTTAAGAGATCTGATGTGGTGCATTATTTGCTAGAGCCATGGAAATAGGGGCAAGCTTTAGAGGTGGAGCTAGAATGGGAAGATCTGAGGTAATTTGTATTGTAAATAAAGATTTGCAAGACTTTCTTGTTTCTCCTCTTCTCTTTACAAGGTAGTTTTGTATCTTCTTGAATTGAAACCATATGAGTTGTGTTACTTGTAGCACATCAATATCCATGGCAAGTAGGTGATCCAGATACTTAGGTATTTTAGGTCAGAAACTGGGAGACAAGAAGATGCAAGAAGAGTTTGTCTCTGATGGCCAGAATTGGGTTGAAAGGTGTTACCTGTATTTCTAGTTTTGCTTGTAACTTTTTATATAATTTTGAGCATATAGCTTCATTTAATCTCAGCTGGGGACGGAGAATCTCTGTTGCAGGTTAGCCTTACAGATAGGGCTGTTCTGGGAATTCCCAGTAATGTTGTATCAAGGAACAACTTCTGTTGTTCTCTCAGCCCCAGGGTGAGAGCAAGTGAGACACTGGAAAGTGTAGTGCATTGTGATCTGGAGAATTTGGGCACTGGCACAAGTTGTTCATGTTCTTGCTTTTTGTTAAGGGGTATCTAGAATCTTGGGTATGTGCATCCCTGTGTTTGGAGATACATCCTGGAATTCCTGTGAGGCCACATAAAATTACTTGGGAGCTTTGTGATAAACATCAGCAAATAAGACTTTGAACTATTATGCACAAAAGAAAATTATGTGACCTGGTGTCATCTAGCTTCTCATGTGCTCAGACCCTCAACAGATCTTCCAAGTCCTTTCATTTTTATTTTTCCCCACTACTGTCTTACGCTGGCGGTCTTTAGGCTGCTGTTTTCTATTTCCTGAAGTGCCTAAAACTCTGTGCAGGGTTGTTTCTCCTGACAGTGCTGCTCAGTGCCATGCTTGTGTCTGTTGGGATCCATAATCTTGGCACTAATTATTCACAGGAGTACAATACCAGCCTGCTCATGCAAATGATGGGAGCCACCCCTTTTTTCTGGCATCCTAGTGGCTGCAGCACATAGCCTCCTATGGGAGCCACTGGGTATGTAGCATTTCTCAGGCTGCTGCAGCCAGCAGATAATTTTGCAGTGGAAGGTATAACTCTTTCTGCCTGTTTCTGAAGAGTCTCTTCTCTGCTTGATGTAATTAAATAGTCATGATGTTTGAGAGCAAAGTAGGAGCAAGCAAGCATACAAGCATGAACATAGATAAACAGTTTAGTGTTTAGGATACCCAGTGGGCAGGACTTGGGAACCTGGTTTTCTTCCCACAGGGAGGAATCTGTTAATGTCTGAATGCAGCAGATTCACTCTTTCACACTCAACTCTGTGCATCCATGAAAGGGTTACTGCCTAACTCAGAGTTGCAGCTTCGAGTAGATGGCAGAGAGGTGAAGAGTAAGGGTTTGACACAGAGTTGTCTGGATCTGTCACTCTCACATGGTGATAACGCTGATTGTTTGGCAGGATGGTTGAAAGAGACTGGTTACACATAGAGAATGTAACTGTATATCTGGTTTATCAGCAGTTTGCTCAGTGATCCTGCTTCAGGAATTCCCAGGGACTGTAGGAACGTGAGGGGCTTAATATGGAAAGATGTATGCTGCTCATCAATATTTACTGCATGACACCTGTGTTGAGAAGGAGGCTTCAATTCTTCTTTTCTTTGCAAGGTACTATTATTTCTATTTGTTTAATTTTTTTTTTTGCTTCTGATTTGCCTTTTTAAAGGTATCTTCAGTTGTGCCAGTAATTAGCTAAAAATTTTGCAGTAATAACTGAATAAGAGGGTTGAAGTGAAGGAGATAGTTTGCTGATCTTCCCAGCACATCTGCAGCCCTATTAATTTAATTAGAGCTGCACTGTATAAATATTTAACTAACTTTAATTTCTTTTGAAGTTCCTTTGGTTTTCAAATAGTTCCCAGCTCCAGATTATCATTTTTATTCCTCTGTATATTTGAGATAGAGGGGAAGTAAAAAACCCTAAACAAATCTTGTCTCTGAAATGTAATCAGATGGAAGACTCATGAATTTTTGCCTTTGTGCCTACTCTCTTCCTAAATTAATTTCTCTCAGGCCCTCTGTTATGATATGAAATGAGGACTGCCTCTGTGGTTCCAAGGCTGCCTTTTCCCATTCTGCTATTTTTGAGTCCTGAAGCTGGTGAGAAGCAGCTTGGTGCAGGACTGCATGGAGGATGAGTAAAGTGCTGCTTAGAGAAGTAGGAGTAGCTTTGGCTGTGGATGGCACAAAGTAGTATCATGGGAAGGTCTCCAGACACAGGCCAGAGGAATGAGGCACAGGAACAAAGGAGGACATGCTAATGAGGAGGTATGGGCAAAAAATTAATAAAGGCTAGATACCAGAGAAATTATTGGGAGCTGCTGTATTGCAAATCATCAGTTGAAGAGAGATTTATGAGTGTGTCAATAGAAGCAATAGAAGGGGCTGGTTTTTCTTTTTCTGATCACTTGTTGAACATTGCCTCAGTTTCTCCAGGTATAACATGGTGAAAAGCAGCTCTTGGTGCCTGCTCTTGGAACTGGAGGGTTTGAACTCAGTGGTGTGTAGACACAAAAGATAACTATTTTTTGTGTGGTGTCCTCCATGCTGGGTTGTCTCCTTGAGGCTGTGCCATACCTGGTTGGGTTAAGGTGGTTCCTGAAGGATTGTGTTAGTGGGGTCCCCAGCCCAAGACTTGCCAAACAGCCTGCAGCACTGAGGTCCCCTCGTCCTTCTGTCCCTGTTACCAGACTCTCTGGTTCACTCAGCAGGCCCCTGTCACTTTGCCTCCTCTGGGGTTGCCACCCAATCACCTGGTCAAAGGCCATGGGCTCCAGCATCCTGATGTGCAGGGACAGCATAGAAACAAGGTGATGGACATGGGAGTTGTCATGGTTTGAGTATCCTCCAGCATAACTGGGGAACTATCCTGGCCTTCTCCATCCTTAATATATTCCAGGTTCACTGTGGTATATTAGTGTGATTTCTGTGTAAAGGGAAACTTGCTTGGTTTTTATTTCTTCTTTAGCCTAGTTTTGTTTTCAGCTATGAAGGCAAGATGAAGATGGAGGTTGTGGGGTGAATTTGCCACAGAAAATGCAAGTTTTAGGATGTTGGAAAGCCTGGAGATACTCCAATGGCAGCCATCCTCACTGATAACCAGAGAGCACCTTAGTGCCTAGAGGACAGTGGCTGTGGAGGGGATGCAGCCTGCCAGGCTTGTCTGGAGAGCTATTGTTGCTGCTGATAGGATCTATAAGGAGGGATGTGGATATGGAATTTAATTGTCAGAAATAAACACAATATTATGTTATATACAATTTCTGTTTTTCCAGTCTTAATGATGATCCAACCCATCCTTGTGATACTGTGATCCTCCTTTGTGTTAACGAAATATCTTACCTGAATGCCAGTAAATTACTTTAGCACATTCCTGTCCTGTGCCTAGTCAGATTAATAGGAGTTTTAAGTGAGATGTGGTCTAAAATTGAATCCTGTGCAATGTTCTTGTAGATTCCTTCCAACCCAAGAGCTCTCTTGCAAGCCAGTCTTGTCATCACTGTTTTAACGAGGTTCTTACTTAGCATTGGTTATTCTGCAAGTTTCTGTCCTTTTTGATTTAACTAGGAATGACTATGATTATAAGAGAATACATGTATTTGAATATCTTTGCAACAGCTATGCTCATTGCTTTCTCAGGGTTTGGCATTGCCTTTTAGTTCATTTCAGGACAAACACAGAGTGGCTGAAATTTGCACAGTGGCTGTATCTCAGAAGGGTCTTTAGGGATGCACAAGGGAATTGTATATGCCTGTAACTGTGCCTCTGCCTGTTTGATGAGGAAAAAGAGAAGGGGAAGTGGCAGATTTAGTGTTTGAGGGCATGTCTACATCACTGCTTGTGTAAATTGGTGAGCTGGAGTTTGTCATACTATGTAGAAGTGAAGCTTTGTTCAAATGTGAGAGTAAACCTGTCAATATAGGATTTGGTGATTTTCTGATAAGTTCATGTGAATGTGCAGCTGTTTGTGGGAAAATGCCAGCACATGTAGACATACACTTATGATAGGAGACTTAGAGGTATGTTATTTCATGCATTTGTGGCTTATCCATAAATTTAAATTTCTACACAGATGGGAAAGATCTTCTTTTGGTTTGCTTTTTATCTTAATTTTTGTGACCAGCTGGTACAGCCATGAAAACAGTGGTTGGCCAGACTGAGAATTTATACAGCTTAGTGAGAACAGCTCAAACAAGACCACCCACCTTAAAATTCTCTCCAGCTCTCTGCTTCCTATCTCCATTAAATAGCAAAGATCTCTGTTGCTTTGAGGCTAAGGGAATGAGGAAATGCTGCCTGCCTAGTTACAGAAGCATTGTGTTTCCTTCAACATGACAAATGGTACAGTGTCCCACACTGAGCTGATTGGAATGGAAGATGCTCCCAATCTCTTGCTGCAATACTTTCCTGCAATACTGAAGCCATTGTCTGTTTTCAGCCACAGGCTCTAACAAACCTCGTGTTGTAGTGTTTCTGTCACTATAAAAGTCAGGATCAGTGTTTGTCATTTCACTGGCCCAGGTCAGGACAAAGAGAGTTGCAGCACTCCCATTTATGCTTCCTGCTTCAGCTGAGGAATTGCATCAGGCTTTCTTTAAAGAGGAGGGAAATTGATGGCAGCTGTCCATCATAAGATGAACATGAGCCATAATGAGATGGCCGTAATGACTCAACATGTTTCTGTTCTCCAGCAGCATCCAAAAGTGGATGTCTGTAGGAGAGCATAAAAACAAGGCATGCTGTATTACACGTTTTGTGATGATTTCTGTCCAACACTGTCTCCCAGCCCCAGACAAGTGCTGAAGGGAAATGGTCCTGTATTGGCCTCCTTCAGCACAGTAAAATCTGGGGGATGTGATGTCAGGAGAATCTATTTTCTTTTGTGCTTGCTCTTCTCAAAGCCTCTGGCAATTTGCTGAGGAAAGGAAGGAATATATTTTCATAGAGCCTTTGGTGGTGTTGCTGTCTGAGAGGTTTTTCACAAGGGGCAAAAATGGGAAACAAACATGAATGCTATCTGTATACTGTTAAAGCCTTAGTTCCTCAAGCATGTGATAGAACTGTGTCAGGAGCTGGAGACACCCATGAACAGAGGCTGTTTTGTAGAAATCAGATCTGAAAGCTGAAACGCTGGTGTCAGGAGTGAACCTGGATCTCCAGGGGGCAGCTTGAGGACTTCCTTCAATCTGTATTTTATGTGTGGGAATTAACTCTCACATTTGCAGGGCTGATTAGTGTATGGGGTGTGCTCATGGCAGTGATGGAAGCTTGGAGGCAGATGATTTTAGGGGCTGAACAAGGGAGGGTTCATCTCAGAATACTGATATTTGGGCTGAGTACTCTGGGGCAAGAGTGTGTAGGAAGGTTGGTGAGCTAAAGAAAGGCTGTTTGTTTCTGCCTTGTGAACTCAGTCACCCTTGGTTATCCGTCTGACAGCTTTGAAAATACAGAGACTGCTTAAACTGATTTATAGCTCTACATCAAGTGATAATAGCATGAGGCCTATGAGAAGTCTGAACCAGACTTCATGACCTGCTAAATTGTTTGGTTCTTGCAAAAGCTGCTGGGACTTGTTGCTGTAGCTAATGCATTGATGGGATTGACAAGAGAGTCTCTTTTGACTGTCTTGTGCATGTTTGAATTATGGAAGCAGCTTGAGGTATTTCTTGTAACAAACTGAATGGCACCATAACTAACCAAATAGAAGGCAGTACAGGATAAATCAGTTTTAGTAGGCTTTTTATTCAGACAGTGAAGAGCTACCCATTGTAAATGGGGAAAGACTAGGTCAGATCAGTGGCAGCTGAATGCTGTCTTACTGCTGAGGGGATAAGTTGATGTGAATAACAGAGGATTCAAAACTATTATAGCATTTTCTTTTTTGGAAATGCGGTCTGCCACATTTTCCCTCTCCCTTGCTTTATGAGAAGGTGAGGAAGTCCCTAGAAGAATATCAGACAGGTTAGCAGTACACAAATAGGAGAGGATGAGATTGTATTTTCTGTATGTTTCTCTGACTACTAAGATTACAGAGCAATCTTAGGCATGCAAAATTTTATATCGTAGCAACTACAACAATTCACTTTATTACTTACTATTATATTAACTTTATTGTGTCAGATTTCCCAAGATTTAATGCTGGATGCTATTTCAAACTGTGATTCTTTGAAAATTATACCTTAGATTAACTTGAAATAAGATTGAGAATGCTCCTTAGCATATACTTCATGATGTGAAACTGTCAAAGCCTTTATTTCTTGAAAACATCGCTTAGGGTGTATGGTCATCTGTCTTACCTATTTCTAAATTTGAAATCTTCATTTCATATGAATAACCACTCAAAAATAAGTCATTTCAGTCCTCAACCTGTTCCTCTGAGAAGACAGACAACTGTTACTGCAAACCCAGAGAGATGACACATCGGTGTCTGGGGGGCTCAAAGAGTCTTCAGCAGAAGACATCTTGACCTAGTTGTTTGTATCATTTTCCAAGCATGGTTTTGAAAGAGTGTTTCTGAATGCATCAACTAACAGCATTCACCAAAACCTTGTCCTTCAAAATATGTACTTTTCCATTGTTGTTTTATGTTAGTTATTTATTCTGTTGTTTTCTTTTTATTTTATTTTATTTTTTTTTTTCTTGACAGGAGAATTAAAAGTAATGGCTTTTGTTGCAAGTAAACCATAGCAGCTCTTATGCAGCAGGTATTTTTCAGGTGAATGAACAAATGCTGTGAACTGATCAGTGTCAGATCTTAAATTATTAATCTAACAGTTAGAGAAAGCGTATGGCAACTCTCAAGATAAGGAGTTGATACACTGTAAAGATTTTGAGGCTTTTGCAGTGCAGGCAGTAATGTGAGATGCTGTTAAGATGAGTAACAAGCAGTGTGCAGGATGTAAACAAACAGGTCTGCCTTATGCACCTGATGTTGTCTAAATCAACATTAGATTTTCTAAACTAGGCAGACATTCACAGTCCTTCCTGGTTTTCTTCTTGCAGCCAGAGTGGAGATTGTTTCATTC
>JAOTQP010000362.1:29597277-29747537 GCA_026413545.1 Cichladusa arquata | reverse complement strand
TAAAAAAAAAAAAAAAAAAAAAAAAAAAAAAAAAAAAACTTTCTAGAAAGTACTAGGAAGGTGGTAAGCTGGAAGAAAAGAGAAGTTTGGAGCAGGGTGGTGTGGTGAGGAAGCAATGGTGCAGGTAATGGAGAAGCACATCAGTCTCACCTTGGCTTACCTGACTCTGTGTGTCTCTTGGTGGGCTTACCAGCAGGCATTTCTTAAATGGGTTTCTTTAGGTCCCAGGTAAACCAAAAATTGGAGGTCACTTCCTTAATTATTTGATCACTGGTGCTAATGCTATTTTTTCCTTGCTCCTGTAATTAATGAGTTTTGGTATCGAGTCAATAGCAGAGGCTAACAAACTGCTTTTTAGGTTATATTTAGGTGGGCAAAGGCTGTTCTGATTTGAAAATCAGTTACCTTTCCAGACTTGGTCTGGTATTCCAAAGGAGTCTTTCCTTCCTTTCTTCTTGGGCCTTTCTGCCACATGCAGCTGGTGGAAACATTCATTAAGAGAAATAGAATAGTTTTTTCCTTTCTTATTGCAAAACATTCTACAAGTGAGAGGATGTCTGCAGCAGGCCTGACTGCTCTGCAGGGGACTTTTGGAATGATCAGGGTTTTGAAGAAGCTACAACGGTTCATACTGCCCTAATTAAACAGTTCTTGCTCTGAACTCATTACACTTTTCTGCCCTGCTTGCAAAAAAGTTCTTATGGCTGCTTTGTGGAAAGCTCTAGTTCCAGTGCTGATGTTTTGGTGACCCAGCTGGGGCTGGGAGGAGCAGGCACAGAGATAGGGAGTGCTGTTCATGCATTCTTTTTGATCAGTAGTTTCCATGGTTTGGTTTAGGTGCAGGCATACAGGGACTCTGTGGGGTGAGGAGTATGAATGTAGGTTGGAGTGGTGAAGAATCAGAGAAATAATGTTTTATAACATTTTTAATCTACAGCTGCAAAGGATCTATCAGATCATTCCAGCCTCATGCCCTCTAATATACATCATGAGCTATAGATTTTTACAGACTTATCCTTGAATTGAGCCAACCCACCCCTGTGCATTTAACACATTTGTTCCCATTTAAATTTGAAAAAGAGGCTTGTCTCATAATAATTAGAGATAGATACTCTTTACTAGTTCTTGATTAAAAAGGGAAGCCTTATTTTTTTTTGAATTGAAAGTTTTATATATAAGGGTTTTAAGCCATCAAAAAGTGTTTAGGTGGGAGTGGTTCTTGTGCAATGGCATGTGGCAATGGATGTTACCAGCACCATGTGGGGAAGGTTGAGCAAAGAGGGGCTCTCAACCCCAGTCTGCCTACGTTTTCTTTCTGCAAAAGTATTAGAGCGATGGCCCAGCACAGCAGGAGGGGGAGGGTGCCTGTGGGGCTCAGTGCTGCAGATGCTTTGTAACATTTCAGCTCATTGTTCTATCTGAATAGAGCAAATAAGGCAGCCAGGCTAATTTGAAAAGATGCTCGATTAGGCATGGAGTGTTTAATATTCTCCCTTGGTCCCTAGCTGCTGTAGAACATCTATTTTGCCTTCCAGAGCTCCAAATGGAGCTGCTGCTTTCTCTTTGCAGAAATCCTGGGCTAAGGGTGATATTTGGTTACAGAGAGGCTGAAGCAGTTATGTTACACAAGCAAGTTCTCTGGTGAACCCTTCTGCAAAGTGCCTGTGTCCCCAGGACAGCCTGTGAGCTGCAGCAGGATGTGTCCATGGGTAGAGGGCAACCAGGGAGTCCACAAGCACTGTCAGCATCTGGCATCAAGCAAGCTAGAGGCAATGGTGTGTCAATTAATGTGTCAATTAATTGTGGTGAGGCCTTGGTGTATTACCCATTCCAGTTAAGTGGCCTTGCTGAATAAACAAGGATTATCACTCAGGCTTTCCAGCAACCTCTGCAGTTCTGCGGCCACCAAATACTTTGCTGAATTCAGTGCACGCTGTGTTGGGGATTCAGAACGCCAGGAGGGTCGGCTCCTGTGGTGGCCAGAGAGCCCTGCTTCCAGCTGCAGTGGCTGTCACCTTCCTGCACTGTGTGTCCTGTGCACTGTGTGTCCCAGCATCGCTGCAGCTGCTGCTACAGCTGCTGTCACTTCAGTGTGACGTGCTTCTCTGCAAACAGCAATAACTACTGCTGCACAGGAGGGCTGTGCAGCGTTTGGTGTTTGCTTTGAGATCTGTAGATGTACCTAGAAGCCTCCCTCTATCTAGTTGTAAATGCTTATGATAAGTGTTCTGGTGAATATGTAAGAGTCTGGTTTTGTAAGACTTAGGAAGCTTGCTGTTCTGCTCAGCAAGCATCCTTCTTCAGCTGTTCTTTTTATTTCTTTTATAAAACCTTGTTAAAGTACATCATAGTTCACATTTAAGTATATCATACTGAGTGGAGTAGAGGTAGAGGAGGAACAACTGAGTTTTGAAGTAGATTTATTTTTCCTGATAACTGAGAAATAAAATTTCTGACATGCTTAAGATTGCACCTTACAAATGTGACAGTTGTTACTGCTCTGAAGCAAATAATTTCCAGTAAGAGGAATATATATGTTACTGCATATGACCTAGTGGCAAGTACATAGTTTAAGATGTTTTTACTGTTTCTTTTTATTAAAAGGTCAGAGCTTTGATCAGTTCTGGAAATTTCCTTGTAGTCTGTTCTATCCAGAGCATTTTACTGTGCTATTGTATTGCTTGCAGAATTGCTGATTTTCCCTGTTGAAAAGAACTAAATTATTTCTCCAAGTTTTGCTCATTTGTTGTATTTTTTTAAAATTAAACACAAATATATGTACTACATCACCCATTATGGTCCCTGTGAATAGGACACATCAAAAGCTCTAAGGTGAATATAGATATCTTCCATTACCTATTCAGTGTATTAAAAAAATGGAGCTATCTGAAATGGATATTGGTGCAAATGCACCCACAAACAGACTTGCACAACAAGGAGGACTTTTGGTCTTTATTTTAAATAGTGATATATGCCAACATTGGCAGCTCCATTTATTTCTCTTTTGTAAGTAAAGCCTATCTAATCATTTTGTGCAAATTCAATAATTATGTGTAATGACTGAATTAGGACTATAATTTAAGGAAAAGACTCAATTCCTCACAATGTTTGTCTTATCATTTAATTGAGAAGTAACTTTTTTCCTCCCTCTTACATAGACTAAATGAGTGCTATATACTGTCTCAGCCTCTTTGAAGTTAAGTGTCCTGTAGACATTCCAATTGTTAGTATTTGTAAAGGATGTGGGAGTGAGTTAGATGAGGTTAGGAGGTGCTGCTCTTTTGTAAGCAGGCAGTCATGACAGCTGCATTTTCAGTGTAGGAGCATCTGGAGCTTTGCTTATTGATGACATTTGGAAACTGTATGGACTTCTTGAGTTTGGGCACTCAGTCCTTAAAATACTGGTACTGTGCCTGTTCCTCTGCCATGTTGTTTTAGAATACTCTCTCTATAAAGTGCAAGTACCATAATTGCGTAGACCTAACTTGCAGGTGGTCCAGTCTTCTTGATTAGAGCTGCAAAGCTTTTTTTTTTTTTTTTTTTTTTTTAATATGCTAAAATGCTAATGATTGAGGAGAGACCTTAAAAATCATTTCTTACCTTCCTGCTGAGGCATCCTCTGGGTGCCGGGGAGACAGACCCAGCTGGAGCCACCTCATGAGTGAACCTGTGCTCAGTCCTGGAGAGAGTTGTAGCTACTTGAATGGGTGTGAATATTCTTTCTTTTAAGCAGACCATAAGTGCCTGAGTCTGAAAAGCACTGTCCTTTCAGAGGGAGATTTTTCTTCATTTTATTGTGCTCATTCTTGTGTTGTGCTCGGATATCCTGCTGTTTTCATTACATGCTCTGCATTCCCCTATACCACAGATTCTGACAACTTTTCCTTCTTTTCAGCCTGGAGTCCTCCTTTGAACATCACCCCATGAGTTATCTCCCTTCACTGCCACAGTACTTTATCTACACTGTTGACTTTCACACACTGCTCTCATCCTATGAAATCAGACCTTCCATCTGGCTTATTATTCCAGGCAGTGAAGTCAGCACAACATGAAACAAAACAACAAAATGCAGCCTGCCTTCCCAGAGGGAAGTGATGACATGCATGTTCACACTGCTGCACAAGCTTTTTGGCCTTTCAGAAGAGGCTCCAAAGAAACGTGTCATTTTTTAGCAGTTCTGGCTCTTGTTGTATGATGTTACCCAGGGGCAGGCTGGAGCATTCACCTCAGGGTTTCTCTGAAGTTTCTAACTTTGGCTGGAGACCTTGTCCCCTGATGACCAGCATGCTCATTACTGGAAGCCATTTGGTCCAGTTTGTGCAGCTGCACCGCTCGTAGTTCACCACATACAGCTCAGTTTGACAGTGCTCATTAGACCCTTACAGACCTAAGAAAGATTTATTGGGAGGAAATGGGATTGGTAACCCTATAATGGCCCACAGTAGAGTTATTAGTTGTCTTCTAACCTCAGCTGTTTGGGGCACTGTAAAGACTTTGGTGGCTTAGGGAGAGGCTGTCTGACGATATATCAATCACTGTATTTTCTCCAGCAGAAGGCTAAGGACTGTCCTTCTGTGCCCACTGCTCCCATGAACCTCTGTTTGCTAGATAAAGCTGAGTCAGAGTCATAGCTGATCACTTTTTCATATTTTTCAGTGTTACTTAGGCAGGAAAAGGAACAGGGAGAGGTTAAATGGCTTGTCTGTCATTATGTGTCTTTAGACAAGCCAGGAGTAAAAAAATCATATTTCCTGGTATGCAGTCCTTGGCTTTAGAGGAAGGCCATGGTTGTACAAACTGCTTGTCAGACATCTTTTGGGACAGTAGTGTGCTCTGTTGAGCACACTGCATGACTCTCTTCTTTTAAGCAGTCTCTGAAAAATTTAACTGATCTCAACTCTTCACTAATTTCAGCAAGCTTTGGCTCACTGACAGACACTGCTGAGATTAGAATGCTGGTGAAAAAGGTGATTGTGAGGTGGGAAAGCTGGAGAGAGGCAGAGGGCAGGAGGAGGAGGACCCTGTTTGGCCACAGACTTTGCAAAGAAGTGTGGGGGAATGATGCATAATGAACAACCGAAGTTCTCTTGTGGATCTCCTTCCTATAGTTAGGAGGATAATGGGTAGGAGGCTGCTGAGGGACGAGGAAGCAAAATTTGCTAAGCCTGGCAGTCATGACTGCATGAGCTGGTGTTTACTTGGCAGCTCCTTGTGGGTGGAGATGTAGGAAAGCACCCTGGGCAATTGGTGTCCTCATGTTTTACCTGCTGCTGCTCCTGCCTCCTGCTGAAAGGGAGGTAGTACCTGAGTTTATTTTAGGACCAGGCCAAACTGGATGTCACAGGCACCACAACAATGACTATGTATTGCAGAGGGTGGAAGAAGGCAAGAGCTAGGCATATGTTTCATCACTTTTTCTGTCCTTAAACAAATACTCCCCATCTCCAGTAAGGAGCTAAGGCATTCCTGAGTCTTAGTGTGATAATGTGCTAACAGGCACAGCACAGTATGCAAAAGCAAACCCACAGGCTTAACCCAGGGCAAAAAAAATATATCCAACAATAAAAAAATCCCAGCCACTTGGGGTGGAAGAAGAGCCTGAATAGCAGTAGGAATTCTGAAGTTTCTAGTTAAGGCCTGGCATCCTGGGCTGAGTCTGTTCTGCTTCACCTGCCACAGTGGCCACAATACAGTGTATTTTTTCTGACTGGCAGCACCATGTAATTGCATTTGTGCTCAGTGGCTATCAATGTTTCCAATGTGTTTTTCTGAAAGGTCAGCTCATGCCAGAAGAGACTTAATGCCATGTCCATCTCATATCTGTTGATTCTGTCTTGATGCTTAGCCTTTCAGTGGGAGAGCCTAGAAAGCAAATCCTACCACTTCATCCTTTAAATAACAGTGTGGTTCAACCTCGTAGTGGTGCTAACTTATGAACATGAGCAGTCATTGCAAAGAATTGAATTCAATGGCATTTCTGCACAAAGGCAGATTCTTACAACCAAAACCAGTTTGAGATTCTTGGGGAGCAAACTTCCCAGAGGTTTACATGGAATTCCTCTAGTATGGTACTGTTTGCTTTGGATGAGGGCTCTCATCAGGATTAACTGCAGGTCACATGTAAAAAGCAAGCAAACAAAATGAGAATGAGATTTCCAAAAGGGTAAAGGTTTTTCTATATCTTTTTGGCAACTCCTGGGTTCTGGGGATTTAACTCAAAAGACCTCTCATTCTTCCTTGATGTCTTTTCTGTTTGTTTGTGGATCTCGAGGAGATTTTTATTAATTCCGTGCCTTTGTAGAAATTGTGGAGACCCTGGGCCACATGGTGCTGGTCCATTTGGTGTTTTCTTGGCACACAAACATGGTTTCTGCAGCTCACCAGCTCTGCCATTAATAGTGCACTTGACTCAGCTTACATCACTTCAAGAGTTCTGCACTGACCCAACATTTAAGATCTACATTTAAAGTAAAAACTTTCCTATGAGTCACTGTAATGCATCTGTCCATGTATATTCTGGAAGGGAACATGCATAGCAAAGATTGTCCAGAGGATTATTAGAAACAGCTGACTGCTCTGTGTTTATCATTGTCAACTAATATTTCCAAAAATGTGGGATTAAAAACAATACAGTAAATAAACTCCTCTGCTCTGTTGCCTCAAAAAGCTACACAAACCCAGATTGCATTGGTTATTTGATGAAAGACTGTTGCCAGCCAAAGTGGGTCCATTTATCTTGAAAAAACAGTGTTTTGATCCTTGTTTGGTGAAAATTGCATTAAAGACTGAAATGCAGTCTCTTTTTCTTTCATGGATAGATGTTGGTCAGTGCCATGTCAGTTTGGAACACAGTGAATATTAGGCTGATGGATTTGTAGAAATGTTTGTTACGTGATACTGACTTTTTCAAATTTTATTGTAGTATGTTTGTTTTGCCAATAAATCTATTCTAGCATAAAGCATATTAACCAGCTTCCAATACAGAAGTCAATGGCGGGTGCTAAAATCCAAAACTCCTAAAATACTTAATGGATTGATGGCTTTGGTTTTGGGGGTCTTTGTTTTTGTTTTGTTTTGTTTTGTTGCTTGTGTTTTTTGCTTTGAAAGCAAAAACTAGCTTGGTACTGAAGATGTGATAGATTTGGAAGAACAAAATGTGCAGACAGGTGTGCACTTGCTTCATTGAAATTTAAATTAGTTATGAATTCTCAGGAATGAAATCAGCTCTTTCTGTCAGGATTGTCTTGTGGAATTTCCCACAGAAATGCACTTGCAATTGCCTGTGGTGAGGTGAGTGTTTGTTTTTTGAAAGAACTGAAATCTTGATGCAGTCAGAAGGTTGCCTGTAATGTATATTTAATTGCCATCGTGGAGGCCAATTTTCTTTTATGTATTTGAAGGCAGATTTTATGGTTAACTTGTTTTTCAGTGTGCAGAAACTCCAAGCATTGCCTTCCCAGTCCCCAGATAAAACCCTTGAGGTGGTGCAGAGGGAGCTGCTTGGAGCTCAGGAGGAAATCAGGCTGCCTCGTCTGCAGGCTGAGTTTGGAGGGGTCAGTATTTCACATTCTGTTGAAGCCTCTAGCAGTTTCTTCTCTGTCAAGGATTTCTAATTCTGAGCAGCCATTCAGCCACACACTGTCATTTTTCATTTCAAAGAGCTTTTCCAACCATCCTTTCTGGTTTTGTTTTACCCATTTCTGTAACCTCTACTTGAGATGAAGGATTTTGGCTGTAGTTCTTAATCTTTAATGCTGAGAGATTAAAACACAGGCTTTGATTAGCTTTAAAGGTTTGTTGTCTCTAAGACGTGTTTTTAAACACTTAAATTCTGCCTAGTCTGTGCATACTTATCTGTTCTGTAGTAGGAAAGGTAGATGGGACACTTGAGCCCATGACTACTTTTCAGTAAAATATCATCATTTAGAATTGAGCAAAGTCTCTCGCCTCTCACATTAAACTAAATAGCAGTAGAGTGCATTTTAATGGATTAAGAATCAGCTAACTGACAGACCCTAAAATGTCCCTGTCAGTGGGAAGTCACAATGCCATGAGAGTGGGTTTGAATGGGGCTCCCCATGGGGGAGCTCTGGGTCCCACACTACCCAGTTTGTTCAAGAGTGAGCTCAAAGAATCTCTGCTGCTAAAATTTCCTGTAAATGGTGCTAAAATCCTCATGAGAGTAAAAATAATCTGTATATCTATGGAACATAGAGAAACAATACGTGCACTCCAAGAGTATTTTGTATTTCTTTTAAAACTAATACCTGTATTCCTTGGAAATAAATGATTATGCTGCAGTCATACTGCTGTGTTATACTTTAGAAACCAGTGACTCTGAGAAAGTTTCACCTGTAATGATGAGCAAGGATGTGAGTTTCTAGTGTGATGTTCTGGCAAAAAAAAAAACAGCTCAGGGAAGTGGTAGCAGCCCACAGCTCCTGCAGCTGTTGAGCAGGAGTAGAGGCAGAGAGATGACTTCCAGCAGAGGATGTGGAATTGGCAGGTTCAATACAGGGATATTGCTTCCACTTGAGAGGTCCCCAGCTTTGGAAGCATTTTTGAGGGCAGGTAGGGGGATGGAATATAAAATCTTTAAGAAGAAGCTAGATTTTAAGAAAGTTTTTTTCTATATCCTGACTGAATATTACTCAGTTACTAGATTAAAAGATTTTCTGCCAAACTGACTGTGAACAAAAGCATCTTCTACTTGGTTTGTCAGGATCCCTGTCCATTTTCTGTCTGTTTTTAAATGCATGAGTTGAGAAACACAGAGGACTTCAGCTGTGGGATAGATAATGTATTGATCTGGACTGGGGCTTGAATGCTGGTAGACATTCATCTCTGCTTATGTAATGAATGTACAGAAGCTATAGCACCTGGAAAGAGGTGACATTAAAAAAAAAAATCATTTGCCATTTAGGATTTCCTGTGTTCAGGAGGTAATTGGGGGCTTTCAGGATTACAGTTTTTGCTTCAGTTCCTGAGGAATTGAACACATTTGTTTGGAAGACTGAAGGCTCAATTCTTCATTCTGATGATCCAAAAGAAGTTGATTATACTCTTCTGAAAATTCATCCATATCCAGCACCGAGTGAAGCCTTATTTATTGCATTATTGTGTCTCATTTTGACAACTAAATAATTCTGAACACTTTTCTCCCAGAGCAGGAGAAAAGAAAATGTCTCAGAATGATTGGCATCTCTCTACCTACTAAGTGCAGAGCACATTAAAGTGACAGATGACTTCTGTGCAAGTTACTGAAAGTGGAAGTTTCATTCAGGAACTGTTGCCAATAGCTCAGTGTGGTGAAAGGCCAGGGTGCAGGAGCACAGTCTAGCCAAGTGACCTGCCATAGACTTTCAGTTCTTTAAAAAAAAAAACAACAAAAAAACCACACCAAAAGCAAGCACTTGTGCATTTTGTTGTTGCCATTGTTATAACTCACATGTTGATTATATCTTCAAATTCACTAAAGACATCATGGGTTAATCAGGATGTTAAAGTATCAAGGTGCATTTTTGGGTTGTCAGAATCCATCTCCTTCAGTTCACGTTACACTTGTGCAAGGCTCATGCAATGAATGTCTCTTCTCTGAAGACTCTGCCTGAATGAATGAAGGAGAATGAGGAGAAGAACACTTGTGTCTTGCCTTTTTTCAGGCTTTTTGTGTCTGGGAACTTTTTTCCTAAGACAAGGCACAATTGAATTGTTCTTGTTCCTCCAAGACTTGGCTACTCCTCGCAGTGTGCACAGAAAGCTGCTATTTGTTTTTTGTTACTGAAAGATCTGGGTTGTTGAATAGCTGTCAGACTTGCTTTTATCCTATTGCATCTTCGCAGGGAGTTGAAAGTGCAGTTTGACGTCTAGGGGGAAAAAATCTAAAATCTCACTTTCATATGTTTCTTTCTATCTTTCATGTTCCCAGAATGGCTTTGTTTTTTCTCTTTTTTCTAAAATCACAACAGCCATGCAGAATGTTTCTGTTTAGGCCCATTCTGCATATTTGTGTGCTAGAGGATTGCAGTGATAATCAGTAGCCAGTCTAAAGGTACCTGTGGGCAGAGTCAAACCACAGAAAAAGTGTGATCACATGCCAAGGGACACACTGGAGCTCTTGTGGCTACTGGGCTCAAATATCCTGGCCCTGCTTCTAATTCTGCCTGGGGAAAGCACCTTTTCCTCTTGCATGTTTGCAGATGTTGTGGTGTTGTTGTTCCTCGTGGGAGTCTGGTTTAGTTAGTTAGCCACAGACCTGGAGCAGTCAGAGCTGGAAACTCAGCAGGGGTCAGCTATACTCTATTGAATCTGCAGATCTTAAAAAAAAAAAACTAGAAAAAAAAACCACCCCAGGCATTTCCAGGTGCAGTACACTCTGCTGTGGTGCTGGCATGTGAAAATCTTTCTTCAGACTAATCTTGGTGCTGGAATTTAGAGGTGATTACAGACATCTTAACAGAGATCGAGACTCAGTTATTTAAACTTGGAATTCTTTTCTAATATCTTTCTATCTATATTTCAGTCTGCAATGTATAGAGATTGAGCTGAAATCTGATTTTTGGAAACCTCCCAATTGCACACTCCTCCCTTGTCTGTGGTGTTGCACACTGAAGTGACAAGGTTATATAAGTTTGCCTCTTGGAAGGACAGAAAGAGTGACTAAGACAAGAAGTAACTAAAGATATGTCTAAGCTGAGACATAAATATGAGAAATTAGCACCAGTGCTTAGAAAATATTTTTCTCTAAAGAATGAAATTCATTTTTATAGGAATAAGGCAAACAACAGAAGTTCTGCTTAAAATATATTTAAAATATGCTTGTAAATTCTGCAGAGCACTTCTGCCAGCACCCAGAACATAAGTACAAATACATTACCTGTATTTCCAAAGAAGTACTGGCAATTTTTCACTAGGTTCTTTTAATGAAGTACATCTTGGAGGTTTAATTGGTAGATTAAACGCACTCAAACTGCAAGATTTGATCTGGCATGGTTACTGTTTGTATCTTTAAAAATAAAACCCCTATAAATAAATGGCACATTCAGAGCTAATGTAAATTTGCATGGTGTAAATTAAGTTAATGATAGCATTATAGTGAATTATATTACTGATGTAATTGTGTTATTTATTTTTATCTTTGTACCTTTAAGTTGGCAGAGAAAGGGATTTTTTTTAACTATGATAGGAAAAGTTCTTAAATGTCAGCAGAACTAATAACTTCAGATATCATCTTAGCTTATCATAAACTTAAATATTGCAAAATCTTGAGTTTTGGACGTGGCAGTTGCAGAAATGTTTGGAAGCAAAAAAAAAAATCCGAGCTCAAATCAATAACTGTTTAGAGCTCCAACTTGAATCAGTCTCTGTTGATTAGGTGAAATTACCCTGGCATTGAAACCAATTGGAATTGCTGAAAACTCTGTTTTGTTCTTCTATTAGTTGCTGTTAAAAGTCTCTCAATGGCTTCTGTCAGAATCGAAGTGTATCTCCACTAGTGATGATAAAGATTTCACTGCTAGTGAGGCACTGTGATTGATATTTAGGAGTGAAGCCTGGTAACTCATGCCTTCCCCCTTTTCAAGCTTGGAATACATCATTTGAGAGGGAACTGAAATTGAAAGAGGCATAAATTTGTGGGAGAGATACATATGGGGATGAAAGGAATTTGCTGTACTTTTTCTTGAGCCTCTGGAGATGATACAGGAAATTATTTATTATTCATGACAATTCTGCAATCAAAGCTGACGGCAGTAAAACATGTGATTAATAGACTGCTCTTTAAACAGATAACCAATAAACAGATAACGTGTAGGAGGTATTCCCATCTGCACATATGTATTAAATATTATTGAAAATTACATTTTTCTTTGTCCCTGCTTCAACTGTATATTGAATAATAAAACTTGGCCCTCCTTGAGCTCCCACCTCAAGCTTCCCTATTTCTATGTGTGTCACTCCAATACTAATATTACTGCTTGATACTGTGCTTGGTGTAATTGATCTTAGCCCACTTATTCCCATTGATCAGAGTGAATAGGATTTCAGCTGTGCTCAGAACAGTTGTATTCCCTCCCAGTTTGTGATTTCATGCACGTTTGAGTGACATAATAGCTGCTTTATCCGAGCGCGCTGTAGCTCAGCAGGCATTATCGGGGTGGATCATAATGGCTCTGCATCTTAGTGTTGTGACATGAAGCTGGTAGGGAGAAACATAACTAGAGTAGTCATTGTGAGCCACTGCTGTGCTCCTCTGGAGACAAATAGCAGGTTCCTCCCTCTTGTGTGCCACGGCGCCGGCGTAAATCACCGCGGCGATTGGGATAATGGCTGGGAGCCACCGTGGCCCACCTTAGAGACACTGAGATTCACTGTTTTCTGGAAGGTAAAGATAATTCTGCAAGTGTTCTTCTCTGCTTGCTCTGGTAGCTGGAGCTGCCAGGATAATTGTTCTTGAGAGCGCACGTGTGAAGCGGTGTTACCTTTTTAATGTCCCAAAATTGGCTGTTTTAATGGGACAAGCTTGTAGCATTTACAGCTCTGTGACAGCTGTAGTGTGCTGGAGGATACAGCAGCACTATGTTATCATGTATAGGAGGATCTTTTTCAGTATGACAGCAAAAGCCTGCTAAATAATAATCTTTGTAACATAATTGCCTTCCCCTAGCAAAGTCAGAAAGTGGCACGTATAATTCTTGAGACAAAGAGCATTGATGCTGGAAAAATTTATCCTTTCAAACTGCAAGAGCTAAGTCTGTATTAGGAGACCATTCTTAACTGAAATGTCCTTTCAAAACTTTCTGTGCCTTTCCACATTATCATGGGACTGTCCTTGGAAATACTGAGCATTCAGTTCTCACTGCCTGCCTGCTCTCAGAAACACTCCATCATTTGTGATGATCCTGTATCCAATGTACAGATACCAACTTTTGCTTTTCCGTGTTCATGGCCATTTTAATATATCACAGCTGAAGCTATGCCTGAAACCTTGGTCATTATTCATTCTTCTTTATCCATACTCAAAACCAGGTGATGATCACTCCTGGAAGTGGAATTAAGGGAGGTACTTTCAGACAGCACAACCTGAAAATCCAGGGAAGGAGCAGAGCATACTGTGCAGCCAGCATTTTTGAGAATGCATCATTGCTAGAAACAAAAGTAACATGAATTATTTACCTAGAAATATTAAACTGGCTTGAGATCACTGCTGGAAATAGAGAGAGTTCTGGGCCTTGTGAATCATTCATGAAGCTTTATTTAACAGACTTCTTTTTGTCTTTGCAGATCAGTGAATCGTATTTTATAACTTTCAGGATGGTTCTGTGGGTTTCCTTCTACTTATAATAGGTAGGGCTTTATTCAATGCTTTGTAAGGAAGCACAGATCCGTAAAGTTACATTTTTATGTTTGTTTTTTTCACACATCGGGAGGTATGGAAAGGGACAACGTGGTGTGGGGAAGGAAGAGGAGGTGTATTATAGTTTCTGCTTGATCAGATACTTTGTCCCATGTTTGCAGACATGAGGGAGCTGAGGCACCCCAATAACTGAACCCGTGGATAGGATGGCAGCCCAAAGTGCTCTAATGTTTGCTTATTTTTCAGGAGATTTTATTAAAAATACTGCTTTATATAATTAGAAATTTGTTTTCCTACATGTGAATATTTACACTCTTAACATCTGGAGATGCATCAGCTAAAGCTGATTTGTTAATATTCAAATGTGGGCTTCAAATACTATTCTTGGGACTTTTAAATCTTTAATAGTTTCCAAGTCTGAAAGTAACATTGCTATAGGAATAAAAGGAAAAAAAACCCATGAGTTACTTTGTAAGCCCATTGCAAACACTTGGTGCTTGATGTGGTGTCACAGTGAGCAGTGGGGCTTTTTCTCATGGATCTTCTTCTAAAGGAAATGAGGTAAAACAAGGGGGGGAAATAAAGGAATCCTGCCTGGATTTAAGGAAAAGAAGATAAATGCTAGAAATATCAAGACCTCTCAATCCAGAGAAGAGTCATCCTCTTCTCCCTGATCAAAGAAATGTGAGGACTGCTACTTGCCACGAGAGGCAGAGGATCTGTAGATCACAGTGACATCCCGAGCCTTGCTGGGGGATGTGGGGTGTAAATGACAATGAAGCACACTGAAAAAACACTTGAACAGGCAGTCTAATTCCAGAACAGCTCATCCTATGAAAAATACACGTAATTATATAACATTTCTTTACATTTATTATAAAATATTTGGTGGTTAAGAGAGATTTCTCGGCAATACTGCTCTTTTCAAATATGCATTTAATAAAAACCATACAACAACCAAGGTCTGTTGGTGATAGTCAGAGGATTTACCTGTTCATAGCACAAGTCAGATAATTTTTTGTATTCAATCTGTCTTGCTGCTGGAAATGATACATTTGTAAAGAAAAAAATTTAATTAATGAATAAAATGGATTCTTCTACTGGCTAGGCTTTCTCTGCTTAGTGGCCATGATTTTTCTACCCCATATCAAGACAAATCAATCAATTTGATTTATCAATAAAGGAAGAGGAAAGTACAAGTGACCTGCAGACCTTTGCATCCCCAGGCTGTGAATGGAATAAAATCTAAACAATAATTAATTTCTGCTGATAGTTTTAATTGTTTCTACTCCCCTGTGAAGGTGCAACAGTAGTGAGAAAAGAGTGACTTATAGTTCTCTGCTCTCTGCCCAGTTGGGGGCTTGCTGGGTACATATCACTGTAGCAAGAGGCTTTTAATCATCCAAATTAGAAAGGGAATATAACCTGTATAATTCCCTCCAAAAGAAGTTTGTTAGTATCAAATGTGCATACAACACTATATGTACTTATGGTGCCTGCAGAAGTACACTGATTTTATCCTAAAGTTAATATTAGATTTCATCATAGGATTTGTTTTAGGGCTTCTCCAAAGAAGAATATAAATTGTATTTCTGCATTCACTGTATGCATGGAGTTGCCATCTCTGTGAGTTTCTTTTCCATCTTCAGTAAAACAGACAATTAGAGGGAGAAGTAGGATTGCTGCAGCACCTGTGTGACTGTCTGGAAGCCTTTCCTTCCACAGTACTGATTGATCCCAGACATAATAGCAGTTCTCAGTTCTTTTTCAAGAGTTGAACGTAGGTTTGGCTGCTGTGGGTGCTGAAGTGATTGTGTTTTGTCCTTTCTGATATCAGTATGAAGCTTGCTCATTTTCAGCCAAAAAACTGACTGAATGTTTTGCTATAGCAGCTGAACTGAAGGGAGAGAGAGGGAAGTACGTGCATTTATGTAAAAATTCTGACTGTGGGTCAGCTCAAATACTGAGATGCTCAAGGCTTTTTGTTGAATGGGGAAACTTTGTTTGAGGTAAATGAGGCTTTAAGTTATTATGAACAAATGCAAAGTTCTGAATCACAAAGTCTTTTAGGAGCAATTCATGGAACAGGAAGGAAAGCAAAGTTCTTTTCTATCTTGTAGTGTTTCTGGCTTTTTTTAGAGATGTGGCAAACCTCTTCTCAATTTTTTGGTTCAATCAGTCTGAAAAGTCAGGACCAACCCACACAAAGGTTAAGACAGGGACAGGTTATCTGTAAGGTCAGTCAGATCTTACTTCTACAACTTGGCTTAAAGCCACTGTGATGGCCAGTGAGGTTATTTGAACCTGATTTTGTGCTTGCTTGGGTGACAGTGCCATCTGTTATGTCAAAAGGCACAGTGGTAAAACATTTCCAGCTGAAACACACAGCTTGAGCTCTGTTTTAAAAAGCTGATCTAAGTGATTTTATATTCCTCTTCCTTTTCTCCAAAATACTTAGCACTCCTAATGATCAAACTCTTAGTGTGGTTCACCCAGTTCCAAGGAGCCTCTAGCTTCTGCCACTGAGGTAATTCTCTTTTAGAACTAAAAAGTAATCCTTTGGAGGAATGAATGAAAACTTCTAACTGTAGATCTATGAAATTTATTATATATCTCTTACTTTGCCCAGCTTTTTCAGACTTCTCTCTGCAACCTGTCTGCAATATCAGTTAATATTGATAGAAATTGAAGATGCAGGAATCCTCAGTCATCACAACGTTATGGGAGAAGTCAGGTGTCTCCTCCCTTTGTTAAAAAAAAACACATTAAAAATAGGGCACCATTAAAATAGAAACGGGAGTTTAATGTACTTTATAGTAGTTCTGCTTCTGTTATGTTCAGTGCTAAGATCACTGTATTTCAAATTTGTGGGAGAAGTGCTAATGTTATATCTGCTATATATGCTATAAAATGTACTTTTTCCCATTAAAAGAAATATCAAAGGCTAGCATGTGATAGGCAATATCAGAATACAATCTGCAGAGAGTAGAAATGAATTCTCTGTATCATTGGAAGGATTCAGATATTTCAGTATTCCGAAGCTGAATTTTGAGCTGTAAGCACTCATTTTCTTTCTTGGACTGCCACAGTTCCCTGCAGGTGTTGTTGATGTGGGTGCTTAGTTAAGTTGGATGTAGTATTTTGTTTCAGAGCCAGTTTAATTTCAGAGCCCCATGTCTTTTATTTAAATAATTATATCCTGTGCTGCTACCTCACATCAATACTGGTGTAATCTGTGCTAAGAAATACTATGCACAGTTATAAACTAGACACCAAGTGATAATGACTTATTAAACCCCTCCAAATGGCCTTTTTTAATGGGAAGTCTGCGCGGTGGTACCACACACCATATTAAATTGATTAGTATGTAGCTTTAAAAGGCAAAATTACAGTGGAGGTATTACATGTAGCACCATATGAAGTGCTGCACTTAGAACATAATGAGGTTAAAGTCCTTGCAAGATTACAAAAAGCCAGTGGGGACAGTCACACCACTGATGTGCTGTTGCTTCTGCAGGAAATTCACACTTTCATTTTGTATCCAAAGTGGCCCAGAAGTCACCAATCTTCCCTTCCTGCCATTTGCCCTCAGTTTCTGCCAGTGAGTGCTCCATGGTTCGAGGGAAGCTCTGCTCCCCTGTTTGCTCATGCTCCACACAGAGCTGCTGTCCTTGTGCACTGGGTTCATGACAAAGTCCCTGATTTTGCATTCAGGCTCCGACAGCTCCGTCTCCATTCCAGAATCATCCTGACGAATGTCTGGGGCAGCCACTCAGGTATCTTCTCCATCTATTGAGAAACAGCAGATGTGGGAGGGAGGTTTGTCAGCTCATTTTGTCTGCTGTAGATTTGAAGCGACTGGGAAATGTTTGTCTGTAAGTATGAATTTGCTTTTGAAATCCAGTGAACTGACTTTTTACTTCAGTGCCGTTTATTTGCTGTGAATTGCCTGTAACACTCAGACATTACCTGCACAGGTCCTTCATGAATAGCAATAACTCTTAATGTTGAAATATAACTGTTCCATTTTAGGGGAATATTTTGGGTTTGTATGTCTCTCTGTGTTACAGGAATCATCAGTTGGTGAGCTGAAATAATCTCTTACGTCTTTCTTAATAAGAATAGTCTTTCTTAGTGCTAGTCATTTCCTCTGAGGGGAAAAAATTAATTTAAGGAATTCACTGGTGAACAACCTGCAAGAATTTTTGTTTTCTGTCTGTATAAGCAACTAAATACCATTTTTAATTTTTTTTTTTAATCTAGACCACAAATATTAATTCTGGTTCTGCCCCAAGCAATGCCACTCATTATCTGCAGCATAGTCCCCACATCTTTTCTATCTTCATATCAGTTAAGAGAGTTTATCTATTGCTTCTTGTAGAAGATGCTTCCCACCATGATGGGGCACATTTGGAAATGCATTTTGTGCACTGAGTGTCCTTCTCTGTAAGGGCATCTGCTCCTCATCTTCTTCTATCTCATGGCTGTATAATATGACTGGTAACAGCTGCTGATTCTTTATTTGAATGTGGAATATCAAAAACTGGATTTTGGGTTTAGTTGCTTGTTTTGGGTTTGGTTGTTGGTTTCAGTTGGGGTTTTTGTGTGGCTTTTTTGTATGTTTATCGTTTGTTTTTTTTTGGTTTTTTTTTTTTTTTTTTTTTTTTTTGGTTTTTTTTTCCATTTGATTGCAATTAATTTCCTTCTAGCTATAAGCTTTAGGGAGAAATTTAAAACTTAGATTCTTCCTTTACTACTGTATCTAGAAAACCCTGTTAAAATTTTTATTTATTGATTCTTGTGTCATATTTAATGAGATCAGATGATCTTCTTTAAAGAAAAAATTGAATGCCTTTGTAATATTAATGAGGTATTGGAGTATAGACTCATGTACACCTTTATTGCTGTTAAATATGTTCTTTCAACTTATGCTCTGTTTGGCATAGTTATGTCTTCTTGTTGCTGCCTTTTAGAAGGATTTCTGGCTTTTTGATAGTTTAGTTTTCCAGTATGATGTGCAGGAGGTCAGGCTTGGTGACTTTAACTTCATTGTCATTGTTTCTGGTCTCTGTATGAGTTGCTCTAGAACTATTATCAGATAACCAACTCCATAAGGGTTACCCATTTATCTTTCAGCCCTCAGGTAACCTAGAAAAACTTGGATGTAAATAGAATTAAGTCTGGTGAAAAAACCTGAAAGAGTGGGGGGAAAAAAAAAAAAAAAGTAATCCAAGGGTTAGTCTAATAAATATTAAATGCTTTATCTTTCTGGTTGGTGCAACCTAGGGCTATTGGAAAGGTCATCTCTTACTGCAGAAATGCAGTAAAACTAGAAACTTAATTTTCTATGCATTCTTCTAGACTTGACAGCAATTTCTCCCAGGAAACACATCACAGAATCCCTTTTCTAGTGCCCTTCCCTGGGCAGGAGTGACTCCCACAGCTTGGTCTCTGAGCTCAAGAGCTCTGCATGCATCAGATCAGGCTTTGTTACAGTATGTTACAATGGAAGGGTGCAGGGGCATAAATAAACCTATCATAATAACTGAACTAGAAACACTGTCCATTTAATTTGCTGCCCAAATGGAAAATATGACTGGTTGGAATTCTGCAGGCCACCACAATTTTTGCCACCATCTGATGAAGGCATCAGAGTGCACTTCTGTCACTGCCAGTGGCACCACGAGCAATCCCAGAATAAAGTGTTATAAACTGGCTCTGTACTCAAGCTGCTGAGAATCCTTCTGAACTCAAAGGATACAAAGCCAGGCAGGATGCTTTTATAGCTGAAGTTGCTCTGGGTGACAGGCAAACCACTCTGGATGTGATGCAGTGTAAGTGATGTAGAAAGCAGTGCCTTTGTCACTGTTGGGGTTTGCTCTCAGGGTTTTGCTTCTGTGACTTACCAGTCAGAAGTTGTCTCAATGTATTAAGCTTTAAAATATTTTAACATTTTCTCTAAACTGACTTACTATTCAAATGTTTCATTTGACATTTGCAAAAAGCATTTATTAAAGTATAATTATGGAAGAAAAACCTATTTAAAGGGGGAAAAAAAATCACTAGTTTTGCACTTGCCAATACATGTTGTCAGTTATATTGGTTATTTATTTATTATTTTGGCCAGCATCTCTGATACACAAGTAAATCTAAATGAATTCATGATCTAGACTAAGTGATTGGTGCTGTGCCAGGGGAGCAGGTTCAGATGTGGTTTGAGACATGAGCCCTTCCCAGGAACATGACTCCCATCCTCTTCCTCTCTCTCCGTGCTCAGCTGCTGCTCTGTCTCACAGGGCTGGATATCACCCTCTCCTCTTCTTATTTTGCATGAAACTCAGGATTTTAGTAGGCACTGCATCTGTTCATTGCTACTTAGAAGAGTTTACTTCACATTTTTGCTGTGTGAACTGTATTCTTTTTTTAAATAATTACGAGTGAAATTCTGGAATTGATGCAATTCTCTTGGTGTGTGACAAATAATCACATTATATTATATGTTGGATTTTAATTGGACATACTGAATAATTTAATGTATGAATACTTATCAGACAGGTAGCAGAACTTCACAACAGGAGGAGTGTGCTCTTAAAAAGGATGAGTTTTATATTATAAAAGGATATAAGAAATCCTGATGTGGTCTACACAACATAGCTAATATTTACAATTTGTTAAATATTTGTAGGACTTTTTATTTCACTTATAGTTGATGTATGAACATTATCTGATGAAATATCTAAAAATAAATGTTGTATAGGGTTAGATGCCACATCAGTTTAGCATTTAACTGTGCTAGGCTCTCCTAACATTGGACTGTTTATCCCCCCTCAAGTGTCTGTCTTACAAGTGAAAAATAAATGCAATGGAATCTCAGATACTAATTAGAAGTAGCAGCTAGAAACCCAGAACCTAGAAATAACTCTGTGCTGAAAGATTTCAAAGGCTTTTTGTCTTAAAAAGCTAGCAGGTTAGAAAAAAATGGGATGCAGATTGTTTATCACATTATGCTTTATTTTCATTCCCTTGTGGCGTTTCAGAATAAGTGTGTTTAACTGGCTATAAGACTGCAGAAGCATGAGTGACAGCTTTTTGTCTTTTCATAGCTGAAAATAAAATTATATTTCATAGGTACTCCTGTAGATATTGCTTATTTACTGAAAATGAATATATTTTTCTTTGCTTTATATGTTGTATACTCCCGTTATTTCTCCTAGAGGTAAGGAGAACAGTGATTAAGTCCTGAAGCAAGTGCCAGATCCAAGCTGTGCCAAACTTTGATGAGTTTCAAATATTTTGAAAGTTACAGTTTTCTCCCAGCTGCTTTCCTTGCTATATGGAATAAGTAACTTGCTCCTGCCAAGTTACTCTATTTTTTTCTTTTTTTTTTATTTCTCTTTTCTCTCTCTTTTTGTTTTTTTAAGCATTTCTCTCTCCTTTCTTTTCATCTCCCAAAACCAAATATGCCAAGCATGTCCTGATCACTGAGCACAGACTCACAGTGCTGGTATTTCACTCCAGGGAGCTTGGAAGCTTTTCTTCTTCTGCTCTGCTGCTGAGTAAGGAATGTGAAAAGTCTTTCTTGGAGTCATTGGTTTCAGGCCAAAGGTTCTTGGCATCTGCTTGAAATGAGACATCTATCCTCAAATGTAGGAGCTATTTTCTTCCTAGGAAGTAGTTTCCTTCCTGGGAAGCTCCAATTCTGGGTTCTTTTCTCAGAGAAAAAAAAAACTGTTTCCAGTTCAGGGCTGTGTGTTGAAAGCTGATACAATGCTTTTTTTTTTTTTTTTTTTTTTTTTTTTTTTTTTTTTTTTTTGTCTCTAAGATGAAATGAAATGTTACAGAGATAGTAATGCTGTCACGTCCTGTTGGGTTTCATGTTTAGGGAAAATTCCATGGCAGAAAAAGGAATGTTTCTGCTCTCTGCAGGTTGAATATGTGTGATTTTATATGGAGCATAGAAATTTGTATGCAGATCTTAATTAAATTATGTAATAGAAATTGAGTATTTGGTCTTTTGCTACATCACTGTATCACATAACTTGTGCTTTTACCCTAACAGTGAATTGTTTCAATGGCACAAACTGGATTCAGAGAGTTGCAGTGGGCACTCTACAGAACAGAGCAGAATAGGCTCCAATTTCTGGGATCTCCTTAGTGTGCTTCACATTGCACTGCAAGATAAAATAGATTTCTTTTATTGATAATTCCCTCCAGGCATTATTGTAGTGAAAAGTCTTTAAGTAAGGTGTTAATGGCATCCTCGTAGGATTTGGTTTTTTTTCGTTTGTTAGCTCATAATATTATATCAAGAGCTATAGTGGATTCTGCACTAAAGTGTTTAAAGCAAGCCTGCATGCTCTTTGTAAAGGAAAACCCAACAGGAAATTACAGGCCTGGTGCCAGAATTGCAGGTCAAAATTCTGTAATCTTGGCTCTGAAAGAATTCAGGATAGAGGTACACAATGAGCTCTTTTGGCCCTGAAATCTCTGAATCTACTGCATAAAATGAGTGCAATCAATTCTGCTTCCATCCCTTTGGTCCAGCCTTTTTATACTTGGAATATATAATTTGGAAGACAATATCTAATTCATACACTTCATATGAGTATGTTGAACTGCTAAGTGGCTTCCCTGTAGTGACTTAAATTTCAACCTGTAAAGTAGAATAAGTTTGTCTTTAGCACTGCTAAAAGTGATCTACAATTGGGAAATTTGGGAGTATTTCTGTCTGTGTTTCAATTAGGTGCATGAAGGGTTTGTTTTCATAATTGCATGAAAAATGAAAATAACAAAATCTGTTTGACAATTTCACCATCAGGAAAGTGTTTACTAAAGTTGATAAAAATTAGTAAGTGTAAACAAACTTTAAATCCCCCATTTAGAAAGATGTTTAATATTCTTCCAAAGTGAAATGTATAGGCGTGAAAAATATGGATGTTCTGCCCAGGGCAAAGTTACACCTAAACAAATTTTGTTCCTCTAATGTGTTTGGATCATCTCTTTTTGCATGCCCTTATACCCTTGGTAATGGAGTAGGGGAGAAAATGCAAGAATCTTCATATTCAGGCTTTCCTCATAATGTAATAGTGCTTATGCTAGATCCGTTCAATAATTGCTGATTATGAGCACCAGATGTATATTTTTCAGCTATGGTATTCTATTTTATTCAATCCTTCCAGTTACTTTCCTCCTTTTTTATGGCACAAAAATAAAAAAAATCCAGACAGGTATGTTAAACTTTGAATGGAATATTTTCCATTACCACAAGCTGGTAAGAGGTGTAATTCCATGGAATAATTATTAGGATAAATTTGGAAATGTAATTTAAATATTTATTCTTTGAAACTCATGTGTGACTAAAGCATGGAGAATAACTCTACTGTTTCACTTGTACATCACAACTGGAGGAGGCCTGTGCTCCTCCATTTGTTGGGAATGCTGTCAAATGGCCACTAAATGTTCATGCTGGTTAAGAACAGTGGCTGCCTTGCCAAGAATGCCATTGTTCAACCTTTCCTTGGTTTTCTTCCTCTTGTAATATTCCCATTCATCTACATTTTATTTTAAATTAATTGTAGAGATAAGCTGCACAAAATGTCCCTTACCAATGTGTCACCTTTGTAATTTTGAAAGAAGCAAAGTGAGGAACATGATGATAATGTTAAGATAGAGACTTAATTGCTTGTGTCTCTTTCTGTTTGGAGCTGAGACTTCATCTCTGAGCCAAATAAAATCTGTTGGCAAGTGCTGCAAAATACAATCAGAATCCTTTCCAGGCCAGTATGACAGGCTTAATGCTGATGTGTTTTGATCAGAAGGCTTGTTAGTGTGAGTTTGAGCTTACACCTGAGTTTTCTGATTGAATCCTGAGGACAAGATGCTTTCCTAGGTGATTTCCACTCCACACCTGCTTCCTGCTCTTATGGAGCTTACCCAGAGTGTGCCAGGCAGGGCAGGACCTGTTGGGTCAAGCCAAGCACTGTCCTGGTGATCCTGCAGTCCCTGGCACTGCCTGTCCAATTCCCCACACTCCAGCAGAGCAGTGGAATTACATGTACAGATGAAACAATGGCATCCAAAATGAATTAATGCCAAAGCAAATCCTGCCAGTGTTTTCAAATGCTGGTGCCAAATCTGTGTTTCCATATCTATGCTGATTAGATACATACAAAGTCACCATTTAATTTTCCAATTACCTGGCATGGTTATTTCCCAAGACCTTCAGTAGTTGGTGATGAACACATGTGAAAACAACACCTAAATTGTTTTCATTTTGTGAGTTGAATTTAGATACACAGGTTTTAATACTTCTGGCAAAAATTCTTAATGACACGTGTGACTCTTGAATCTGTAATTTCTATTCAAAGCACAGATGACTGATCAGTAGAAATACTTTAATGTAGGCAAGTATTTAAGGTTCATAAAAAGGTGCAAATAAAATCACAAAACAATGCTTTGATGTGATATAGATATTACTGCGTGCATGATGTTTCTTCCAAGATAATGATTTCCATTTAATCAACATGTTGGTCCTGTAAATCAGAATGAGATTTGGAAGAAGCAAGTTAAATAACTGTGAACAGAAAGTTGCCTACATGTGCTTACTTTTATAATAAAATACTTTGTCCTTCAGTAGTATAAAATAAAATAAAAAATTTGGCATTGTACACCTGGAAGTCCTAGTCCATGACCCTGTTTGCCTTGGATGTGCTGTGCTGGGTGTGCCAGACTCTCAGGAGCTGGATTACAGAGTGTGTTAAGGACCTGTGGGTATCACAGCTGTGATGTTTTCATGCCTGAGCCGGGGGCTGGGCACTGAGCCACCAGCTCTGCCTGAGTCAGCTCATGGGTTAAAAAGGGAGTGAGAAAACTGCCGCCCTGTGGCTGCTCCAGAGACTGGCCTTTTACTGGGATATGTGCATCCTCTGCATTTTAACTTTCTCACGTGTTGGGCTTTTCTGGGAAATGCCAGTCACATCTGGAGCCCTGCACGAGCAGGGACGATGTGAGCCCTCAGGAGTGATTGGAAGGCTTAGGGAGTTCACATTCCTATTGCAAGCTGAAATACTCACTTTTATTTGAGATTTGCAGTTATATAGGAGCAGAGAAGCATATGAATCTCCCTTCATTGAAATCACTGTCTTCTCCAGAGTGCAGCCTTGCCAGTTCAGCAGTGTGTGTGAGATCCAGCCCGGCCACGCTGCCGGCCCCAGAGTGGAGCTGTCCGTGTTCCATCTGGCTTGGCTCAGCAGAAAGGTCAGCTCCCAGGGCTGCCAGAGAAAGCTCAGCTCCCAGGGCTGCCAGAGAAATGCTGCTCTGCTGTGGTGCCTCATTATCCCTCTGGGGAAGAGGCTGCAATAGGATGTGTGACCGAAACGGAGAATTTGTTCCCTGATTTTCTCAGTAGTCCAGGGACATGTACGCTGTTTGGACAACATCTGTCTGAGTCCATTGCCAGGCTGGCTCAGTAATGGCCCTTGGTGCAATGCAGGAGAGCAGAAATGTTTCCAAGGAGTTGGGAAAACTGAGGAGTGTTGTCAGAATTTTGAAGCGGGCAAGATAACAATGTTTGATGTTTCACCATCACCGTGTAATGTGGGCTAAGAAAACCAAATTGTTAGAAGTTTCACCACTCATCATCTTTAAATTTTTTTAATATTTTGTCTAATTTGAAGGCTCTCTCTGTGTCTCTGTCTCTCTTTTTTTTAACACAGAGAATGGCTAAAGAAAAGTGTAGGTACCCAAAGCTGTGTGGCACTCAAGCAGTGATGTGGCCGAGAAAGGCTCTGCCATGAATGCAGCCACTTCCCCTCCCTTTCTTTTGGTGCTGATTTACTGTTAATTGCATTTCAAACAAATTGGAATGGACTAATAGACTGAAGTCTATTATCCTAGCTTTTAACACAATGAAATCATGTTTAGTGCTTTGCTCTAAGGGGAGGAATGAATATCCCTGGCATTTTCCTCCAAGTAATGACAGAGATACAGATGGAGATTTCTGCATTATGAATAGTGGGATGGGGAAAGCATTGGGAGGAATTGTAGAAACACTCACATTTTGTATTTTAGTCCATCAACTCATTGCTCTTTGGGTTAGATAACTGCCTCCCATTTATGCTGGCACACACTTAGATCTTTGGATTTTCATTTATTTTTGTTAATGTACTTTGTAGTGCTTTGATCAGTTGTGTTCTAAAATGAGGAAGACTTAATTCTTCTACAGGAGAATAATTATGGCACAACTCTTATTTTCTTTCAACTTTTTCTAATTGTTAGAGAACTCCTTAAACAATGTCAACAACTTACTTGCAGATGATGATTTTGGAAAGCAGAAGCTCAGATGTAGTTGTGTTATTCTGAGTGTGCTCTTGAAACAGAAAATCAGACAGACCCTGCTGGAGCAGCCTTGATTTGGGAAGTTCTGAGGCATCAGATCCATATAAAGGTGCTATGCTCACTCCCAAGCAGAGTACCAGGGAAGCGGAAGAGACAATTTGTTCATCCAGGGAGACTGGAGAGGAAATAGCTTCAATAAGCTGTTGCTGCTCTATGCCAGGGATAGCAGGACCAAAGCCCTCAAGCAGTTACAATTTAAGTTATGAGTAATTTGATGAACTTCTAGGAAAAACTTGGAAATTATTCTAAATAAGAACAGCTTTCCATTACCATGGCATTATATAGTAGAGGAACATATGGTTTAATTTTGCTGTGAAAACTGAGCTGGCATTGCACAACATGTCTGGGTGGAGCTGCAGGACAGTCTCCAGCTTTATTCAGCTGCATTCTCTGTGGTCACCTGCATTTCATTTTATCTGCCTCTATCTTGTCTTTGTGAAGTAATTCCCTTGTGTTTCCATCTTTCCAACATGTCTAGAAGTGACTCAGGCAGCACACAGTGATGTTCTTCCAGCTGAGCTTGTCACAGACATTACAACCTGTGGCTGTAGTGACTGTCCTCCTTATTGCCTCCCACAGCTCTGCAGTGAATGTTTCCTCATCTGCTTCAGTTCAAACTCCAGAGGCTTGGCTCCACTGCACTATATATTTCACTGGTTTTGGTTTTTTTTTTCCCTTACAAATTAATCCCCCAGTGGATTTGTTAATATTCAGGAGCTGTCTGGTCCCTCTGTTCTGTCTGAAGTGGGCATGGGGATAGTGTGATACTGGGCATGATCCTGTGCAGTTGCATGACAGGGAAGAAATTGATTTCATAAATGAATATTGGCAGTTGAGCAGAGTTGAAGATTTTCATCCCTAGATATGCTAAAGGAACTGGGACCACTGAAAACTGGCATGAATTGAGTTTGACTTGCTCTGCAAACCAATGACCAGATTAGGAAAAGAGGAAGATACGTTGAGTATGGATGGAACTTTGAATTTTCTAGGTCAATCCATGCCTGGGCACTTCATTCTGAAGTTCAGGAAGGCAGGAATAGCAGAGCTAATTCGTTTGTGCCTGGCAGGGTGCTGCTCTCACTCTGCCACCTCCATTCCTGTGGCTGCTGCACCATAAGATCTCTGTCTGGTTTTTGATTTGTTTGCATTGGGCATAGACGGGAAAGGGAAGTAGGGATCAGAAAGAACAGGAATTACCTGTGTGTACAACTTTGCAAGCCATTTTGAATAAGAATTGTTGTATATACTAAAGGATTGTCTGGAGGAGTACACTCCAGGAGTACATTGCATTATAAAACTAGTGCAGAATAATTTTTGTCTTGAGAGCATTACTAGCAGCCTAAACTTTTAGAAGAGCAGTGGAAATCTTGCTCAGCTTACACATGACTTTACTAACATACTGAAATTTGGTCTGTATCTCTAATATCTTTGTAAATGACTGTTTTATTTAATTAGTTAACACTTAATTAGACAAATAATTGTCTAGCATCCCCTGTTTATTAAATCAGAAAGCATTCTCTGTTTTAATTAGCGTGACATTTTCTATAATCAATTTGATGAAATGCCATCTGCAGTTCTAATAATACTGTGTACAGGAAAGGCTGATTGACATGTGTCATGTGTTGACTGCAAGGTATCAACCTTCTTGTAGGTTTGCATTTGAAAAAACATGAAATATAAGGAAGGGGAGGACTCTGACTTGCTAATGCTGCTGTTTGTGCTGCAAAGCAGAATTTTAGCTAAACAAACCAAAACTTAGTAAATATTTTCAGTGGGAAAACAAGCATTAACAATCTTCAGGTTAACACTGTCAGCAATTTCAGAAAAGTACCCTGAGGCCTCCTTATTCTGGATACTATGGAAGAGATTTTCAGCATTGCCTGAATTATTTCATTCTCCTTCCTTCACTTTTTAGACACTACTTGCTCTCTCAAGACTGTTTGATAAATTGCCTTAATACTTGATGGTTTCTATGCACAAAATTGCCTGAGTGCTGGTCTCCTTTGGGCAATTAGCTTAGGCTAAGATTTACAGTGCTCTGTGCAAATAACCAGCAATTAGCAGTCTGTGTACCTTTTTTATAAATCAGTTTTTTGGTCAAACTATTCACTATCAGTATTAGTAAATTCTAAACCACTTTTGAGTCAGGTTCTAGCTCAAGTTGGTCCAAGGTCCGAGCTGGTCTTGGCCTGTATCCACTGAAATTGATTGATCCACCCACGTTTCTCTCAGGAGCTACCATGAAATAAGCCTCATTATCAGCAAGTAATAAAAATCTAGTAAATATTTTACTAAACTACTTTTGTTTGGCAAACAAAACGTGCATTAACTGTACTGTGAATTTAGTAAGAGTCAGGTATTTTTGCATTCCAAGAAATGCTGTTGATTCTGTTGCTCCTTGTCAGTGCTAACAGCTGCAGAGATTATTCACGTTAATCTCAGTCAACATGATGACAATGTGGATTTGCAGGCTAAGCAGGTTTTAGTTTTATAATAAGCTTGGGTTGCCATGATGACTGTTCAAGGCTAAAGAATAACTCCATGTGTATTCATTGGTTAAAAATCATCATTTAAAACCTCTGAGAATGGAATAGACTGGGTAGAAATGCAAGTCTTGCCTGGCTAAGATGAAATATGCACAGAATAGTGGAAGCTCAGATTCAGTAATCTTCTAAGTCCTGTGGCTTTAGTGAGCCTGTGATGCTTCTCTATATTTTCATCAATTCTTAAGGTTCATCCAGGGCAGGATTCCTGCTTTTATACTTTATCAAGGAAACCCCACTTGTTCCTGAAGCTATTGGATCTTTCCAAGTACAACACAGACAACTTTAGTTGACGGATTATGTCTCACATATCTATTGGTCTGCAATCTCTTGTAAAATATCCCAGATTTAGAGACCTGCAGAAATGGCAAAGCATTTCACATCCCCTCTGCTCCTTCACGTGAGGGACAACTCCCTTCTCTTGACTTGCTGCTGAATTATGCAATAGTACCTGTGCCAACATCTTAAGGCACTCAGGGAGACTCTTGGAGTTACTCCATGGGAGAAAAAGAATAAATGTGATAAGCAGCCTGGAGCTTTTTGTGTCACATACAGGTCTAAAGATGAAAATACCATCATTAAAAGAGGAGAACTTCCAACTGATAAAAGTTGGATCAATATTGATGTGAAAGTGAATAAAACACTGGACTAAAATTCAAGAGACTTGAGAGTATGTGGTAGTGTGTCCTTTCAACTCAGTCTGTGTAATTTAAGTAACAAATTATTTGCTTAATTTCAGTGGCAAGTGAAACTAGAGTTCATACTCTTCAAATAAACCACCACCATTCAGTGTCCTGCTGCCAGAAAGCTAAATCATTAAAGGCCATGTAGACCCTGGGCCAAATTCTTGCACTAGAACACTTCAGGAATTGATTTGCAGTGATGGGGATGTATTTAAGGATGGAAGTTAGTCCATTTTCTCCCTAAACAATACAGGGTTTTTCATTAGGATTTACAAGGGCCTGGATTTTTTTTTTTTGGTCCATGTGAACATACCACGTGTAACTGTGAGTGCTACAAAGGAATTCTGTAGCATTTAAGACATGGAAACATGTGGTCAATTCCATAAATGGGGGTAAATTCAATAAATGTAAAGAAATTATTGCAGAATTGATGGGGGTCAAGCTGCTTGTCAGGTAGGAAAAGTTTTGCATTGATTTCTTTTCATTTTGTGATGGTTTGCCTGTACTTTGACATTCCCTAGAAGAATTTATATTATGCTAGGCACAGTATAGAGCTGCATTTCCTGCCAACTCATACCCTGCTCTTAAACAAAACCCTAGCAGTGATGAACCTAAACCAGAAACAGTAGTCTTAGTGAAGCTATTTAGAAGAAATACTGCTTTCATTTAAAAAAATACTTGAGATTATCATGGTGCTGTATTTATGTAATAGTGCTGTCACGGAGGGCTGTATTTGTGTTATTCATATGTACATCCAAACTGTGATTTAAAATGTATGGATTAATCATTTCAGCAGAACATATATTCCATATTCTTTGCCTTGAGACAGGGCAGATGATGAAAATATTTACTTTTAAAAACATGCAATAGCATAAGAATTTGGACATTGAACCTCACAATGATAAAACAAATTACCGTTAGCTCTGCAGCTAATGCAGTTCTATAAGAGGATGTTGCTAAAGTGAATTTATTCTGCTGTGACTGTCCCAGAATTTTGTTTGAGTTTGTTTTCATGTAATATTTTATTTAATGTTGCATTCTTTGTGAAAGCCAAATAAATTGTAGAGAACCTGTTGAGCACCAATTTGTCCTGCAGAGATGTGTGCCCACCAGGCAGCCTCCTTCTCAGTCAGCCTTGGAAGTGAGGGCAAAATCAAGATAGAACCAATTCTGCCCAAAGATAGTTCTTTATAATAACCCTATCTACCTCTTTATTTTTTTAGTGATGGTGTTTTTAATCCTCCTAATGTGTTTCCCATTAATTCTGTTTAATGCAAGCTTTGGGTATCATAAAATAAATCAAATACCTCGGAGAAAAACCCAATACAGTTTCAGCAGAGTTTTCTCTATCTAATATAACACTTTCAATTTTTTTTAGCAAGATCTATGTTCTGTCAAGTGCTATTAGGTGTTAATTATATTGCCAGCCACTATTTTTGTGGGAAGAATCCTGGATTTATCATACCATTATTTTATTTGGTTCTGATGTCAGGATGTTATGTACAGACCCTTGGTTGTCATGTTTTGGTAAAACAGAATAAACTAATCAGTTATTCAATTCTCTGGAGTTTCCAAACTTTTCAGAAATTTGGGATCTATTATAATTAGGAAATTTTCAATCAGTTGTTTGTAAGACTGTTTTCATGTGCATCATCCAGGGCTGGTGACTTGATAACACATTTTCTTTACAGAGGCTTCCTCGTGTTCTCCTTTGCTTAAGACAGAGTGCTTTTTACTCTAGAGATGTCCTCAGATCAATAATATGGCTCTTCAAGGCTGCAATTTATGCCCAGCTGAGAGCTTTTCACATGATACTACTGTTTGTTTCAAATTAAATGAGAATTTCTTTGAAGTAAGAGCTCTGCTTCTCTGAATGCCTTTGTGAAATGTCAGAGGTCCCTGAACCTCCTTGTGGTGAAGGCACCAAATAATAAACAAAACAAATCCATCAGCTGTGCAAATGGATGAGGCTAAGGACTAGGAATTGTTTTCTTTTGTAGAATTTCTGACTCTAGGTAACAAAAATGGAAAAATAAATAAAAGTATTATTATGTCTCTAGGTAACATTTGAGCTGTCAATGAAAAGAATCATCGTCATGTGGTGTGACCATCAACTATCACAGCCTGAAAAAATCTTGATTGGAATGGGACTTCCATATTAATTACTATGATTTCTTTTGAAGGCTCTTATGCTCTGTGTTTACATGGGATTCTGATACAATCTTTTACCTGCAAACCTCCATACATTTTGCAAGCGTTCATTTGATTTATGCACTTCAGGAGTTAACTACAGAATCCAAGTTCAGAGAGAGGTATAATTACTGTTCAGTAAAGCCTGGCTTTTCAAGAGATCTGACTCTGTTTTCTGTTCTGGTTCACTGAGTAAGTTTTCTTCTAACTTTAGAACAAAGGCTTTCATTTATGTCTGTCACAGTGTTTGCCATTCCAGATGTTGTTTCACACCTTGTGAAGGACTTGCAAGAAGAGCCTTAGGACTGTGTATTTTATTTGTGGTTCTCTTAGGGATTTAAAGGAAAGTTCTTTTTTTGAGTGAATTAGTTAATGAGGCACAATTCTATAAATCCTGATGGCAAATGACATGTAGGACAGTAGATAAATGAGAAGGAGTAACATTCTGTACTTGTTTGGATTTGGGAAGCACAGTGTCACCTATGGGGTCAAAATGCATGGCCTGGAGCACTGCTGTTCAGTGTCTCTGGGTTATTTCTGCCATTTCTCAAAAATATAGTTCAATCATAACTGGTGACAGCTCTTTAGCCAGACAACTTCATTTTTTCTGTGATAGTCAGCATCATGATCCAGCATCAGTGGATATTTCCAGTGCTGGAGCTCCTGAATGAAAACATTCAAAATAGCCTAAAGGAAGCTGCAGAAACAACCATGTTCTGTAGTTGGTAACCTGAAACCAAATAACTGTCTATGAAGTGCTGTTCCTTTTTATTCAAAATGAATGTTTGAAATATTTTCTCTTTAAAAGGAGCTGCTGTTAATTCCACAGTTCTCAATCTGATTTGCCTTCCTAAACAGCATCTCTAATGATACTGTCCTAAACTCCATCATCCCATCCCACTTCCCAGCCACAGTCCTAAAATAGCTTAGTAAGGTCTTTAAATGAGGCTTCATTAATTTTACAGAACATACCAGAGGACATTCACTACTGCTGTATATCGAGTTCCTGTGGAGTCAATTAAAATAGAGCTACATTTTTCTGAATAATTTTTTTATAACATAACCTTTTTCTCCAGTCATGTTTACTTGCCACTTCATAAAATTCAGGGATCTATAATGAATTTCTCAGACATTACTGAGGATCAGGGAAGTTCTTTTGTGTTTCCTTTAGGCTTAATTTAGAACTTTTCCTATGCTTTTTACATTGTTATAATAAAATAGTTTCATTTCATTAAGTATAAATCTCTTACATGGGTTTTAAATAATCTGAGAGAATCAGCACTCAATCTATTCAATCTTGTTACAAATAGTGGAATTTTTTTTTTTTTTTACTCAAGGCTGAGTTAGTAATTGTATTTCTTGGTAATTTTGAAGGTTTTGATACAAGTAAATACAAATTATTTTTCATCGATATCCAAATTAATTTCAGATTTTTTTTTTCTTGAAGTGTGTTAGATTGTTTTTCTCACAAGAAATGATCAATCAAGTGAGTGGAAAAAGGAAGAAGTTGCAACAGTTCATCCTGCACTGTTTTAAATGTTTTGCAAATGGACCTACTTAGCTATAACGCTCCGTTGCTAACATGTAGTTCACAAGAAAATTCAGAATTCTGTGGTCCAGCATGAAGCACACAGAATATGGATTGTCTTAAAACAGTCATAACTTTGTCCTGCCAGTCACCAGAAATAGAGACCAGTACAGAAGTTTTGCTGGAATAATTTCTAAGGAGATATGAATATGATGTCCAACAAAATCCTTTGGTTTTTTGCAAAACTTTGTTTCAGTATATGGCCAAAACATAGATGTATTCAATGGGGTGAGCATGCTGTAGGGCATAAACTGCTAATTTTGAAGCTCATGAGGCAAATCAACAAAACTTCTGTTTGTTTATATGTACTAATAAGGATACTCTAATTAATTTAACATGCTGGTTCTCTCTACAGATGTATCAAATTCTCAGTGTGTTTATTAACTGCTTATTTCTTTGTTGTTGCAGATACAGCAGTGGTGTATAAAACCAGGAATGGACATGTTGTTGAGCTGAATGTAGAAACAAATACAACCACATTATTACTGGAAAACACAACTTTTGTAAGTAATATATATTATCTGCTTCTTTCTCAGTGGAAGTCTGCTAACATTTTTTTTCTTGTAACAGGAAAGAGAGAGTATATATAAAATATATATATGTATAATGTATATAATATATAAAAGAGGAGATATGTTCATAACCTAGACTATATTGCATATAAATGAAAAATACAATCCATTCCTCTGTCAGTGAATGATTTCTGAATGAAGTTATTTGTTGTTTTATTCAACCTACGTGTAAATAGCCAAGGTGTTGGAGGATTTGCTCTTGGTTGTGCTTTGTTCAGATAATCTGAAGGATGGATCATGCTTGGCATGTGTGCTGGGGAGTCTAACTGTGATATCTATTAAGAAAAAAATATTTCATAAAAGGTGGGAATGCTACTTAAATGTTGAGAGATTTTCACTGTTAGAAAAGGGAGAAATTGTTCAAGATTCATAGGAATATTTTCCTTAAGGGAAGTAAATATGCAAAGAAAAATATCATGTTAATCCCTGGCTTAGTTGTTTCTCTGTGCTTTATTGGCAGACTAGATTATTGGGGATTATTCCTCTTGACCAGTAAAGGATATATACATGAGTGGTTTCTGACTAGCAGTAATTGCTAAGAAGTATTTTAATACTTTAGTCTGCATTTTCTTTTGCTCTGCTTGCCACTGTTATTCTCAGGGATACCACTTACATTCCACCCTGTAGTTCTGGTTTATCAGGGTTTTGCAGCATAATTGTGTGGCTTGTCAATCTTTCCTCACAAATACTCCATGCAGACCACTGGCTGTTATTGTTAATCCCTGTACTTTTAATTTAATAAAATCTTTTACACCTGCAGACTCAAAAGGATGATTCATTTTCATCAGTGCTCTTTGGCAAAGGCTGATTTTATTCCTGGTCTGCTCCTGGCCTTTGCTGATAGAGATTCCTCTTTTCAAAGCATAAAGCCTCAGGTGACCTTTACCTCTAACTCCTCAAAGAAAGAAGAGAGTAGAACTTCAGGAGAAAGAATTTGATGCTGATTTCCTAGGTCAGGGTAAAGATAGAGGAGGCTGGAGGAGAGAATTATATTTTGATGGAGTGTGTGTGTGTGATCCCTTCTGTGAGCTGCACCCTTCCATATGCTGGTTTGTGCCTCAGGGTACCTGCTAGCCCAAAAAAGCCTGTCAGACACAATTAGAGGTGGGTGGAAGGGTGAATTTCTGTCAAGTACAAGCCCTGAAGTATGAAGAAGCCCTTTCCCAGTTACCATTTATTCAAGTGTGTGGGAGCACTTGCCTGGCCCACTGGGCTGCTCAGCCCCATGTGGTGCCTTCAGTGCAAAGCTGGAGCAGGAGCAGCTGCCTGGGCATCCCTGATGGAAAACGTGGCTTTAATGCCAGCACTTGAGTGTCCTCACAGATGAACTCCTGCACTTTTGGCTGGAAGTGTCTGGCCTGTGCTGTGGAGGGTGATGCCAGCATGACACACAGCCTTGCCAGCTGAGGATGGGGGGAAGGACAGGCTGCTTCACACTGCCTCTTTCTGCAAAGCTGTTCTTCTCTGGGCTTTTTATGGAACTGATTTATCCTCAGTTCACTCAAACTGAGTGAGCTCTAGCCACTATATATCTACTGCTAATTAGAAATGTGAGAAACTGATGCAAAACAGATAATATTCAAGAACCCATTTAGCAATTATGGGTGGAAAAAATAAAAACCTGAGTGTATTTTTTTTCCTGCAGAGCTTCTCTCTTTACACAGCCAAAAGTTGAGAGCATTATACTTTGAAAAAGTAAATTCCAGCAATTAGTATTCATATAGAGGAAGTATAATAAAAAGCTGAAAACAGAGCAGAAGGCCCAGCAAGTTTGTTGGTGTGTGTTTGGAAGAGAACAGTGGGAAATGTTCTGTGCTGTTGACATGGTGCCCAACAATCCTAACAGGATAACATTACTGAGGCAGGCTGAAATCAAAACCTGTCCTATTCTTCTGAGCTCGACTGTCCCCCAATTTGCACTGCTAAATGTAATCTTCTAAAGTTAGACACCTGGATCATTAATCAAACATTTTCCTCGCTCAGTGTCATATCTGCTTAATCATCAGTGCATAATTAGAATGGTGGTGGTTTAATGACTCTGCAGAGATGTCTTGGATTAATAAAAAATACAGCAGAGATCCAACATAGGCAGTGGCAATGCAAGTTCCTTCATTCTTCCCTATGAGAGGGTTTTAGTCATGGAAGAGTCACCTTTTAATGGGAGTTATTAGTCTGATTTCAGTCTGCATTCACTCTCCTGTTTGCCTTTGCTCAAGCAGCCACAGAAATGGCAGGGTTTTCTTAGTAATGTTGATAATTGTCCATGGAAAACTGAACTGCTGTGATAAACTTGTTCAGAGGCACGGGGCAAGTAATGATTCTTTGCCACCCCTGATTGGGCTGTGCTTGAATCAGCACCTCAGGGATTTTCTTTTTTTTCCCTCATTGCTCAGCCTGTGAAGCAATCTTCCACTGGGCACAGATCACTGGTTCTTCTTCTGCATCCTAGAGACTGCCACTCTCCTGCAAAGTACACATCTTTTATCCTTCTTTGTGTTGCTTATTGTGCAGAAGCCAGATATCCCTAATGAGGATCTGCTGTGCTCACTAAGTAGGTGTATCATCAAAAAAGCAGGCTGCAGTTTTTTAAAGAAACCCTGCGTTGATATACATAAAGATAACAAAATCCCCTAGCCTTTAAAAGTACCATTAATAATAGTCATGTACCTGGAAGGAAGGAAGGCTAGTGTTTTGTCGTTCTAGAATGCCCACTTCTCTTCCACAGGGGAAGTATCTGTCCCAAGTTCCTGAATTAAAGTACTTTTTTTCCAGTATAATCAGGTTTTATTTAGTAGAAGAAATTCTTACACTTAATTTGTCCTGGAATGGAATCCTTTTCTGTAATCAATTAGTAAAACAGTCTGGACTTTATATAATAAAACTATCAGCAAAGAAATATTATGGGTAACAAATACAATGCCAAAGGTAGCTTGCAAAGCACAAAGAATATTTATTAACATCTCTGGATGTTATTATTTAAGGATGTTTTCTAATACACATTTTCCTCTGCCTGTATCCATGTAGTGCCTCCTGTTTTAGCTAATAAACAGTTAATATCCTTAGCCAGCAGCTTATAAATGTTCACAGCTGGAGGCTGGGCAAGTCTCCTGTTAAGAGGAGCCAGAAAAAGCCCTAGACATTAATCACTGTGTGGCATCCTGGTGTTTGAGATGCTGCCTCCATGCATGATTACAATATGTTCTCTATCATCTGTCTGGGCTGCCTATCACCACGATCCTCAGTGACAAACCTACCAGATTGTCAGCATTTATCAATAGTTTATTACACATTACACTTCCAAAATCCAAATGTGGCATTATGCCACATTTAGCTAAGGAATTTCAGTGTTTAGCAAGCATTTTATTTGATGCTTTTTGCCATCACCTGTTCCATGAGTTCAGTAAGAGCAGGTTACCAGCTCATGCACAGCCCAGCCACAAGCAGGACAGGAGAGCCTGGAGGAGCACACAGATTCTTTAGCTCAGGGAAAGTTGTCCATCTGGCTGCTTATTCTAGCTCAGCTCCTCAAGTCTGTTTTACAGCCCTTAAGCACAAAACAAAATGGAAAATCAAACACAGAGAGGATAGAAATTGTGTGTAGGGACTGTGTGTTCTGGTATGAAACTTCCCAAATCTGTTGAATTTTCTGAAAGAAACCTGCAGAAGTTTTGCCTTCATTTCTCCCTCTTAAAAAAGCTGCAATAATTATGAAAGTGTTTGGAGTTTTATTAGCCCTCAGTTTCTCTGCTCTTCCGGAGCATGTGTTCAGATACCATGCATGGACCCTAACAAGCTCTCAGGATCCTCTGTCAGAAATGAGTCTTCTGGGATTCCTCCAATCTTTTGAGTGTGGATGGTGGGATATATTTTGAATGAATCTGTTGATTTGTTTTCAGAACCAGGCAATACAAGTGGAATTATTTTCAGTTTGTGAGCTCTAGAATAGGGTCCTGTATTTACTCCAGCTTTCCCCCAGCTGGACACTTCAGACTCTTCTAACACCCAGTAATTCCTGACTTGCCTGACTTGACTCCTGTGCCTTTCCACAACTCCTTTCAAGCTCAAAGGGAAACTGCATTGTGGTCCACAGCAAACAATTATTGCTGAGTTTCAAACCTGTTTCCAGAGCTTGTCAGGAGCATACCCTGGAGCCTGTTGTGTTTTGTGGAGCATCTTTTACACGAAGGTGGAGAGGGAAGGACCTTGCTGCCTGCTGTTGGTGTCAGAAGGGAGGCAGAGCAGGAGCAGCCTTGGCTCAGGGCTCATGGTCAGGCTGTGGCTGCCCAGCTGTGCAAGCCCTGTGGAGGCCTGGCAGCCAAGAGCAGAGAGTGAGAGCTTCAGTCTGAGCAGAGCTTTTGGCAGGTACTGTTTGTGGTGTTCTACAGAGCATTGTTCATAAACAGCCCTACTTGTTCTCTTCCTTTTGGTACTTTTTTTTGTTTTGTTTTGTTCTGTGCTCCCCACCACTGCACCCCCTTGCCCTTCTGACAGGAAATTCAGTGCAGCTTCATAATGCAATTACAGTTCCTTTGCTGATTAACGTAGATTTAATTGCAGGAGTAGTTTACACGCTTATATTTTAAGAACCTTGCATAAGAGATTAATGAAAGGGTGAATAATAGTAAATACATTAAATAACATTATATAACTACCTAAATAACAACAGTTGTTGCGACACTGGACATTTTAATGACCCACACATTGTAAATAGGTGGTTATGGATATCGTAACATTCTCTCTACTCTCCCATGCTCCTCTAAGTGTCCAATAAGCCACTCAGCACAGCTTTTCAGTAGAGGGGTTTTTATGAGGAGGGGTTTATTGTTGCAGTGCACCACTGTGCATTGAATGGGAAAGCCGGACAGATGGAAGGGTTTGCAGTCGCTGTGGTTTGGTGGTGGCCATTGGTTTTTATCCAAGTGAAGGAAGTTTCACCATAAAAATGTGAAACTGTCATGTTGCAGCAACTCTGTGTGGGATTTCTCTAAATAATATTTCTGGTAAGATTGTTCCTTGAAATAGTTAAGGGTTAATTATGGGAATGTTCCTGGGAAATGTGAGGGGAAAAACTTCTGGGATTGACTGGTTAGATGTTATTGTCTATCAGGGAGGCCATGGTGCAAGGCTCATGGTTGGTTCATGTCTGGTTTTGTGTCCTACAGTTCCAGGTGGGTTTGGGGAATTTGGTTCCTGTTTTGAGAGCCATCCATCCATAGCATAGAAGTCAGCTGAGATCATGTGTTATGGCACATTTGTCTTTTAAACTGGACAGGAAACCTGATGGTTAACAGTTCCAAGAGCTGGCATTGCAGCATTTTTGGGTCTGCTTAAATGCTTAAATTATGCTCAGGTGACACAAGAAGCACTTCATTAAGAAGTGTAACCTTGGAAACCCAGATTTTTCATCATTCCAATTATAGCACATTTTTCTAATTACAGCCTGTCTTTCTCAGAGGTTCCCTATTTTCAGTGCTACAAGCCTTGCTCTTCTGCTGGGCTCCCCTCTCTGCTGCTCTCTCGTGGTCCATCTTCTCCTTTTGGTCACAGCAGTGGCAGTGCAGGAGAATCCCATTGTTCCCCTGATTGCTGGTGCCTCCCAAGGGAGCTGTGACATGCCAGATGCCTTCTCCTCTTCCAGCTCCTGTAATTCCATCCCTCCTGACTCCTTTTATGCCATTTGGCCAATGCCTGTCTGATAAGTTGAGCTGGATACCTGTGAATGCTGATAACTCCCATCCACTGAGGTCCTGCTACACCATTAAGTTAAATTTCTGATACAGATGTGGGTGTGCAATAAAGAGATGTGTAATTTCCTTTTGGTTGCCACCAAGCTCTAAAGGAACATTCCTGAAGGACTTAGAATATTTAATTCTAGATGAATAACAATAAAAAATAAAATAAAGCCTTAATGTGTGTTAAGGGAGCACTTAACAAAAACTGGAGAAGGAGAATAACAGGAGTGTGGAAGATGGAAGTTTCTGGGGAAAATAGAAGCCCAAGAAACTGAATCAGCAGAAGGGGTAAAACTAAAGGAAAAAACCAAACCAGACAAATAAGTAAATTCCACATCAATGAACATTTGTTTAAATCAGTTTTAACTGTTGATATATTAGTTCACTTAAAACTGTCCTACTGAAACTATGGAAAAGGAATACTGTAGAGTATACTTTTTACAGAAATAGTTTTACAAGTCTGACCTAGACTGCATTACACATAAGTTCATCAGTTTGCTCTATACTATGTTTTTGAGAGATTATGAATAAGGTACTGATTTAAATATCATAGTAGTTAAAATCCACAAAAACAGTAAACCAAACATTTTATAGTATGTGAAAGATGAAGAGAGTTGCCAGTACATCAGAACTAGGGAGAAATAGAAAGAGCTGATCTTAGGGGCCCTTGCTGAGGTATAGAGCCTAAACCAAGCCTAAAATTTCTCTTCAACACAATTGTAACAGGTATTTCTGTGTTCTGAAAACACACATAACAGGCAAAATGAAAATGAAAGAAACATTGACATTGGAAGTCAAACTTGAGAATATATTGTTCACTGGAATTCTGTGTTCCATTTTAAGCACCCATATAGAAAGGTGGAAAAAAAGCCAGTTCTTCTTTCCATGCAAAACTATATTTTAGCAATTCTAGAAAGGTGGATGAGAGAAGGGAGCTGGGAAGCTGAAGGACAAAAGCCTGTTCAAATTCTTTTTGCCTGAATTTGGCTTTTGCTTTTGCAATCTATGATGGCAGTGAGACCATTGGGGTCATCACATCATGCATCACTGTTCAGGAGAAGAACTAAAACTCTTACCAGGTGAGGTATTCAAAGAAACCTGGAAATACAATGTTTCATATGGCTAGACTGGATTTTACAGTCAGTGGGAGTTTTGGTCGACTGAGGAATGAAAGATCAGATATAGGATCATTTATGTATGAAAAAGTGAAATTATGTCAAATGCAGCAATATAGGAAAAATGGATGGCAAATGTATGAATTAAGCAGGGAAGACAGTGCACAAGTGTTAAAAAACCCCACATTTATTTAGTCTCAGAATTATGCAATTGTGTGGACTGTAACCACTTTAAGGATTACAGCAATTTCTCCACTCCAAGTGTTTTCTGGTTGCACAGAGCTGATGGTTTTCCTAGGGATTTCGGCTCTTGATGGGGCTGGCTATTGGGATATAAGGAAATTCCCTTCCCTTTTTCCTTGTGTTCTGCCTTGCCTCTGTTGGGTTTGGAATGGGATTAGGGTGTGCCTGGGGTGCTCAGTGTTGCACTACCCCAGTCCCTGACTGCCTGATACTGAGCAGTGATGCAGAGGGAAACCAGCCCTGCTTCTGCATCCCTGGACCCTGCCTAATTAGGCAGCTCTGTTTCTCCCAATTTCAGAGCTTATTTGTCCAAAATTCTATTTCTTAGAGATCAAGCACAGCAAACCCATAGGGTTATAGTCACATGGGGCAGCATTTAGGTCTGTCTTCCTTTATGAGGGCTAAATAGCTCCTTACAAAGCAAGAACCTTGAGAAATTGTGGATATGCAGACCCATGGAACAGCCATCCTCTGGATTTTGGATAACAAGACACCTGGGGGTTTTTAATTCCCAGGGTATTTCCAATGTGGTATTTCCCCAGCTCTTCCTTTTAAACTCAAAAGTGTGTTCCCCTGAGAAGAGAACAAACCCTTGGGGTCAGAGTCCTCACAAGCTTCTTTTTAATGAATAAATGTATCTAATCCCTGTAGGGACTGATAGAGCCGTAGATGATCTTCCAGAAGTTTGTGTGGCACACGTCTTATCTCCTACAGCAGGGACTGAAACTTTCTTTTAATCCCTTTACCAGCTGATCTGATCATGGAGTCAGGCAGCTGTTGGTTGATGAAATCCCTTAGACATGGTTTTAGGGGAAAAAAATAGAATTCTTTCTTTTGTTTTAGCGACACACATCATGAGTTTACTTGCCATGTTAGGCAGGAGGGATGAGTCAGGTGATTGTTTTAATTTCCTGCTCTTAATGTATAAGGGCATTTCTGTGCATATGAGCAGGCAGTTTCTGAATTAATTGCCAAAATTGTGCTTGTCTTTACCAAAAGCAACCATTCAATACCAGAATTTTAAGGAAATTGTAGTCACTCTAAGTCACTTAAATCTCTCTGCAATTCTACTAGAATTAAACCCCTATTTCATTAAAGGCTTGATTGTAAATCCAACTTGAATAAATAGGCTAATTATGTTTTTATGATAATTTAAAGAAATCAGCGTTGCTATCAGCTTTGGCAATAAGCACATAATTTCTGCTCGTCTAATTTTCAGTTTCTTGTTTCTGAGGTGAAACATTAAAAAGCATGAAGCAGCTTTCTACACCTTTTACCAAGAATTATGCCATTATACTAACAAAAAGAAAACTATTTTGCCCAAACCCATTACCATACAGTTTTTTGGCATTGAATGTATACCATGTGTCTGGAGGCAAATAAAATGTGGCAGGTGAGTGGAAGCTGAATAAACAAGGTCAGTGGGATTCAAAGGCTTTAAATCCCAAATCCACAATGCTCTGTACTTGGATATGCAAGTAGCTGTTGCTGGTGTTGCCTGGAACTGCCAATAGCTTGGAGCTGCTCAGGTGTTTGCAGGAAGAGCCTCATTACCTTTGTGGTGCCACAATCAGGGACTGCAGATTCCTCCTGAGTGTGTGAAATGGTAAGAGCTGCACTCCTTGGGAGTAAATTTGGAAAGCTGCCTGGTTTATATAGTGGTGGATGCTGAGGTAGTGGGGCAATAATTAATAAACAGCTGGAAAGAAGACAAATTTCACTTCTGAAAATATTTTCAGTGAAGTGCCAGGAAAAGGGAATGTTACTCATAGATTAACATAGTCTCTGCTTAAAGATGATTAACTCATAAAAGCAAATTTGGGCACAGTAGAAATCTGTTCTGGAGCTTTGTAGATACAGAAGGATGGTTTAAGGTGTGTTGTCTTTTTTTTTCCTTCTTTCTCAAGACTGCAGATTTATCTTCTGACTTTTGATTCTGTTTTGCTGCTGAATCAAACAGTTTGTCTTCAAAAATATTTTTCGCTTTAATTCTTTTTGATAACTTGATTCTAACTCTATTACCTAGGAACCTGAGTTTAATCTGTATATCAAAATATAGCATTTTTTTCAGTTAATTGGCCTTTTTTTTTTTCCCCAGGTACTGCAGTTTAGCTACTCTGAATGTAATAGTTTGTGACTTCCTGCTTGTGTACCTTTAAACCCCTGTTGAATTCATTAGTTTAGTGGTGGGATTAGGCTATGCAGAACAAGATGCTTAAGAAATAAAAATAGTGGATAGATCTTGTTCTGCATAGCTATTTTTTATTTGTTTTCCTTTTATGGCTTTGTGGTTCTGTTATTTTTTTCTGTCCTACATTTTTCTATTCTTATCTGCATTTTTCATTTCTTCTTTTTCCTTTCATTCTCCAAATAGATGTATTGAGGTTAATTTAAAATTATTTCCTTCAGTGCCCTTTAAAGCACATTCTTATCTTTCTCGTGCATTAGATTCATTAAATTATTTCTGACATCAACATTACTCCTTGATGAAATTACAATATTGAATTCAATTGGGTGTCATGTTGTCTTGAGTGGATGTAAAGCATTATTAGTTTTATAATGCTACCTTGTGTTTCACTTTTCTCTCTGCTAAGAATTTTCTTTATTTTAAGAATGAATTTTGCTTTGGTTGAAGTTGTTTTGTTGAAATGTTTGTTTATGTGGTATTAAAAGAATAGCAGTAGAGACATAGTGCACACCTATTCTTTTTCTTGCATATTATCTTTAAGGCTAACCCAGTGATGAATCTCCCTTTTAGCCATTCCAACCAAAGGGTCTTCCTTCATCCTCTGGGAATGAATTGGTTATAGTTGTTATCCCTGAACTTTGTGCTTGTAGTGTTGGAAAAAAACTCATCAGCCTCTTAATTGGTATTCAGTGTTGAAGCCAGATTCTTCTGTTACCATTGTTCTGATACCAGCTAATTAGATTAAGAATTATTTAGTGAGTCCTTCTTTTGTGAAAAATACATTGGTTTTCCAAACCAAATCTGTCTTATGAATGGGAAGTTCTTAAATGAGCTGTAGGAAAATTTGGGAAAGGAGCTCTTATTACTTTCCTATTGCAAACTCACTTTTACTGTTACTTCATTGCAGGTAACCTTCAAAGCATCAAGATACTCTGTTTCACCAGACTTAAGATTTGTTCTTATGGCATATGATGTTAAACAGGTAAGGCAGCCTTTCCTAAACAAAGAGCCTATAAATCAAAACTCCAGAAACCTCATTGCTTTTATGTTTAATTTGCAATTCCACATGATTTGACTTGTACACTTGATTTGTCTTTCCAAAACCTTCTGATTCAATGATGGGGAGCTTTGTATTTAGATTTAGATGTGTGGAGGTATTGCCTGGTTCTCAGGAAGGTAAATTGCCATGGCTCCTCTGAAGAGCCATGCTGGTTTTGGAAGTAGAGTTTTCTAACCTTTAAACTGCTCTGTTACTACCTGTTCGTGTGAAAATCCTATCTTCTGATATTCCTTCTGTTTTAAACAGCTGCACTGGTTATTTATGAACTATACAAAAAAAAAAAAAAAGGTCTAGGCTGATTCATGTCAAGGAATTTTTATTGTTGGCTTCAGGAGTGTGAAGTGTGCTAGTCTGGAAGCTTGTATAATACAGTGCATTTTTGTATAATGCAGTGCATTCTTTGTTTCTTATAGTATTGAGAGATTTTGGAAGCTACCACATTATCAAAAAGAGTTTTGATCAATAATACCATGTAGAGTTTTCTAAAATAAATCTTGTAACACAGAAAAGAAAGAAAAGAAATAGCTTTATGAATTTCCTCTGTGTATATTGGTGCTTGTATAAAAAGTGCTACTAAAATATGAACTGCTCTTCATGAAAGGATAGTTCTGGGTTGATGGACTCAGTGGTTATTTGAACAAGTTTAGGTTATTTTGTTTGTTCTAATGGTGTTGATATAAAGTGATTTGTTAACTTGGTATTACATCCAAATATTTTTTTCATCTACCAGTTCTGCTGGATTCCAGATCAAGCTTTCTTCACAATATTCATATATCAATAGGAAAGAGCTGCTGTAGTTCAGTTCACTGGTTTTTTTTGGTTTTTTTTTTTTTTTTTTTGATGAAGGGTTCCAGTTTTATTCCTGTCTGAAAAATAAATACTTGCTCCTTGCTACTTCCCTTCTTGATTGCTTCTTATTTTGTGAAGGAGTTTAATAATACCTCATACTGACTTAAACTCCTTATTTGTTCTATTGAAATTTTGATTTTGGATGGGTTTTTTTTCCCCTTTGTTTGAGATTTTCTTTGTACTAGCATACATAGCTGATATAGATAAATAAGGAAAATGTGACAGTATCCATCACACTTTATTACATCTAAATGTGTTAACAGCAGGGATGGGTCCCTGCCCCATGATAAAGATGCTCCATTGACGTGCAGAGAGCTCTCAGTGTATGCTGATTATATCAGATTGCAGTAGAACCCTCTTTCTGTATTTCAGTCTGGGTTCTGTTGCAAAAAGAAACTTTTCCATCCTTTCCCAGTGAAGTTACACAGAGGGAAGAGGTTTGCAGCATTTCTATTTTCCATCTAGAGCTTTTCTTTGCTCAACTGTGTTGATAATTAAAATGAGAAATAAGCAGGGGTTGGCACAGTTGGTGGTGGTAGTCCTGGGTGGCTTTGGATGGGGCTTGTGCTGCTTAGACTGCTCCAGCCGAGCAGAAACATCCCATGATGGTTGTGTCTTCTCAAGTGGTGGTCCTAAAACTCACAACAGCTGGATGTTGTCACTCAGGTGGAAATAATACCTTAGCTCCTCAATGTGTTGCTCGAGGTGGAAGGAAGAAGCACCAAAAATCATGTAAGACAATTTATTCAGACATTGCAAAAATATTATTGTGAATAACTGGGGAAAGTCTTCTTTTTTCACCAAATTTTCTGACTCTTGGGATATTTGTTAGACTGGTAAGGCACTTTTGTTTCCTCCAAATCTGTTGGAGAAAAGGTATGCAAGGCCTTGGGAAGCCTGTACATTTCTTCTTAACTAATGCTTCTAAATTACATCAAGGGTTAAGTTAATGTTCATTATTCTTGTGGTTTAGGAATTTTTTTTTCCTCAGTCAGAGCCAGACTTACTACATGTGGATGAGAGGAAGTCTGCCTGTCTACCTTTCTTTTCCCCCCACCTGCTAACTATAAATTATTAAATTTATTGACTATAGAATTAAAATCAATATTAAGCAGCATAACTTAATTGGAGAGTTTCCAGCTGGTTTCAGTAGAACCAGGCCAGATTCTTTCTTCATGCTTCTTTTGAATGTAACTTTTTATGAAACTGAGGATTTGCTTATTGTCAAAGTTACAGCACATGGTTGAGCCTAATAATACCCAGTTCAAGGAACCACAAGTAACTTTTTATGAGTATTTAGTTGATCTCTCCATCTGCTATAAATTGCCACAGATCACTGGACCTTACTAGCTATGTTGGCCTCTTATTTTTCCTTCTTTGTTAAGATTTAGGTGTATAATTGTCCTGCAGTGTATTTGATGGGATTTCTGCTTTTGAAGACTGTCAAGACTTTGGGTTTTTAAAATTATAATTGATGTTTGCATACATCAGTCTGTGTTCTTTGTAACATACAGTAATATAGCTGGAACAGATTTATTAATCAACATTTTTATAAATAAGCTAGTGTGTTTCAGCTGAGCAGACTGGAGGGAAATAGAGACAAATACTTCTTCAAGACATTTTGTCGTGAAATTGTAATTAGAAACAAGGTTATTTTGATGTTTGGATTAAAAATAAATGTTGAGTTAAATTAAATAGTTGAATATTTATTTTACTGTTGTCAGCATTTTTTTTAATCTATTTTATGCTTGGAATAGCAAACTTTAATTAAATTTGCAGTTATTTCAGCACAATTAAGAATATCCTCTCTGCATAACGAAACATAAATCTGCATGAAAATAAGCCATCTTTGAATACAAAAGTAATAATTGAAGGGATCATTTAAATTATGCTTAGTACAAGGATGAAAACCATTTCATGTGGCATAGCAGCTGGTTTGGCATAGCTCTATGAAAATATTATGGAAGAAAATTCTTTTGCTAAGGAGTTGGAGGTGTTGGGCACTAATTTCTGGATCAGGCTCCTTGCCAGCAGGTGACAGGACACGAGCCCTGGGGCTGTCTGGTGTGCCCTGCTGGAGCACAAGGCTGTGGTGATTGTAGAGTCCTGTCTGTGTGTGCTTGGCTGCAGCACTCCATCGTTTGCACACTTCTGGATTGCTTTTCATCAATTCTCCAAGGTTTCTGGCTTTGCCAAAGCTCCCGTGGCTCAGCTGCAGTGTACATGTGCTGCATTTCTGTCTCCAGCTCACCATAATTTGGTTGGTGTCACTGAAAAAGTCTCGTCGTGCAAGGCAGCAGATCAGAAATATAAATGAATTTGGGAAATGAGCTCAGACATCCTGGCTGGATGTCAGGAATTCCTGATTCTTCTGGGACAGTGGGAGCACAGCACCAGGGAAACTATTGTGCCTATTGTATGCAGGGAGGGGACAGTTTTGCAGGGCTGTATCTTTTTGATTTTCCTTTGAAGATTGTCAAGGTGTGAGCAAAGAATGTGACTCTGGGTGACAGCATATCTAAGCCATTTGAGATTTCAAGAGGAAAGAATATTTCACTGCTGCTTTCAATAAGGACTGTGTTAAAATGGTATTTTAAACTTTTCTCACTCTTCTGGTGGTATAATTCACAACTTCCAAAATCTGATTTATAGTTTTGATAGGAAAATGGAAATCAGACACTCTGTTCTTGCATTAATGGTAAAGAATGGGGCAGTGAATTTGCAGAAGAGTGAGAATGAAGGCCCTAAGAAATTCTTTACCATTAGGAAACTTTGGTGTTAACTTGGTGTCACAGCCCTCAGCAGGATGTTGCCACTTGTCCCTGGACTCCACATGAAATGAAAATAAGCTTTATTCCAGATATTAGTGAGTTTTTTCTCAGATGTCATGGGTATGTTCTCCCATTGCTCTTGCCAGAGCACAATGTGCCACAGAAGAGCAAGTGAAGAAGCAGATGAGATAATTTCGTCTCTTTCCTCACATGATGAAAGCCTTGTGATTTTTTTTCTTCCCTACAAACAAACTGTTATTTCCTTTTCCCTGCTTTCAAAGCCCTTTTGAATGCCAAGCTTCAGGAATTTTTCCTACTTTATTCTCTTTTCTATTAATAAGGCATCATCTTCTGTTTTCAGTACAAGATAATTATGTGTGAATTTTTTTAGCTCTTGGTTCAGAAATGTGCTTAAAAACAGATTGAAGTTCAGCTCTAGTTCAGAAGCATGAGCATTTATATATTCTCTAAAAAAGGAAATCTTTTCCTGAATTGGGACTTCAAACTATAATCTCTTTTAGCTAGAGAATTTTAATAAAACAATATGTTTAGCTTAAAAGAAATATATTTTAACACTTCCTATGGTAAGATCAGGATGAAGAATAAACCAATCCTCTTCAGAAATGAAGGAGAAAAATAATTTTAGATCTAAATGTCACTCATCAAATGGAAATAGTTCAAAAGTCTATCTGAATATTTTCAGTTTAATGTGTTAAAGACAAGATTCCAATGTAGCATTAGAAGCACAGAACCCCCAAGTTGCTTTCTGCTGTGTGCTGATGCCTGACATCACTTTGCTGCTGTAATATCTATTTTTAGATGATAATTACAGGGAATACTGACCATGGTCTACAGCAAATGAAGGACAAACAAGTGACATTCTCATCAAGCTTTCAGAGATTGCTTCTGATACTGACTTAGTCAAGTGCACTGAAAGGATCTTCAGGAATCTGTCTGCAAATCATGAGGGGAAGAACTCACTGAAGTCTTAAATTATGATTATGTGTTCTGCATTGCATTATCTTTCTTCCAAGCAGCTGGGAACTGAATGCTCAGCTGTCAGTAAACCTCTAGGCCAGTGAAATTGATTTGTGGATTTTTGTTCTGAAAAAGTTAAAAGGCAAAGAAATACCTTGCACTATGTCTTATATTTAATCACAACACTGGTTTTAACACGTGCAGGTGTTTTCAAGGTAGGTAATCCAGTGCTTCTGGAAGTCTGGCTATGAGGAGCATTATCTGAAGTACCAGCCAAGGCTTGGAAACAAACTTAACGAAGATGAAATGAAATCTGTCACCTAGCACATGGAGACAGCATTTTCTCAACAAGATTATTCCATACAAAGGAAGAACAAAAGAGTTTTTAAACCAGCAGCAATCTGGCCAACAATATTTTATGTAGCACTCTCTATGAAGTAAAGATCTGATATAAAATTCATGCTATCACCTTTTTCCTCCAGAAATGCATGCTTCTTTAGATAAACTTGTTTTTCATGTGTATTTCTGCAGGTCCTCAGGGTAACCTTTCATCTCTCATTTGTTCATTTTGAGATGAGTCCAGAAGCAAATCATGCATGTGCACAGTCCTGGACTTACAAGATCATAAATAAAAGCCTGGTCCTGACATGACTTTCCCATTTATCTTTATCTCTTGTCAAGAGCACGAAACACCAATTTTTATCAGCTTTAGGGCAGCAAGAAAAAAAATAAGGGATTTTTAAGAAAGATCCACCCCCAAAATCTGAGCTTATTTCTTGCAAATAGTTTTTGTGGTATATTTTATTTCTCTCTTAGGTGTGACAAGACTGGGTGCTTAAAGGGTCAGATATTGAGCAATTCATGGAAGTAGGCTGCTCAAATTTTTGCCTTTTCAAGGCTGTTGTTTTATGTTGAGTGGAAGTTTTAGATGGACAGAGTCTGGTAGTATAATAGCTGGAGCTGTAGATTATCTTGGCATAGTGCTCTTCTTTTTCATGCATTTGACTTTACTTTCTAGAGCTCCACAGATAAGCAGGGCATTTAAAAGATATAAAAAGCCAAGGTCTTCACCTGAGGAGATGATGTGCTTTGTAGTAAAATCTGGCAAAATGAATTTTATGACACCACCTGCTATCATGAATTATCCCTCAGGAGTGAGTATTCATGGGAATACACAGTGCCCCACCAGGATTTTATCTAAATTATGTGGCAAAAAGTAATAGCCACCAATCCCCACAAATGGAAGGTGGGAAACAGAGTCTGTTTTATGGTGAGAATCATGGACGTTGATGTTTGTTTTGAAAGACTTCCCTTTTCCTGCCTGTTGAGTTGTAGTCCTTTAAGCCCATTCCTTGCACTCAGTCCATCAGACAGGTCACTGCCTCACCACTTATTAGAAGTAGCAGAGTTCTATGTGGAGGATCTGCATCTATCTGCAATACTGTGCAAAAATTGGTGTATTTGTGATGGGAGGCTGGGGATGCTCTCTGCCAGGTGTTACTGTGATGGTCTGCAGGACAGGGCTGGAACTGCCACGACTTCTTCCTCTAAAAAAAAAAAAAATTGGACTAAACAGATGGGAACCTATTTGTAAGTTTCCACTGTTTCTTTAAATCTAATAAGATAACAATGACTTGTCACATTCCAGTCCTTATGCATCCACTTCCTGTTTTTCATAAGGGATGAGTTTATTGATTAATGCAAGTTCAGCCTAGTGTAGCAGTTAAAACAAAAAGATCACTTTTCCTAATAAACCACATGAGACAAGGTGCTGCTGCTTTTCAAGTCACTTACTGAGTTTTTCTGTTCCATTTATAGTTAGAGGATTGCTGCTCAATCTCAAGTTTTAGAAGTAAGCCAAATAAATAATTCTAATTGAGGTAGAAGATGGCTTTTTTCCCTTTTTCAGAGTTGCCAGAGTTGAAAAATCAGAATTCATGTTTCAGGCTCTAGTTCAAAGCCGGTATTGAAAAAGAAGATTGTGCTTTGCTGTTGTTCAGTAAAAATGAAGGCATTTAGCTTTTCAAACAAAATGTTTATTGACAGAAAAAGTATTTCTTTTCAATAGTATTGTCATTCCTATCAAGTATGAATACTGTTATTTCAGGAGGACCTAGGTGGTGTCCAGCTGAGCTTCTGGGATCCAGCAGCTTAGAAGCTCAGTCTTAACATAACTGATTTTCACGTGGTTGTATTCTTACATCCCATAATAAACCATGGGGACTGGAATCCCACTGTGCTAATGCTATAGAAACAGGCAACAGTTGCACTATTTAAGTCAGCAGTTCCCCTAATCTATGGACAATTTCTTCCATAAAGCACAAGTTCCACCTTCTGCTGTGAAACTGGAAACAATCAGATCCTCCCTGTCCCTCTCCTGTGCATGGATGATGTGCTGAAATGACCCAGAAATGTCCATTGTGGGTGAAGAGTTTGTCTGTCACATCCCATAGACAGAAAAACCCAGTGTTTAAAAGGTTTTGGGATTTTCTCTGTTGTTTTTAATCCCATGTATCTCTTCTATGTGCTAGAAATAGCCAGTTATACAGTTTGGGGGTTTTTAGAAGATGGAGTGGTAATATTTTTATCAAAATAGGTGATAATAAGTCTTCCTCAACAGTGCTGAATGGAAAAAGCCAAGAGGCTGTTTTTATAATCCAAAGACAAGCAAGGACAGTCTGAATAAATAACAGGGCAAGGAGTGTTGGGAGTCCTAATTGGGGACTGTGTCAGTAGCTGTTAAAGGCTGGAAAAGCTGAACAGAGCTTTAATTTGGATTGAGATCTGCCAGAGTTCACCACAAACTAGACTCAACTGGTGCATCCACCTGTTTTTAACAAGTCTATGTTCTGTGCTCCTAAGAAATAATAATTCCCTTCCTCTCTACCAAAGGAATATGGGCTAAAAGTGTGTTTTCTACATCTTTCAGTTTTGACAGGTTTTACCCTGAGCATGAATCATTGCTACTTCAATGCTACTTGTATTGATTTCTCAATACAAGGCCTGGCTCACATCAAATACTGTGAATAAATGACTTCTGAGGAGCAAAATCACTTCATGGCCCTGACTGTCCCGTTATGTTAAAGCATTTTACTGAAAATGCCATGTATGTCTTATCTGATGTAGATATCCTCATGTTCTATTTCTATTCTTATTTCAGATCTCACTTAAAGACACACTCTTTTCACATGGACTGCAAATAAACAAGATGGAATTACCTAAAGAATAGTCCTCTAAGCACATGCCTGCAGTCCAGTTCATGTGTTCAATACACTTAGAAAATCCATTTTAAACAATGGGCTTTTTTTGCTTTTATTTCATTTTTCATAATAGCCTCTCTCTGAAATTCAATAATAATGTATCTTACTGAGAAATGTGATATGCATTATAGCTTTCTCATTAAACTTTTAAATAAGATACCATTAGTATTGATGAATGTAATCCCAAATGGTCACTTAATCTTAAAACTGTCATTGATCACACATTCAGAATTTTAGTCTTGCAGCCAAAATAGTATATATTGTCAGTGGTCATGAATTTTATACCAATAGCAATTAACATCTTTCTTTGGCTGCAGTGTTATGAATTAGATTTATAAAGTAGGGATGGTTTAGTGAGTTTCTAGTTGTTGGGGTTTTTTTTCCTTAACATTTGCTAAAGAATCTTTTCAGATGTATTGATATATTGAAATAGAATGCTTAAGCACAGTCTAGAAACCCAAAGTTGTCATCTTTTAAAATACTTTGGTTTTGACTTTTAATAGAAATTAAGGGGCAGAGTCAGTCATTCCATAATATTCATTGATGAGCTGGCATATGGTTAAAGTCACCCTAATAGTGGAGTTTGTTTTCACTAATATCTTTAGAAAAACTGAATCAAATATCCTTGTAAAGGAGCCATGGTGTTTTTCACATGGTAAATGTGTATTCATAGGATTCATATTCTGCTACAGTTTCCAAGAAGGAAAACAAATGTCAAACACCTACCCAAATGTTCAATTTCATGAGGTTTCAAGTAATATGTAAATATTCCTTAAACCATTTTCGATCATTTTATTTTATACTTTTGTTTTATTAAGTTTAGATTTGTAGTCTCCAGGCATTTCCATATCTTTGTGTATATTACAAAAAATCTCATCCTTTGCTGCTCCAGGTGCATGAACAGACAGTTGTTGCTGTATCGATCATGTTTGAAGAAATTCTGACATATTTCTCTGCTGCAAAAATGAGGAAAATCAGAAAAAGGGAAAGCCTAAGCTTTGACCAAAGGTTCACAATCACTTTTTGTTATGATTAGGTATCAAACAGGCTAGCCAAATCTGGAATTATTCTAAAATGTGAGAGGGGAAAAAAATAAATATGCTTTTCAATTATTTTGCATAATTCTGTCTCTATCAGCAGTGCACATTGAATAATAATTAAATTTTGCTTAAAATAGACAGGGTGGGAAAAAAAATGTAACTGGGGAAAAAATCATAGTGTGATGTTATGACTTGCAGATTTTTATTATCCAAACAGCAGGTTCCTGGTCACAAGAATATAACACACAAACTGAAGGTGCAACTATAGTTAGGAAATGTTTTTAGTCTTGAACAAGAGAAGCTTTTTATTGTGCATTTACTGAAACTTTTTGAGCAGGGGTGAAGTGTTAGCCTTTTTTGTTTGCTTGTTTTTCACAAGCAGAAAAAACCCAAGTGTGTTGGCATCTTAAAATCCTGGCACTATTTTGGAAAAATTTAGTCACTTCAAAGAGAAGTTCAGGTATCGGTGCCTGTAACAATGGCAAATGGTCCGAAACATAAGCAAACTTGTTTAAAAACTGTCTCCTGGAGAATATCTGCTCTTCCCAAATGTCTCAATCCTTCCAAAAGGATCAAGAACCAAGAGGGTGCTGTGGGTGCTCCAGAGCTGCTTGTCACACTTCAGAGAGCCAGTGCAAGCACATCAGAATTTAATTTTCTTCTACAATCTTTCACTTTCACTGCACATGAAATATCATTAACTTTATACTCAAGTAGCCATGGTTATCTAGTGGGCTCCTCAAGTGCTTATCACTTCTAAACTTGATGAAAATGCAATTAAAGTTGGTGGAACTTTTTCCATTGTCTTTAAAATGGACTTTTGGATTAGCCCTTGTCTACCTATCACACCAATGTAGTAAATTCATCTCTGTAGTCTGACAGCATCAGTCATGTGGACAATGAATAAGGCACAGGATTTTCAGCAGGATCTTGAAGAGGATTTATCAATGTTTCCAGCAGCTCATTTGTGCTGTGAGTTGGCCTTTAGGTCTGTAGTTTGTTTATAACTTTCTGAAGATCAAGATGTGATGGAGACTTCTGGCAACTTGCTACTGTCATGGTTATTTTCTGTAGTGTTTTGAGTGCAATTCTCTTGGCCCTGATGCACTGCCAGCTCACAGTGATTCTAATTGCCATCTTCTCTGTCATTATCTTAAAGACATTTTAGAACTCTCTTCTTCCAGTGGAAAACTTCCTGAATGTGACCTTCATCTGCTTTTTGTGGATGCTGAGACAAGATTTGATTCAAGTTCTTGTCATGGTCAGCTTCATCTGCTTGGGTTCTTTTCTGTTCCTTCCTTTGCTATTTTATCTGACATGTGTGTGTGCTGTGTTTAACGTGTTCAGGAGGCTGCACAGGGGGTGTGAGCCAGTTTATTCCTCTGCTTCTCCTCCCTCCTGGGGAGCTGTGTTTGGAGTGGTACCACTCCTACTTGCATCAGCCCTTCTCTCACTGGGATTTATGTTCCAGGAGTAGAAGGTGAACCTGGCCTCTGATTCCTTCTGTGATCTTCACCCCCTGTTCTGGCCGGGCTCTCAGAGCAGAGGAAATCTGTAACTCATGCTCAGTGCAAAGCTCACCTGAATCTCAGCCTTTCCTGGGACAGTCCCTTGTCTCTCTGCAGTCCCCTGGGCGTGGCTGGGTCTGAAACTGAGATCAAACAAAGTCTGCTCAACAGCTTGAACTCCCATTTATGTTCTGATGGAGGATTTATGAATTTGTATAGTTTATTCCTGCAAAAATCACCTTTTTCTAAACTTACCTTGGAGTACAGGTAGGAGGAAGAGTCTACACCTATGACTAGATTAGCCTGGGAGAGGTTTTCCTGTGGAAAAGCTGTTTTTTCATGCTCTGTCAATTGGTAGTATAAGCTGTGGAGCCCCTTGGTGGTTTATCTGTTCATACATTTAGATAGTTTGCAGCTGCAATGGACTTCTGGCTCCAGTCCTTACTGGTATCATGTAGACCTTGTGTTGTAAAGGTGCATGAAGCTATTCCAGAATATCCTGAGTTGGAAGATACCCCTGAGGATCACAGAGTCCAAATCTAGTTTCCTTTAACCTTTTGAATTTCATCCCTTTGGAAGATACAGAAAATTCAGCTGTCAGGAGTAACTTTGTGTCTCTCCAGCACATGATGCCAGTGCTACTTTATTTTTGTCTCTGATGTCTTCTTGAGTCAGCAACACTAACAGCAGTGGAAGTTTTAGTGCAGCAGCATAATGAAGATCTGAAAGGGCAGGGTGTTAAATGTGCTTTTAGCTCATCAAAATGTCCTTGAGGTTCAGGGCAGATCATTGGTATTAATGTAACCTTTTGTCTGAGGCTTCCTTCAGAGAGTGGACTGCATAAATAGTTTAATTTACTGTACAGGTCTCAACCCTTTGCTGCAAGGTTTATATTTGTCCTGTCTGTAGATGTTGGTGAAAGGTGAAGAGTCTTTTTTTGGAAAATGTTGTGTTTTCTTAACATGGAATTCTACCACAGATGCTCAGGTTGCCATAATGGTTGAAGAACTTACCTGAAATAATATAAATAAACTGTAGTTAGAATTTAAATTAGCAAATTAAAGTGTTATTTGTTTTAATAGGGAGTATATGGCTATTTCCTAATTAATTTTTCTGTAATCAAATCTTGTAACTTTAAAAAAAAGCATTTGTATGAAGCTGTAGACCTTAGATAACTCTTATTTTTGAGGTAATGGGTTTTTTTAATTTGCCTCAGGTTTTCCCAGTTGCCAGGATAATATATATATGTATAAAATTGTATTAAAATATTCAATACGATAAAAAGCTCAGTTGAAGGATTGAAAAAACACTTGGCTATTTTTCAGTATATTATTAGGCTTAATTCTTCATTTTACTAAAAGATTAGGAGCATTTGGAGTGGGTAGTTGATAAGGCTTCCACATAGGAAGCTTAAAAACAATTGAGCTAATATACACACATAAAATAAAAATTCAGGAATTAAATTTGAGACATGTAAAGATCAGTCCTCCCCAAAAGAGCAAATATAAAGTTGAGAAAGGAAACTTGTATATTGATATTGTTTCTCATGAGTGGAATTTCACCCTGAGTCTCAGCTGTGGTATTCATTACAGCAGCCATCTGCTTTGGCAGTGCTGTAATTTCTTTTTTCAGTATCTCAGATGGAATTAAATTCATCATACAGTGAACACTGCTAGGAAAGTAAAAATCTAAATATGAGCTTGTTATTAAAGTTATGGTAGCTCATTGCAATTTATGTCCTATTTGTATAGCATTCCAAAAATAGAAGAACATCATTAACTGTTTTGAATATTGAGAGAAAGGTTGTCTATTTGGGTGATTTTGCTTATATTAGTGTTCCAGTAATTCTTGCAACCTTGCAGTGAAATGGGATTTTAGAACTTGAAAATGTGACAAGCAAATGGATGGAGAAAAACACAGACTCAGCAGAGGTCACAGTGAGGAACAGATTGCTCTTCTCTCCCACTCTGTTTCCTATTACTGATATCCAGTGATATATCATTCTGAACTCTTCCTTTTACTCTGCCTCTTAATAGTCTGAAGCTTGCTGGTTTTTACATTTATCCCAGTAGTTTGGTGTTATGTTCTGCCAAGAAGAATTCCTAAATTCTTGCTTTGTTTTCTGTGTATACTTCCATGTGCACATTAAAAAATACCAAGTTAACTGAGAAATCTCACCCCTGCTTCTCTTTTTTTCCTCTTCTACTTCTCTAGCTTTTCTTGCCTCTGTTTTCTCTACTTCATTTAGCATTTGTGAGACTTCAAGTTGCCTAATCCTACGCCCTCCCAGATATAATTATGCACACACTCATTTAATTTTCCTTCTTGTTTCCTCTCCATCCCTAAGAGAGAAGGTTCCCTTTTCAAATATGTTTCTAGGTCTCAAAAAATCCTCACTTAATCCATATTCTGCCTACTTTATTATTTTGCCTTTTGCCAGTTAGTAATATCTGCTTTCTTTATTGCATGTCTTATATTTGATAGTTTTATAGATAAATCAGTTATGACCATCTTATGTGTGTTCCAGCCAAAATAAAATGAGAATTCAGAACACATAATCTCTCTGCAGTTCCTTTTGTTTTGGCCACAGAGTGAGACTGGAGCACGCTTAGGAAATATTAAACATGAGAAGATACCTGATGGCAGAACTCCTGTGCTAATTCTGCTGGTTGTATCTAAAGCTCAGAGGTGTTAAATGACCCAAACTGGATATATTGTCTGATGGAGTCTAGTTCTGTGAGCGGGGCAGATGGTCTCACTCCTGCCAAGTGCTGCTCTATGTCATGAGTTGGAAGGGAAGCCCACTTCATTCCAATTCCTATAAAGTTCTTGCCGCTGGGATGGGCTATCAAAAAAGTATGAGGCTACAAAAAGTTTCCTTTTATAGAAATGAGCTGAAATAATATTCAGAGTAAAAATGAATGCAGTAGATGAAAAATGCTGGCAGCTGAATTTATGTCTGGCAAAGTACTCCAAATGGATAGTGGATAGCATATCTATCAATCTATACATTTACTTAAATAATGGAAATGAAAGTCAGTTCCTGAGCTGTATGACTCTCAGAAATGTTTAAGATTTTTTCTTTTTAACCTTGAGGTGTTATATATGGTAGCATATTAAATTTGCATAAAACATTATGATCATTGAGAGTGATATATGGTCATGTGTTCTCTTACAATGCATCAAGAATAATGGGTGGTAATTGGTTCAGGACATGGATTGAAGAGCTGTGGAGATGTAGTTTACTACACAAATGGCCTATCAAATTTCATCTCTGTTGTACTTGCCACTTTATTGCTCTAAACTGAAAATATTTCATGAAAGTGTATGTATATATATAATTAATTATAAAAACTTTTGATAGTCGTTTGGTCAAACTGTGGAAAAAGAGCCATGTTCATAGGGGCATACTGCTAACATCTCCAAAAGAATTTTTTCTGGAGGATTTTACTGGAAGTAGATCTTTAGGTGTTGTGTCTTTAATTATGTGGGATCCTGGGTGGTCACAGAAAACCTTTATTTTAGCCTCATTTTGGTGGTAACGTCTCACACCAGATAGTTGAGTTCATGAATTCTGTTCAGTCTGGTGTGAACAGGAAGAGTCACCATCCCTGGAGGTATTGAAAGGTTGAGTGGATGTGTCACTTCACTTGGGACATGGTTTAGTGACAGTGCTGGGTTAATGGTTGGGCTCAGTGATTCTATTGCAACCTGAACGATTCTGTGGTTCTGTGAAACCTCGTGGAAATGACACACTAATCCTTCACATAAAATAGCTTGGAAATAATGATTTTGTTATTGTTAGGAAGATATATGCAATGTGAGGAAGATATATAGAATGCACTGTAAATTAATAGATTCTCAGGGATTTATGTTTCTGACATGTTTCATTTATTTACCTGATAATTTTTTATCTGTTTCATCTATAAAAAACATAAATTCTAATATGCCAGAGGAAAAACAAGTGGGAAACTAGAAGCTTCAACTAGAAGCTTTTATTTTGTAAGTGTCATCTTATGTTAAAAAATTGCATCCTTAACTTAATCTTTTATTTTTTGGGGATAAAATGTTTTGCCAGCTCACTTTCTGCATGCATAAGAGAAACTTTCACACTTGTCTTGAATAATCTTTGCCTTGCATTTTTTTCCTTGAGCAGCATATTAAATGTCAACACTATGTGGGTTTGCTATAATAATAATAATTGGCAAAACAGGAAATCATTCTTTCTCATGATTCTTAAAAAGTTGTATAAAAGCATCTTAAGGTGGGAAAGACAGATTACCTTAAGGCCTTTGCAAACATGTGCAGTAAATCAATTTGCCATGGAGATTGGAAAGTGAGCTGACATGGCCTTGCACAGGAGGGTGCAGAGGCAGTAGTCAGGATATCTGTGCTAATGTGTCTTTCTTCTGACAGTTAATCTCCATTGGATATCTCAGACTTTCAATGAATTTTCTTTTAATTCTCTGAGCAATTTTTCTTGCCTTTGCTCAAGAAGTGAGGAAGAAGACCTTGAAAAGATCTGGGGAGATTGATGTGCTGTCTCATAAGAAGAGCTAAAAATGCTTGGTTTGTTTCATAAAAGGATGAGGTAAGGCAGAGCTTTGTATGCTACAGTGTTGACATTAGAACAAAAAAAAGGAAGTAAACTATAAGGTGGAAGAATAAGTCAAAAGTGATAACCTCCAGAGCAGGACAGTTTGGGGTCAGTCTTCCAGTGGCAGAGCAGAGGCAACAACCTGTGCAGTTTGAGGAGGAATCTTAAACAGCCTGTGCATGAAATTCTGGGAAAGACTGGGGTTTGAGAGCAGTGGGATGCATTTGATAGAAGGGCGTTATCTTTAAACCTCGTTGCTCAGTACTTATGGTAGCTGTTCCAGTGATTAAAAAACACAAAAAGACTTTGTTGAGTTTTAAAAAGTAAAAGCTGATTCTTGAATACATTCAGAACCAAAGTGAACACAGTGCAAAGGAGAAAAATAGTAATGAAAGAGGACCAATTCTATACCATGAAATAGGTGTGTGCAGGAGCATGTAACATGTGAAAAGATTTCCATGTCTGTTTACATTTGATTCCTTTCAACTCCAGTATATTTCTCCCTGATGGCTTCCTACTTTCAAATGACTTGCATTGATCTATTTCAAGTCCTGCACAAAACATTCTTACCCATCTCTATGCCATTCATCTATAATCTATTTTCTTTCCCCTTTACTGTTTTTTTTTTTCTTCCTTAAAATGTGTACTGTAAAATTTTTATCACCCAGAACCATTCAGCATCAAAGTGAGTTAACAAAGAAGTGTTTGTAAGCAAACTTCTCTGATAGTGGAATAAATTTTCTGGAGCTCTGGTTCACTGAATTCCTGCTCATCCCACTGTTACCAGTAACAAAGGGGAGGATCTCTAGCTTCCTGGGAATTTCAGACGAAAAGATTTTTTCATCATTTCAACTTGATTGTGTTAGTCAAGGGAAAGGTTTCAGTAGCTTAAATAAAACAAAAATAACAAATTATAGTGTGAAGGCTGTGCTGAGGGCTTTTTTTCCTCCATCTCAGGTTTTGGCAGTGGGTATTAGGGTGAGTTGAATCCAGTCAATAGACTCAAAACGTACAAAGATACCTAAGCAGATTAAATGAGTTTGAAATCAAAGCTTACTCAGCAACACACTTTATTGTATACAGTGAAGTGTGTATCCATAAGGAGACACTGGAAACTGTCATCTGGATCTTATCTTGGATAAGCAGAATTTCATCTGCAGATATGAGGAGAAGTAGGAGGAGTCTCATCTCATTCTAAATACTTAATGACTTTTAAAGATTATATGTACCACAGACTCTGCCAATAATGAATCCCAGAGTGGTTTAAGAATATATTTATGTCATGGTTTTGGTGTTTGTATTCTGAGAGCTGTTCTGTTTATCTGATATTGTGGTTTCTCATAGGAGTTTGTATCTGATCTCTGCTTTGGAATAAAGTGAAAAAATCATTGGCTGGGAAAGCATAGTTGTGAATCCTGGCATTTAGTGTGGATGTGACCAGTGAGAGTGTGCTCTACAGGCAGGGAGTGTAGCAGGAATGCAAAGGGATCACGACAAGGCTTTGCCCTCTCTGGTCACCAAGGGTGACCTGCATGGTGGATGCCACTCTGCTGCTCCTTGAGGTGTGTGGGTGGCTGCACTTGGCAGCAGGGCTGTGGCAGTGCTGGGCAGAGCCCTGTGCTGGGCACTGGGAGCACTGGGAGGTGCAGGGTCCTGGCCACTGTCCCCTGCTGTGACAGGCACAGGGTCACAGCTGCTGGCAAGGATGGCACCACAAAGGGCTGCCCTGCTCCTCTCTCCTGTATTATCAGCTGTTAATAATAACACCTGCAGCTTCCAGGTGTTACTGTAAAGTGCTGAAAGATTAATCAGGATGGGTTTTTTTTTTTTTCCTCTTTTCATTTTCTATTTGTTGCTTAAATGTGATATTTCTAGTTCCACATATGGCAACTAAAACTTGGAGTGGCACAGTAATATTAACAATAGAAGATTTTCTTAATGCACTGCTGCACAGTATCTGTTTTGCCTTTTGTTCACTTGCCTTGGAGTAGCAAATGTAAAATTCTAGAGGACAGTATTTTGTATTGATTTTACTTATAGGATGAATAAATAAAAATAGCTTGGCACAAGAGGGAATTTGATTACAATCTTTGTAAAAAAACTTTGGAAGGCATAATAAAACCTTAAAACGAAGTAATATGTATAAGTAATCAAACAGTGTTGACTACATCTTTATGAATGACAAGCTTATGGTGTAAAGTACTCTCTTAGTCCTGAAGGTCTATTTTTATTTGTGACTCTCTCCCAGTTCTCGTGGGCATAGCGCATAAAAATGATGTATATTGTTTAGAGAAGTGTCAACAAGGCACAGTCTTTCAGAGGAGCCCTAAAATGTGCTCTTCACTTCTCTTCTGCTTTTCTGCAGCTTAGTCTTCTTGTGATTACACTCCCCAGCTCTTACTGATGCAGTGGATGCAGTGAGAACTGTTATTCTGAGCTAACTGTCAGTGAGTTTTGCTCGAGCTGCTCTGTGGCATTTGGTTCAAGAAAAGCCAATATTAAGTAGGATAAAAAAGCTACTATGCATAGTAGTCTGGCAAAAATTAAGATGTAAAGATCTAGTAAGTGCAGCCAGGATTAGGTAAAGATGAGTACAGCTGGAACAGCTGACTCACTCTGAAGCCATTTGGGGGCTCTTTTGGCCAATGTAGTAACTTTGAAAAGTTAGCTACATTGCAAAATCACCTGCAGAATTTTTGTCCATTTATACATCTTCTTTTTTCCCCTCAAGCTTCAAATATTATTCATTACATGCTTACAATAGCTGCTTACACAGAGAGGAAGACACATTTCTCAGTTCCATGTAACAGATGAAGCAAAAAGATCTTGTTACTTTTTAATAACTTGTAAGTGTGGAGGATCAATAATCATATGTAAGGGTTGGAAGGATTTAAGGAGTGTAGAAAAAAAAATTAGGATTTTTATGTGTCTGTGGAACATGCTCACAGAATTATTCTCCACCAATAAAATTGCATGTCTCTTATTCATAATTATGTAAATTAAATCAGTTGATACAGTATATAAATCAGGAATTTGCATTTGATTGAAGATTATATGAAATCCTGAAGTATGCAACCTAAGATCTTTATGATTTTGCAGTCAAGCTTCCTGAGAACTCCTTTATACCAAGAGAAAAATACTATGTAATTACAACTGCAGAAGTTCATGTAGATAGCACCACTTTATTGTTTATCTGATTTATTTCAGGTTTTCCTGAAGTTCATATCAGTCATGGTGCACAGAGCTGAAATAAAACCCTTTTCAAACTCAGAACTAGGTTTGGGTAGGATGTGAGGGGGGAAGTCTTTACCTGGGTTTGATGTGTCTCCCTCTACCCCCAAGGGTGACTTCTGAGTGAATATACAGTGAACACAAGAGAAACCTGTAAGGTTTTCCCTTGTAGTTTTGGGATTACTTCCATTGTGTTTCTACAAAGCAGAGTCACACCAAATCCCCTTCTGTAGTTGAAAACTTGATTTATATTCCTTTAGGTCTAACCAGTACAGGGACCCTGGTATTTGAAATGTACTCATCATTTACAGCAGGGATTCATTTTTTCTCCCTCCCTTATGTAAGTTATTAGACTGATTCATAGTTAAAATGCTTTATGTAGGCTCTCATTTTATTCCTGATTGAAGAATAATTTATCAAGTCCCTGCACATAGGAATCTCCCCTTTGGGAATCCAGCTGTTTTGACAGGAAGGGAGAAAAAGTGAAAATATTGCAGCTTCCATCCCTGCACCCAGCTGTCCACTTTTACAGTGTTTTATTGTTCTGCAAAGAGCAGGGTGGTGAAACAGGCAAATAGAGGATGAAAATATGAAGAACTATTTCAGTGATTCAGCATTTTACTTTTTTTTGCAATATCAGGCACTATATTGCCCACTCTACAAATCAAGCACAATAAGTAGACCCACAGAGGTCTTAACCATGACTGTACAGAATATATAAAGCTGTCAGAGATCCCAGTTATTCAGGAACACACTGCTAATGCTTATTCAGCTACAAAATAATGGAAAATGGAAAAAGAAATTCCATGAGTCATAAATTAAAAATCAAGACAAAAGAACTTGAAGTTCTCTTATGTTGTAATCTTTCACTTAAAATATTGTCCTAATAATTTAAATGTACATTTAGTGAAAACGAGAGCATTTTTAAAAAGAACACATAAACAAGATGTAGGTTGGATTTAGTATAATTAATTTTACTTTTTCAATTTCTCTAAATAAAAATAAAACCCTTAAATCTTAAGTCTTGATTTGAATGTCCACTGTGATGATATCTTGAAATTCTCTTTTTGCTCTGCAGATGGAAGTAGTCAAACTGAGTGTACGGATTTGAAAACATCTTCATTTGGAAATTGTAACATACTACCACTAAACTAAGTGTTACTTGAAGATTATGGTTGTGGAAGGATGGATAGAATTCCCAAACCTTAAAGCTCCTAATTATTCCTGAATGGGAAAATAGGGAAGCATTTGTAGTAAACCCATTTCTGCTTATTTCTCATTTCTTGCAGATCCTCCCACATATGATGATGTTACAGTTTTCCTCCTTTGACTTATAAATTTCTTAATATCTTACCTTTTAATCGCAAAACAAATAAAAGATACTTTGAGAAGTATCTTCAGCCTTATTGAGTTGTACTGAATGAAAATGGTGTTGAAGGAAATTCAAAATGTGTGTTTCCTTTGACTATTAAACCAAACTAGTTAGTAAGGTAGGGCCCTGCTCCATCGTGTGAGAATTCCCTGATTGAGTTCCTGTGAGACAGCAAACACTGCTCTGGAGCCCTCTGCTTCTTTCTCCCTGACCCCAGAGAAATGTGTACTGCAGAGGATATACAGAAGTAGTCCTTAAAGGTGTTTGATAAACACCAAAATTGGAGGAAACAAGAATACACAATCAAATGTACTGGTTTGTTTTTGAACCAGTATAGACCAATGACACCTTTATGTCTGTGGTACTTGCACAGATTCTTGTTCAACAGAGTGCACATGTTGCTATGGCAATCATTTTGTTTGTCAAATGCTAAGTAAACTAGAAAAAAAGAGCCTTTTTATTTTTTTTTTTTTTCTGTTGTGCCTAGTATCTCCAGCCCACACACAGCTGCTCTAAAATAGCTCAGGGTTCTGGCTCTGAGGCTCTGCAGTCTGGCAGGAGCGTGGCTGCTGTCACAGGGCAGTGCTGTCGGAGCATCCCCTGCTCCCACGCTGTGCTGCTCTGGCACCTGCCTGCTGTCCAAGGGCACAGCCCAGCACCCCTGAGCCTAGCATCCCTTTAACCCCTGTAGGCTAATTCACTTTCCTCCTAGCCCTAGTGGAAAGGGTGTTCTAGCCTGTCTGTGTACACCTGTCTGGGAATTTATGGGTCAGGGATGGGAGTGTTTCTGAGAGCCCTGACTGCCTGGCTCTGCTGTTTGCAGGCTGGGGTGGGTGCTCAGGTTGATGCAGTCCTTACATTCCATTTGAGAGGGGGAGAAACCCTGATGAGATCAGTTCACCCATAGCTCTTACTGACATCATCTCTCCAGGAAAATGACTGCAGTGGGAAAGGATGAAAGCTGATGCTTTGCCTGAAATCCCCTCAGAACCTGTGAATACCAGTGGCAGGGATTCTTTTCCCCTACTCTCCAGCAAACAGTTTGTAGAGAGACAAAATACCTGAGGAATACTGTCTCTATAGAAAGGACCTCTTTTGTCAAATAAAATGTTACAACTCCATTTTCATTACTATTCTCTTAAATTCTTTTAAATTTTCATCTATGAACAATGTGTATATGTAACCTGTGACAACACACAGAGAGGGAGAGTAAAACATTTTGACTGCTCCTAAGAACTTCTGGTGGACATCTACCAGTGACAGCACAGGTAGCTATTTGCCTTTTTCAAGTTCATGCATTTGAGTGCAGTTCTTTGGTTCTCCTGCAGCACAGCCATTTTGAGATGTGTGAGTGTGATGGTGTTTTAAGAAGGAAGAAGTAGGAAACTGCAGCATAAATCCCTTATATGGATTCTGCCATTAAGGGATCATGTCCAGAATCCTCCTTAATTTGGTGACTACCCAGAAAACACTTGAGTGCTGTTGCTGCCTTTAAATAATAGCAGCCATGTCAGCACTGACTTGGGTGCAGCAATTTTTGGCAATTCAATGTCCATGACTGTAACCATAATTTCACAACTTGATTCTGAAATCTTTGGGAGGTGAAGGTTTTGTCTTGCACAGAGGAAAGATCCTGCCAAGAAGTGCATTGGCTGCAAAAGGTGGAGTTCATGTCTTAGTTAGATGTAGCCAGCTTTGACACAAGTGTTATATCTTTTGTGTGGGGCTTACAGGGTTGTATGGGCAAGAATTCACATTCAGATATCTTGAACTTTTTAGGTATCTTATAAACATAGCTTTAAGCTGTAATTTTTAGAGGAAGGTACCTTGGTATAAGAAAGGTTGCTCTGAAGAAGACACTATTGATGTGTAGGTTGAAAAAAAAGGAAAGTTAAATACATTTATACAATATGTATGAGAAACAAACAAAACTGTATTGCCCAAAAATAAATTATCTCTGTTTTCCTGCATCCTCGTTTAATTGAACAGCTCTGGAAGCTGAATTTGGAAAAGCATATTTTGTATTGAGCTCTAAAAAAGAAATGCAGATATTCTGATTGGTAAAGGAAACTTCATACAATCTATATACTCTCAGCCTTATAATGCCCATTAATGTCAGTATGTCCACTTTTAATGGACATTTATAATCTTCACTAATGTCAGTATTGCAAGACAAAGAAACAGGAAGAGGTGAGAGTTTTGCTCTCGTTGCACTTTGCCCTGTACCTACTGAAATCCTGATCCTATTCAAGCAAAATTCCACATACTTCAGCCAGGTGATCGTTTGACTTTTTGAATTTTGGGTGTGAAGGCTGGTCTGATTTGTACCTAGGATTTGTGAACGGGAGAGAAACTCAACAGCACCTCATCAGCCCTGTGTGATCTCATCAGCCCTGTGTGATGGATTTTACTGAGCAGATCGTGCTGGATGGAGTTCCAGCTGTCAGGGTCACACATGACAGCCCGCTCCTGTTGCCAGCCCTGACCTGACACTTTTGTGTTTGAGAGGGAGGCTGCTGTGGGCTGCTTGCTGCCCAGGACAGTGGAAGAGCCTTTATGGTGGCTGATTTTTAAGGTTTCTGATTCTGGCTTTGATAAAATTAACAAAAAAATTCCTTCAGCGCCAAAGCCAGGGTGGTTCAAGGATTTGATGATGCTAGGCAGGGCATTGAAGAGACCTCTGTGTTTTTACCCAAGTGGAATTTTTAAATTTATATGCTAATAATAGCATTTTTCTGTGTAGTATTCTCAGCTCTTGTTTTGTTTTTGCTCAGCAGTTTCATTGTGGGTTTGTTTCGTACTTAACATAACTGGCAGAATTTCAAATGTCATACAGGAGGTGTTGGCAGACAAGCTATTAGCTGGGAAGTTGCAGGCTTTGACTGCACACACATACATAAACAAACAGAGGCTGGAAGAAGAAAGATGTCAGTGGAAAAGGATGGGTGCAGTGGGTTTTAACTGTTTGTGTGTGGATGCAGCTTGCACTTGGTAAAGATTTCAAGTTGGTAAAGCCCTTAGTCCTATCACCACTATTCCCTGCTATGATCATCAACCTCACAACACAGTAGTGCAGGAAAGATTTTTACCTTTATCTGCTGAACTGACTCATAGACACTTAGAGCCTGTTTATATGCAGTTGTTATTTACATTGTAATGTGCAATATCTGCAGGTGTGGTGGGTGCCTTGTGGAAGGGAACACATTCCACATTGGTCTAGTGTTGTGTGCAGAGCACCTCTGAGCAGGGTAGACTGAATGTAGATGGCAGGATGGGAAAATTCATGAGCAAAATGTTATATCTTTTACCACATAATTGGCATACCAGTCTTTTAGATTTGTAACTTGTTTCAAAGCTCCCTATTGCAGGAAACCAGTGTGTATTGGGAAATGAAAATGACACAGAGAGAATCCATTCTGCATTTCACTGGCCAGTTATCTGCATTTCTTTATTGCTTGTTTAGGCAAGTTTGGGTTTTTAAAATCAGAAATTGCTAATATCTGGTATTTCTTTTTAAAACCAGTGCCTGCATAATCTGCAGTGGGTAGTGGACTCTGGTTTTGAGGCTAAAACCTGGTACAAATAACCCTTGACTTGAGCAGATATGATTATTCTCAGTACCTTATATAGTTCCACACTGTGATGATGTGTCTGATATCGGGGATCATTTCAGTGCTTAGGTTCTAAGCATTCAAGAAATAATGTGATGAAGAGCTGGTTCCTGATTCCATTGTCTTCACTGACTGGATTCAGGGACAATGGATCAAGCTTTTCACATGCAACATACAAGAGTGAAGTAAAGACTTCAAACCCACTATTTATATTCAGTTGATGGGAATCATTCTGAGACTAAATGTTCTTGAGGGGAAGCTTGATAGACAGGGGTGAATTTGAGGAAAGTCAAAGAGGAATAGCTACCAAACCTGCTAACTGCTACCATATCAGGTTTGGGTTTTTCTGTGATGCTCAATCTGCTGTGAAAACATTTGGAGACAGCTTGCAGGTTATAAATTACTGTACAAGGTGAAGGTAATTAATTCTAAATGGCAGTGGCACTGTTTATAAGCTTTCTCCCAGTGACAGCAAAGCTTGGATGGCTGTTGGATTCCTAAATTCCAGCCAACCCACATCATCCATGGTCTGCTTTGTGGGAGTTCTGGAGAGAACAGGTGCTGTGAGTGTTGTCATATAGAGGATTTGTGAGTCTACATTTCCCATGCATTGGAGACTTGTCTCACATAATAATGAGTTATTGAAGAGCTTGTGCACTGGAATAATGTGGGTAGTAGTAGCAGAAAAATTCTATTAAATGTTTTTCATCAGAAGTTTGCTCACAAGGCAGCTGTTGCTTTCGTTTCCAGGCTACCAGAATCTTATTACAGAACAAAGAATCTTAAATGAAATCTTAATTTGAAAATCCTCAGCTTATCAACCAGCAATAAGTTCAGGTCGTCAGAGTTAAAATTCTAGAGATATTTTGCCAGAACTGGAAATGAAAAAATGGTGCTCCATGCAATTTTTTTAAAGTTAACTGTGCAACAGAAACAGCATTTAATGCTCAATATGTACAAATTTTAAACCACAATAAGGTTTTATAATGAAAAGCTTGCATTAATGTGATACATCAAGTTCCTTGAGGGATCTGTTCTGACTCCCAAAAGCAGGTGTTGACAAAATGGAATAAATACATACAATTAATCAAGATGTCTGGGTGCTACTCTTCCTTTTAATCAGTGGTCTTTGGCATAGGTAAATTTTGATTATTTGTTTCAAAATCAGATTAATTGTAACTGAACAGAATTAAAATATCAAAGCTGATAATATGTAAATTATTATCAGTTTTACCAGACTGAACATCATGTGTATTTGTTGAATATATACAAGTTCAAATAAATCTGCCTTGGTGAAGGTTTACTGAATTGTGCTTTATAACCTGGGCAGGTGAGGGCCTTGCTGCAGGGCTGCTCTGAAGAAAAAGGTGCAGATTCATCTGCCCTGTGTCTGCATATTTCCCCCTTCTGAGAAGGTTGAAAGCTCAGGCTTCCCTTCCTTTAGTGAATTTCTCCAGGCTCTCAGTTCCACAGGATTTCAGGGTTTTCCTGAAGAAGGACTGTTGTGTAGGTTACCTTGTAAGGATTTTACCTGGATGCATATCATCTTCTACATTAGATAGTTTGCAACATTTTAGCTGCAAATGCATCTTTGCAGTAAAGATGAAAATGAATCTGACTACCTCGACTATTTTGTGAATTCCCCAGAGAAAGTTTATCTTTTTCACACACTGACTTAGTAATTCACTACAATTCCCTCTAAATCCAAAACAGTACACCTAAGAAATAATTATAGTTCTCATTATTTTGGTAATGGCTTTTCATCATGTGTCAGTCTTCTGTTTTTTTCCTGCCAGCTTTTTATTTGCCTATTTCTATGATACTGTAGTCTTTTGTTTCCTTCCTTTGTTCCTTTTTTTTTCCCTGATATAGTGGGCTACAAACAATAACAATTTTCATGAAATGTCTTATAATAATTCCACCTGTTTTATTTTTCCTGATGAAATTAAAAAGCTTACCAAAGTGGTAAATGTTTCACTTCTTCAGACTGGTTTCTTAAAATAATGAAGTTTCCGGGGCATGACCATCAGTTATTCCTTCTCTGCCATATCCCATCAAAATGTTAATATTTCTTATCCAGCTTCTACAAAACAGAATTTGGAGTAGTAGAGGTGTCAAGGTTACAAAGGTTCCTCAAGTTTTCCTCTGCTTGTCTTTGCATTTTTTACCAAGGGATCCAAATTAATGTGTGATGGATAATTCTGGGGGTCCCAAACCAACCCTTTTCTGTACTGACTGGCCTGGCATTCCTGGTCCACAAGAGTTTGTAGGTTCTGCATTCCCCTTGTCTGTGTTTGGTCACCTTCCCATGCTGCTTTCAGGATGCACCTCACTTTCTGTGTGGCACTGCCAAGCCACCACTGCTGGGGGTGATGGGTTCATGAATTCTGGCATCAGCAGTGATGAGAGGCCATTAGGTGCTTACAGGTTTTACACTCACTGCTCTGGCAATCCAGCCCTTTGTGCTCCTGCCTCTCTCACACAGGGTCTCCTTTCAAGCACTGTTTTATATTGATTGATCTCAGCTTTCTCACCATCTGCTGCCAAATCAATTTCCCTGTTTCTTTCTTTCACTGTAGCATCTTACCTGTATTTTGTCCTAGACCAACCCATTTGAATTGTACACGTGTGTTTCTTAGGAACTGTGCCCAAGGCAGATGCTACTTAGTGAGGCAGAATTTATTCAACTTAAGGAAGTGGTGGGGCTCATTTAATATTATATCTCTGATATAAATTGCAGCATTGGCAAGCTACAGAACTTCATGTTGTTCTGCAGTGGGCAGAAGGGCTCAATTTTTAGATTGCTTCCTTAGTGAACTGAAATTTTACCTGGGTTATGCCTGCCTTGCCTTTGCAGTCCAGGATGAAAAAGACCAAGTCTCCCTGATGGAGTCACTGCAAAGAAAAGTTTATATATTTGACCTAAAACCCTCAACTGTATCCTGGTAAGCCAGAAAACTGATGTTTTGTTTGTTTTCTAGGATACAGAAGGTTGTAACTCCCTGTTTACAGTTTCCTAAATACCTGTGGTTTTTTATAGTTCCTTGAATTAGCCCTACAAGTTCATCATCCTTGGTGCTACCACAGCATTCTCTGCTTGGTTTTGTGTGTGTTATATAGCCAGTGTTGGCAGAAATATAAATTAGAAGTTCTGTCCTGGAGTAAAGACTGTGATCTCTTTGATTAATGAGAATAGTTCAGGTAACTAACAAAAAATGCAATTACAAATTAATAACAAAGTTGCATTTATTTGAACATTTCCATTAAGATGTGCAATACTTTACAGAAGTACATTGCTAAATCTAAGAGCAAGGACCTTTGGGTAAAAGTTTTAGAGGCGTTGAATACATATAAACCAAATTATGTTCTGCTACAGTATTAATTATACCTTGTCTTTAGGTATAATTTTCTATAATAAAACCATGTACCTTGTTATTCTTAAATGCAGGTTAGAATGTACGTGGATGAATTGACTTCTAGAGACAGTCAAAGTGAATTAAAGATACAACTCTGTGAATTTTAATAGTAATTTTGTACAAGTTCTGTACTCATTATTCTTTATGAGCTTTATGCAGTTAGGCATTTCTACCTGTCTCTTTTCAGTCTTTCTATATATTTATGTATTTTTAATGTCTTTTGGTTTAACTGCTTCAAATAATCTGTTTCATCATCACCTCTTATGGAAAAAGAATGTATGCTTAATTGAATTTAAATTATTTTAAGAGTCTACAGCTTATAACCATCATCCACTAAGACAGAATTTCCAACTTGTAGGAGTTAGTAACTTTGAAGTCGACATTTCTTTTCTCCAGTAATGATTGCAAGTGCAGACTCTGCACAAATGGCGTATTACATGCAGTGAAAGTTTAATTATAAGGGGAAACTTAATTGAATATTTCTGTTTGATCAATAATAAAGAAGCAGGAACATCATGTTTGATTTCAGACAGGACAAAGAAAGGTTGTTGAAGTACTGCAGGCAGTGAGTTAAGTGTGCAGGGCTAAGGTGTGCCTGCTTTCAGTGAGTTTCTCCAGGCTGAGCATGGGCTGTGGCTGTCCAAAATGGCCACAGGGAGCTCAGTAAAATCACCTCACGAGGAAGCAGCAACAGGAAACAAGCAAAAGAACAAAATTGGGATTTATTTTTTTTTTTTTTTTTTAGTACATCAGAATTTCGGCTTTTAAAATTGACTTACAATTGAAGCATGTAATATTTTCCCTGTTGTAACTACGGATTACTGAAACCTGCACATGTCCATTTTTGCCACCATGACATCTCCTTGCTGGGCTTTACTAACCACTAAATTATTAGCTGTAGAGAAAGCTTGATCTGCCAGAGACCTGTACTTTTTCTGGGCAGGCTGTTTATGGTATGTAGCTCCCAGACTGTTCTTATATCACTCAGCAAACAGTTGTTCCTGAACACTGAAGATACAGGATTTTTTTTTTTTTTTTAAATTTTTTTTTTTTCCGGCAAAGTTACTTTATCAAATATTTGGGTGCACAGGAACTAAAATACAAAACACTACTGAAAATTCAAATGAGTGTTGTCTGTAAAATTGTGCCTGGTAGTTACTTTGCTGAGCAAGAAGCTTTAAAGAAAACTCCTTCTTTTAAACAAAGCAGCTGTAACTGCAAGTTATCCATGTTGGGCTTTACATGTTCTGTAAGATGTGCATCTCCAAAAAGTTCTGTGTTTTACAATTCTGTGATGGGTTGCTGTTTCAGTAACTAAGATATCCTAATAATTAAGAAATACTTCTGAGTAAACAAACCCACTTTTCAGTAGGCTTTGGTTTTCCATAGAATTTTTTGTCAGTAAAGTTATAAAATTTTCCTATGGGCTAGAACTCCACACAGTCACAGATGTAGATGTGGGATGGGATCATCTTATACTCAGCACAGTCCTGTATGATCTTTTCTTCCTTTTTTTTTTTCACTCAAAAAAAGCTCTGTGATACACCAAAAAAGAGTGGGGTTTAATTTTTAACACTAAAAGATATGAGAGGTACAGAAGAAAATGGTTTTGATTTTCAGGGTATTATTGAGCTTCATAGGCAGGTGCTTGTAAATGGATACTAGTTTTCCTACAAATTTAAGAATTTCTGGAAATAATCATATATAGCTGAGCATTAGCCCTGCTTGATATTCTGATAAATGAAACTGTCCCCATGATGATGCTTTTGAACCTGCACCATAGGAGATTTGGACTTACTGGCATATCTGCACTATAACCCACGTATCTAACCCATAGTTTTTTGCTGGAAAATTTGAAATAAGCCTCACAATTCATCTGAAATGTATGCCAGGGCTCCCAGTGCATAACAATAGCCTGGTGGAGCTGTATGTGAAGAAGGAGAAGCTTCTGAACTTTTCAGTAGGGGGTTGAATGTATATTATGGCAAATAGATCATTTTAAATTAGTGTTCAGTACATTTAGGGTAGAGTGAATTTTTTCTCCTGTATAAATTGCCTGTGAACACAATTCAGAAACCCAATCTTAGGCTTAGCAATGAACATTTCAAAAAAGTAAATTAATATCTTCATGGGGAAGAAATACGGTTTATTACAGAATCACCTGCAATTGCCACTATAATTATGGCTTTGTCAGTGTTTCTGTGAAAACTATTTATTAGGAGTTTTGGAAAAATACTCTTTCAGAATGAGCTGTAATGGAGTGTGCAGCTTTGCCAGCAACATCTGAGCCTGGGGTGTGTCCTGCATTTGTGCCCTGAACAGAAATTTGACTTTTCTCCTGCAAAAGGTCATACACAAGTTGTTGGGATATTCCCAGAGATGCTGACTTTTCTCTTTAAGTAGCCTTTTCAATATCTTAAGCAGGAAGTCATGCTGCTTAGGCTGTCTCTGGCAGAGGTCTGTTCTTGCTGACAGCATCAGTGTGGGTCGTGCCCCTTCCAGGGGGACAATTGGCCTCTCCTCGTGGGCTTGGCAGTCCTGGGTGAATGGTTGGACTTGGTCACCCTGGAGGTCTTTTTCCACCTAAGAGATTTGGTGATCCTGTAATTTCTTGGCTTTCCTTGCAATAAAAAAGTGGCAAATTTTCAATTAGCAAATTTTGCTGTATCCACTGGCATAGCAAAGATATGTAATTCAGTTTCAATAATTTCCACAAAACTGGTGCATATAGATTAAAAGGGTAGTACTTGATGCTCTAAATTACATAAACAAATTTAATTCAGATTTCAAAGTTAATTATTAGCCCAAGAAACCTACATAAGTTTGTCAAGAAATTTTAATATATTAAGAGGATGCTGTTTTACCACGCTGACTTTCTGCTTCAAAGTGGTGATTTTCATTTTTATCTCTTCTTTAGCTGGAAATCTTGACTCTGTTTTTTTAAACAGCTCTGTGGTTCTGAAGGAGTTCTTCTGAAACTAATAGAATGAGAAGTGAAGTAAAAATGAAATAGAAAGCCAGACCTACTCAAAGAAAGATACTGGAAATTTTGACCAACCTGAAGTTAATGTGAGAACACTGATGTCAGACAATATTCCTGTAATGTGAATTAAATTAAAAGCAAGGAAAAAATAATTAGAAATTAGAGAAAAAACAGTGATCCTCACTTGTTTAATCTGAAATGAAGCAAATTTTAGTGAGCCAAGGGTGTTTTTCAGGATAAATATAGGTACAGATCCTGGGGTCAGGGGTTTAGGGCAGGGAGAAAGTGCCTCTTATCCCACTTTTGTGGGCTTTGTTTCAGGGAGTGAAGAAAGAAGAATTAAAATTCTTGCACCCCTCCAACAGAGATCATTATGTGTCAGATAGCTCAATGAAGCACTTCTTCCATTCCAGAAATGTAAAGTTATAAAGACATTCACAAGTACAATTTTCCTCCTCAGCTGGCAATATCATGTGAGTGTTACCAAAAAGGCTGTTAATGGGTGATTAAAAATGAGCATAATTTAGTTTTTGAAAGTCCTACTCACTCTCTCACAATTAGCAGCGTGTGTTTATAAATTAGTAGAGCTTAATCAGATCAGGAGGAAAGGATTTTAACTCAGAGGAAAGGAAATCTCAGGGATGATTTTTTAAAGCAGATGTGAACATATATTCCCATTTTAAGGATTACCTATGCAAGAGAGGATTCACTGATGCTGTAACTCTGGCTGTGGAATGAAGATGGGCAGGTTCTAGATTCTGACTGTGACTTGGTGGTTTTCCTCAAGAATTGTTCAAAATCACACAGAAATTAGGGACATGATATGTCAGTCATGGAGTGACGCCTGTCACTAGCATGAAGTTGGCAAGAGCTCATGATTATAAAATAGTTATTTTTGGCCTTCAAAATAAAATAAAAAAAATAATACTGTTCTCTGTATTCATAACTGGTACAGAAACTCTGATTTCTGAGCTCTATTTAATCTTCAAAAGTACCAGAAACTGGATAATTTTTTTCCAGTTCTGTTCATTGCCTGTGAAGAACTGTATTTTCTATCCCCTTAGTAGTATGTCTTGAGATCACAAATAATCAGTTTTTACAGCTTATCATTACCTCTAATCCTTAAATTACACTCACACTCTAACTAAAATCATTGCAGGTGAATTTAATGAATTCAGTAGGGCACAGCTTTGTAAAAAAATAGCATTGCAACTCATGAAGGAAGCATTTGGGAGCAAAAATATGTCCTGGAAATGGCCAGGGCTACTTCCCCATTCTGTATATCTTAAGGAGTGAGTTTATTTTGTGGTAATGTCAGCTCAATAAGCAGCATTAGGAGTTAATTAAGAGACTATTAAATATGCACAAGGCTGCTGTAACCTGAACTTTAACAGAGTAAATGGAATTCAGAAAATGTTGGTTGAAAATATACCATGAAAATTTCTAGGGCCAATCCTTCAGAGTTTAGTACTTTGCATTGCCTTTTGTCATAGGTTAAATAAAGACTGGTAGCACATCTGAATAGTAGCATTTTATACTCATTTTTTAGGAGGGAGTGGTTTTAGTAACCCAGCCCTTACTTACAATAGAGTGAGAATATGTTATGAATATAGCTTGAATTTCTACATGCTTCAGTCATCTTCAAATTCATTTAAAATAATGAAGCAGTGCCAGAATCCCACAGTGTGTGTCATAGTAACCACAAACCAGTGCAACAGATATATCAAACAAGCATTTGAAAATCGGAGGATAGAATTACAAAAATATAGCAATGTTTTTTAAAAACATTTTAAATATAGCCAATAATTTTTTAATACAAAATGAGTGATTTTCAATTTTTTTTTCCTTTACGCATTCTGGGAAATTTTAAGAGTAAAAATGAATCATCTCATGCATGAAAGCACAATAAATTTGTAGTAGTAGTAAAAAGAGAAAAAAAATAAAATATTTTAATTTAACAAATGCTGCTGCTTTTCCCCATTCCTGCTTCAGGGAAGAGTCAGGCCATGCCTGACAGTAGATTTGTAGTAAAAATGGGTAATTCCCTTCTTATAGGCATTCATTGTTACATTTGGGATATTTCATTTCATAACAAAGGCAAAGATTCATCTTAGGCACTGTTATCACAGTAATGCTTTAAAACACAGGGTGGTATTTGTGGTTTTTGCATATTCCTTTCATCTTCTGCAGAATGGGGTGTATCCTGTATGATTGAGTACCTGTGGCAATTCCACATCTTCCTCTTTGATTTCCTAGGATAGCAGGAATTTGCAGAGACTGTTTGATACAATGGTTGGTTTAGTGAGCGTGGTGTCATCAGAGATGAGGCCTCAATTCCAATTTCCCTGTGTTTGCTAATTTAGAAGATGGAACATTAAATAGACACGTTCAGTTTTCCAACATTTTTCCCTCTTTTATATCTTTTTATATCATTATTGTCAGATGTGCCCAAAATGCAGTGGAAGCTTTTAAAGAGAAAACAAATCAGTGCAGTGAAAGCAGTCTCAGCAGATTGTGGCAGACTGTACCCAGTGAAGGGCTGCAGAACACGTGGAGTGGATGCATGCATGGTGCAGGGAGCTCTGCTCTCTCCACATCATCCTTTCCTTGACAAGAGGCTGAGAAACACAATTCCTTTTTTCCTCTGTGGAAAAAGAAAGGATGAGTTTCTCACTCCAGCCCAGGCAGGTTTGGGATCTCGTTTTGTGAGGCTCAGAGCCACGGGCTCGCAGGCTTTCAGCAGGGATTGAGGTAACCCAAGGAGCCAGAGCTGCTGCTGCTGCTTTGAGAAGTCCCTGGCTGCTGTGCCACAGGCTGTTCTCCTCCTCTGCTGCAGCAAAGTTTCCTGGGTTTGTTCTCAGAATTGGCAGAGCTGCTTTTCTTCAATAATCAGGGAAAGCGAATTCCGTGCATTTTGCTGGAAGGCCCCTGAAAAAAAAGGTCAATGAAAATACCAATGGTTCAAGGTCTGCCAGTCCTAAGCATGTAAAGTAGTGTTTCAAAAGTTACCAGCAAGCTGTAGCTGCAGGCAAATGTTCTATAAAGCAACTTCTACACCTCTGTAAAATATCTGTGTGTTTGAAATGAGGCTGTCCTTCATCATGAAGAATAAGTAGCCAACATACTTGCTTGGCTCTACTTTGCATTTTAAGTTTGAAGGCTTTTTAAATGTGAAATCAGATGCAGATTTTTTTCTTGTCTCAGTGTAAATTAAAAAATAAAAATATGGGCAGATCCATACACTTTATTCTGCTATTAGATTATTTTCTTGAGTTTCCTTTCAGCTCTTTCTACAGAACTCACACTTTGAGTGGATTTAATTCTGGAAAGTTATCAACTTTATTGCATAACTGTGGGATATGCTTCTCTAAATGTCAGGTATTATCAGAGCACAGCACATTTAGAAGAACTCAGACTGTATAACCCCAAGGTTATAAGTATTTAAATCTGACTTCATTACATTTTATACAAGACAGAATATCTCTATCCAAAAAGGTCTGTGAGGTTTTTTTTCCTCCCATTATTTGCCACACTTCAAAATCAGTTGGAAAAAACCTCCAGAAGCAGAGCTGGGAGGGTCAGAGCTGCACAAAGCATTGACATATTAAGGTTGCCTGTGTTTGATTAACAGTGAGATACAACACTGAGTTATTCATCATGCCAAAAAATACCTCTTCAAGAACAAGCTAATCTCTTCTTTGGAGAGGACTGGCAAAGGATTAGGTTGATCTCAGTGGGCAGGGAGAGTGTGGTTGCTGGAGGAGGGGAGGGGAGAAAGCCTCCCTTGGCCCCAGGGTTGTGGGTTTTGGAGCAGCTGGGGTGTGGCACAGGTGGGTGCACTGGGGGCTGAGGATGCTCAGCAGAGCCAGGGGAAATCAGGTGGATTTTTTGTGTGATGGCAAAGCAATTTAGCACCTGTTTCAAAACTGATTATTTCTCTTTTCGGTGTGCGAGGAATTTTAATGCTAAAAGGACACCTTTAGGAGTAGTCAATAATTGAGTTTCTACCAGTGATTCTTTTTCCCTCAGGGCTGCAATATTGGGTTGCAGTGCCTATGATCCACTTTACAAACCCGAGTTTTGTTTGTGTCTTAAATCATCTTAAAAATGATTCTGAGAAAGGCATCCTGCATTCACATAGGATTCCAGTTGAAATTAATTTTAGAAATGACCTCATGGTGCAGTTAATTTCAGTAATGTCCATGTGAATCTCGATGCACAGGTGCTTAGCTGAGCCACAGACCATGCAGCACAGTTGCTTTAAGCTGCATGAGGTGTTTGTAGTTGCAGAGCAATAGCTGATTCTTATTCCCCCTTGTTCTTTTTTGCTGTATATTTTTTTTTCCTTTCTTAAGCAGCAGCTAGAAATCAGACTGTTTCCTATTTTCATTCATCATCTCCTTTGTTTGTTCTTGCCTGGGCCTGCCTGAAAGTGTGGAGAAAATGTATGAATCCAAAAAAAAAAATGAAACAGATGCCTTATGCTGAACTTTGTATAGGAAGAGAATAATGAGAGCAAGTAGAGAAAATCAAACACCAGAGGCAGGGATGTGGGAGCTGAGTAGGAATTACACTGCAGATGGGCTGGGGGATCAGGAGAGCACCTCCCTTCTTCTGGCACTGTGGCCATCCCTCCCACAGCACCCACTGAAAATACGAGAAAGGAAAAACAACAAGAGCAGGGGGGTTGCTGTTGATTTGTGTTTTCTGTCTGTGTAGTTATGGCAGGGCCATATGGGATGCAGGACCAGGCACTTGGGGGGACTGAGTGAAGGTAAAGAGTCCTTAGAAAGTGCTTCAGCAAAAAGGGAAGGAAAAATGAGAGAAAAGTCAATCCATTGGAGAGAGGAGGAACTGCTTATAGCAGTGAAGGTTAAAGTGTTGTCTCTTCTGCCCCAGTGTTGAAAAGCAAGGTTAGCTGTGACCTGGTTAACCTAACAAATGCTCAGTTTAAAAGAGCAAAAGAAAAGATTAGAATTGCCCTCCTGGCCCTGATAAAAACTGCTGCAGGGAAGTACCTGAGGTAAAGTAATTGTGATGATTTTTAATCTCTGAAGACATATGGAAGATAGGCAAGGTCCATAAAACTGGAAAGGACAGAGTGGTTTTCCCCCAAAAGAGAGAAAATAAGAGTTTCTCAGGAATTTTGGTGGAGAAATTGATTGAGATTGATTTTTTTTTTTTTAAGAGAGGAGTTAAACTGCTTGAAAATACCTAGAATTTAACAAAGAGTAGGTAACTACCAAGATCCATCTGTAAAGTTCAGATCATAAGAAATCAGTTTAATTTCTCTGCAATTGTACAGAAAGCCTGGTGAGTAGATAAGGAGTGAGTGGCCATGGTGGTGTCACCAGGGGAAGATGAAGAAATGTGGTCTAAATGGGACCACCATAATTAAAAGCAGATTGCAGTTCTGTGCTTGGAGTAAATGGTGGAAAATAAACGGTTCACTGTCAAAAAAGATGGATTTATATCTCATAGGGCTCTGGCCAGAGACAAGTACCATTCAGAATTTTGATAGTTTTGATAACAGGAAAGGGAATACATCTATTTAAATTACCAGATAATATCAAAGTGGGTTACCAGCAGCCTCAGGAACAAAACAAGAATTGAAAGCTATATGAAAAAATTGGGAGAAGTGATTTGTATATGCAAGTTTCAATTCAATGGATACAATTGCAAGATCTTACACTTCCTAGGGAATAAACCTAGTAAACAAATACATAATAGGCAGTGTGTTATAGTCAGTGGTATTGTATAAAAATATTTGGGGATATGGGTCAGGGAAGAAACTGAACACAAAAGTAATGTACTATGCTTTAGAGGAAAAAAAAAGTATCACACTTTAGTGTTTAAGCACATATTTTCTGTAGGACATAGTGAAGTCTTGAAAAGAATGTTTAGGTCAAGAAAGAACTGGGCTTCCTTAGCTCCAAGAGGGGGATGCTGGTGATACAAGTCTTCAAATATGTAGCAGATTCCTGTGTACAGAGAGATGATTTTATTTTATATGATTTTATGGTAGGAGATTAAGATTAGATAGATTAATTTGTAGGCAAACAGATTTTTGTTGGAATGAAGAGAAACATTTCTAAATCATAAAATATTTAAAGCCAAAATATATTTTTTTTTTTAGAAAGCGTGTAGAGTTATCATATTTGGACATTTTTGTAACCTGATTAAACCCATTTCTTCTCTATGCTTTCGTGGCAGCTCACTCTTTCCTGAGGTGAGACTGGTTCCCAGTCAGATTTTTCTCCCATTTTTCCATCAGGCATTGATATTTTGGAAACTCAATCCCACACTTCTCAGTATTGCAGTCCCCTACTCAGTCTGTTTCAGTGCAGGGGATAATCCAATAACAGAGAAAGTCTATTTATGCACATCTTTGAGACTTAAAAAATTCCCTTTTCCTATTGATTGCAAAACCTGTTTAGGTTGCATTAAGTATGACCAGAATGTTGATCAGCTCTTCTGCATTATCAGGCAGGGTGGAAAAATTCTTGTTTCTTTCTTACACTGAGCTCTCTTGCATTGTTAAAGAACTGCAAATTAAGCCAAATCTGATACTGTGGATGAAAACCACATGATTGGTAAAATCAGGTAAGTCGAGGAGTAAAAAAATTGTCCAAAGAAGTAATTTAGAAGATCATGAAGCCGACACTGTCTGCCTTCAGATCTAAGTGGAAAACTTAATTTAAAGCTAATAATCTGTAATGAAAGTTATTAACTTTTGCTGTCTTTCCTACTGAAAAATAACATACATAATTTGCTGTATTGCTAGAATATAGAATTATAACTTGGTTTTACCTGGCTCTATCTTTTTATTACTTGCAGATTTTTAAAATTAAATTGCACATGAGAAGTCCACTCAAGAATGTCAAGTTTCAGGTTTTATTTTCTTTGTTTTTCAAAAAAGGGTGTTTTGGCAGTTTACACACAGCAATTTGATACTCAGAATTAATTACATGCTCATTTAATTAGAAATTGAATAACTTGTCAGTGTTGGAAAGTGAAAGTTAACTTGTAACTTGCTGCCAGGACACTATGCACAGAGCAGTCTACTCTCAAACCACTTTATTCCCTGCAGTGTATTTATGGAATATAGCACACCTCTTTGCTGTGTGATGAATGCCCTGGAGAAGGTTGTTAAAGAATTAAATGTGCTATTATCAGCGTGGAGCAGAGCAGATAACCTTGCTGCACAAAGCATTGCAGTGTCTTTATCTCATCCTTGTGCTGCAGAGCTGCTGCCACCAGCTGTGTGATTGCTCCAGAGGTTCTGTGCTCGGATCAGCTGCAGTGGGAAACCAGGGAATTTCAGTGTTACATGCTACAGCTCATGGTGGCTGGTGGAGATTCAGTCAGCCAGGAACTGTGCCTGAAATGCAAATGGAGCTTTAGAAGGGGAATATTCCTGCTTGGCAATAAAGGAAAATGCAAGGATAAAAGTAGTGATAGGATCCCAGGTCTGAGTCCAGTTAGATCAGCTCCACCAGAGCTGATGTAGACAGCAGTCTTCTGTGAGAAGCTCCATCAGTTAACAATGGGGATGGATGATGAGAGTTAAAATTTCTTTGACCAAAGCAGATCATTAGCTGCCTGATTAACTTTACTTCTAAAGTACTGATAGAGAAGTGTCTGCTAAGAGAAAGAGCTCAGTAGCATTTAGTTACGTCAGGTACCACTGACCTAATTGGAACAAAAAAAAAAAAAAAAAAAGAAAAAAGGTATGAGAAAAAAGAAGTGATATCTAATAAGTTCTTAATAGACCCTTAAAAATTCCTAACCCACTAAATGAATATGCAATTAATCATATAGCTTGCACCCACCTATAAACCAGGTCTGGATGTGTCCTGTATTACCTTGGTAGTGCTGTGCTTGTGGGGTGCCTTGCTCTTACTCATGATCATTCTTAATACTGAAAAAGTGAAAAGAATGATCAGCTTTTTAACAACTGCTAACTGTTAGGGTCACATTTAATGTCATTCCCAGAGAATTTGCAATCCATATGTGTCTGTATTCATTTAATATTGGCTAGAGTGGGAATGGTGCAAAGTTAAGGTCACTCCACAAACCCTTATAAAACATTTACTTGTTTAATGGAAACCTGCAGTCTACATGAGTGAAATAGAAGACTAAAATGGATCTTTGTGTTTGTGAGGATATCTGTGCTCTGTACCACTGAGCACCACAAAATTTTTTGTTACTTCCTCAAGATCTGGATCTTCCCTGATTCAATTTAGTGTTGAACCAGTTACACCACTCAGTCTTGGGCACATAACTAAATGTAGACTACACTTGAACCCTCTGAGAGGGTGGATTTACTGTGAATCCTATCCCTCCTCACCATCTACAAAGCTTTGCTGCTAGCATAATCTAACACAGGGTTCTTATCCTTGGAAGAATCCTGGATCAACATACATGATTGGCTGTATTTTTTTTTAATCTCAGCTTCCTTATTGAACTTATGGTTCTTACAAGTAAAATTTAATTAAAGGGTGTTGAGTAAGAGTCATTCAAACTACAGCACCATTATTAGGAACAGAAATTTTGTAATGATTTTGCTAAATTGGTGATAAATTTCTGTAAGGGAGGAGGAGCTTTCAGGGAACTTGATGGTCAGTATACAGATCAAAGGGCTGTTCTCTCTCTTGAAAATGTGACCTATTGTGCATCTCTTATGACAAATAAACCACATTAAAAAACCCACAAAAAACAAACAAACAAACAACAACAAAAAGCAAAAGACAAAAGCATTTTAAAAGGAGGTTTAGATGTTCAGAATGGACGTAGCACAGTAGTGAACAGAGGTTAGAAATCATTACAGCAACTGAGAATCTGACCAGTGGATTATAATCAAATAGCCATTGCTTAGTTAAAAATCTAAGCAACTCCATTTGATTCAAGTCAATATTATTTTTAAAAGAACACAAATGTGAATTTGACTAGGTAGTTCCTCATATTAAAGGTGCTTAAACAATTTTATAACTCCCACTTACTTAAATTAAAAAAATAATTGATCTGTTTTTACTCATTATGTACATAATCATTTAAGATTTAATAATTTAATTCTGCACACTGAATTACAAATAAGATGAATTAAATATCAAATAGGTATTATATAATGGAATTTGCTCCACTTGAGTATGTGAGAGGAATATAAGCACTTTATATCAGGTGTTTGATGTAAAATCTCTTCAGTTTCATTGTTTTGGTTAGAATGGCTTTAGTGCACATGGAAAGGATAATGATAACAATTTCTGTGGTTTTGTGTGTCCCACTTTTAGAGGTATTTGAATGTCTAAAGATGCAGCACCAGAGAGGGACCTTAAGAATTGTGCTGGATCTGTGCATCCCATTGACTTTTTGGTATCTCATTGACTTCATCTGACACCCAAATGCATCCATCTTTAGAAAGTTTAGGATTCTATTCCCCACATATGCTTTTTCAGACAAAGCACTAAAATTATGTCAGATATGGCCACAAGACATCCTTGGTGTTATTGTTGTCCCTGCCAGAGAGCTACAGCCTGGAATAATCTTTTGAATTTGTACACTCATGGGCTGTTGACTACTTAGTTCATCTCCATGAACAAAGAACTCTGTAGGGTTTCATAGTGCAAATAACTGAAAATCTGCAGTTTGATCTTTGAGATATATATATGTATATATATATATAAGATACTGTGAGCATATATGTTAAATTAATAGCAGTGCATATATAAATTGACTACTTAGCCGTTTCTGGATATAAATCACACATTAATGAACTAAACAAAATTTACAGAGATCAATAAAAATATTTTCATCATAGATGTATTTTCCTAGCCACCACTTTTCAGATACATCCACATCAAAGGTGGAGTGGTCAACAGAATTAGGCAGTAATCCGTTTTTATCAATACCTAAGTTTTCCTAATAGATAATTCCTTCTGTCAAGAGTATTTTCCTTTCACAAAGGCAGAGCTTTTTTCAAAAAAATAGTTTTATTCACTGGGGAAGACTTTCTTGAAAGAAAAATGTCCTTCTGAAGGTTACATTCATAGTCATGTTCAACTCAGTAGGTACAATTATAAATATATTGGAAATAAAGCCTACTGACCAGAAAAGACATTGCAAAATGAATGTTCTGTGCAATCATAGAAAGATCTGGTTTGTTTATCTAACCTTTTTTTGTATTTCTCTGAAATTGCTATCTTTCTCACATTTTTTCTTAATCACAATAATAGCTGAGAAAATGTGCAAGTGATCTGTCAGGGGGTTTTGAAAATTGACTTGTAGCCCACACAGTGGTCTGAGTCCTTAACTTGATGTAGTGAAGCTGGAACAAGTTTGCCATTCTTAAATAAGAACTAATATGTGATTCAACTCAACAAGTGGTTTGATATGTCCTATGGTAATGTGTTACGTACAATCAGAGCACAAAATAGTTCTCTGGGAAATATTCAGCATGAAGAACAAAAGTAGCAGTTAATTATTTTTAAAATAGAACAAATGTTTTGTAAGAACATTCTACAAATTAGAAGGATGAACACAGAGTCTAAAAAAAATTAAATGGAAAGAACCTCCCCAACCACCTCCACTATGAGTCACTTCCCCCTACAAAACAGAAATAAGGCAGTGAAGTATCAAGCTAGCTCCTTCATCACTGGAATCTGGAATTCCTGCTTCTCATTAAACAAGTACCTTCATGGGAAGCCTGTACCTTTCTATCAACATAAAATTATTTAGCCTGAAGGGAAAGGGTCAGCCTGACCCAGGTCATTGCTTCAAAAATGCTGAGGCAGAGTTTTCATTCACTTGAAACATCACTGTACAGCATAATTGAATCCACCATGCAAGTGGATACCATTGGGGATGGTTGGCACTGTTTGACTCTTAAGAAGTAAACATTAAAAAACATTAATCCAGTGTCTGAAAACTTTATCCCAGAGCAAATGTCCAAAGAAATGTCCAAAACACACAGAGTGTGTGTTTTTCAGATATTTTAACTGTCCTTTTCTCATACCCCACTGATGGGCAGGGGTATCTCCCATCTGCATTATGCATGAGGAATCCATCCCATCTTTCTCACAGAGGAGGCACTGGCCCCATCCCTGGCTCCTTGACCACAAAAAAAGTTGTCTGACTGCCTCTGATGAGGCTGACAGGACAGTCAGGGAAGCAGATAAATCTGCTGGTGTTGGCATTTCTCAACAGTGCTGAAAGGAGTGTTGGATAAGTGAATTTCTGTAAATTAGAGTTAGCAGTTACTTTGGCACAGATAGAATGAAAGATCTTTTAAAATGCAGACATAGAGTTGAAATACCTTGAAGTAGATGGCAAAGACTAGACCTTTTTGTAACTGTCCCAGAGAAATGTTTTGAACTGTCTTTGTTGCACATCACTCTTTAAACCAAGCTTCCATCTCAGGCTATGAGGAACACTGATAGTGTGACAGACCTAACAGATCAAATGGTTAAGTCCACTTTTTAGAGAAATATTAAGATGTGCCCCTTTATTATCCAATTTTTGTGTTCTTTTTAAGTAAGGACAAGTCTTTTTGGGTATTTGAGCATGAAAGGTTTAGCCTGGGGTCTTAGGCAATAAATTAATGTTCCAGTGAAGGCAGTCAATCACCTGCACAAATTTAGCCTTTGCAATTCTATTTATTGTCTGCAAATATAGCACCAGATTAGATGTCTCCTGGAGAGGCGAGTTTGGTGTGAGGTATTCATCACTTTGTTACAGCTTCTTTGAGATCACCATGAAGTACTCCCTTGCACTAAATGAATAGCTCTCTTATCATGACCTTCTAATCACTTCATCATGAAGAGGTCTTTTACTTGCCAGAGGAGTCTACTTCATGACACCACCATCAAAGGGACTGTAATGTCATAAAACGGCCACAGCAGAGCCCAGCACAGAAATATGGCACAATACAGAAAATTAGTGAAGGTAGACCTAGCTGGCTGCAAGCAGCACCATGGCTTGCTAATGGGAAGTGCTGGAGAGGATAACTGGCTGTGAGCTCCATTGTTGGGAACTGCACCTGGAGGTGATATTTTGCTCAGTTTTGTAACAGGGTAGTGGAACAGAAGGGTGACAGTGTAAGCCTGTTAGCAGGGCCAGCAGCACCAAAGAAATCATGGAGATGTGGGAGATGAATAGGGCATGACCAAAAAGGAAGTTTAAAGACGAAATTTAGCTGTAGTGATACTTGCTGAACTTACTCCTATGGAAGAGATTTTCTTTTCATGCCGTATTTAAAACATGAAGATACTGGAGTTCACACTGCAGTGCAGAACTGATGTAAGAAGGGGAGAAATCCAAATTGCAGTGTTCAAATTATTTGAAGAGTTTAAACAGGGTTTCTAGAGAATGTCTTGGAGGGATGGAATCCTGACCATGTTGGTTGCCTGCAATCATAAAGGTTTGATTGCAGTACAAGAGCACTTCAAACATGGACTTCAAAAGTAGTTGTGAAAGCTGTTCATGGCTCAGGTAGATATACTCAAAGAAAAACAGTCATTTTCTTATAAAAACCCTATAAAAGGCTGAATAAGGAATTTATTGCTTTTAAAAAACCCTGCCAGTAGCATACAAAGATTTTCTGGACTCTCCAACACCCAGAGTCACCATTAAAGGTGTCTTGATGTCACAGTGTGGGACTGGGAGAGAGGATGGCTTATCACGAGAGACACCCACTGCCTTCCTGCTGCTCCGTGTGTCATATCCACAGAAAGCAATTAATGATGATGGTAATCAAGGCAGTGAAAGGCCTTGTGCAGGTACTGAACTGTTAGATTGCTCAGAAAACAGTTCTCCATTCATGTCTTCGACCCTCCAGAGGAGAAGGGCTCTAGGTGCAGACTGTTCTGCCTGAGTTCATTCATCATTTCCCTGAGCCTGAGTTCCAGCCACTGCCCGCACACTGCAGGTCTGCTGACTGCTCTCCCTCCCTGCTGCCTGCTCTCCTTTGATCTGATCCTCTTCAGTTCCAGCCCTTTAAGGGTCTCAGCTCTGTTTTGTTCTGGATTTGTTCTTTCTTTTATTATTTCTCTTTTTTCCCATCCTGATATTTTTAGCCCTTTCTTTTTGTCTTCCTTCTTTCATCTTGCACGCTTGCTGGTTTAGCCATCTGCTTCCCTCAGCCCAGTTTTCTTTTCCATTTTCCCTTTGCATTTCTTCAGACCCAGAGGCCATTTATCTCATTGCTTCTCCTTTCTCCAGCTCCATGGGGTCTTTTCATCTCCTCCTGCAATTTGTAAGCAAACAGCAGATGAGCATCCGGTATCTGCGTCCTGCCTGCTGCCTGAGTGAGTCAGATTGTCTGGAGAAGAAAAAGACAGATTAAGACTATAGTCTTAACTTCAAAATTGACTCATGCTTTGATTTCCTTTTTGTATCCTCATCATTTCAGGGCACCTTCAGTTCTGTTTAATTTTGTGCTCAGAACCTGGACATTTCATTTATATGGAATATTAATATAGAAAATATTTTCTCAATAGTTTTTTAACCCCTTTTTTTTTGTTTGTTTTGTGTCATTTTTCACATGAATCAGTTTATGCATATATTTGTAAGTTTCACAACATGTAGAAGTGTGTCTCTTCAAAACAAGGTGGTGTTTTTTTCTGCATTTGACAATACTCTCTTTAGCAATCTGTTTCAATAAATACAGTATGTGACTCACAGTGGAAAAACTGAAAATAAAACCAAGTCTTGATTTGATTCTTCTTCCACAGTATCTTAAAGAGCAATTAAAACATCTCAGAACATTGTGAGAAGACTTGACGCAGCTTTGCCTTTAAGAATCAGCGTTTGAAAATATATTTTGTTTCCAGTTAACAATTTTCAGCATGTGTGGAGACACTCAATCCAAATTCCCTAGAGATGATGCCTTTTGTGTGAGATATGAGTAATCCATAGGACCCTGTGAAGAGATCAGACTGTCTAAAGTGTCAGGCATACTAAAGTACTTAAATGCATATTTTTCTACGACAGATTTGGATTCTCAGCTGCATTGACCAGAGGCAAGCACCCTGACCAGTCTCATATTTCCATGGAGATAAAGTTCTGATTGTGCTGCCAGAATTTATAGTGCCATGCACTTTTCCAGATCAAAATACACATCCACACTCTAAAGTTCAGAAAAATAGAAGTTTCTATAAATTCCCAAATACTCATAAAGTCCAGATTTTGGTCACACTGAATATGAGTGTGAGCATATGCTTGAAAAGGATGTGCACATACCTGTGTATCAATACAAACCAAAAAAAAATGCATGTATTATGCTTTAGGCCTGAGATTTACCAGTTTGACTGTCATGTAACAATGATTTCAGTGCAGGCATTCCTGTTTTTCAGTGTTGCAGGTGAATAAGCCAGAAAAAAATATATATAAATTTTTGTCATAAGTCATCTCATACAAGACTCAAGAAGCATATTTTACGTGATAGTGTAACTAATAGAATTTCAAATGACAGTGATGTGTGAGGCTTTCAGAAATGGCAATGCAGAACATTCTTTCTTGAATAATTCACTCATCTGAAGTTATTATATATTCAAAACTGATTGAGTTGCATATCCAAATGATGGTCTATCAGCTGTTGATGTAGGAGAAGAAAAAGAAGTTTCTGCATTTATTCTGAACTGTGGTTTGTATCACATTACTCTTGGTTATATGAACCGAGTTTAATTGATTGTGATTTAATTTACATTCTGCAGTGGATGTCTTTTCCTTGAGATAATTAATCTTATTGAAATATTCTATGTGAACAGTTGAGGCTGTAACAGATTTTCTAGAGGTGTTTTTTTGTTTAGGCTTCCTTGACAGCCTTTTTTCTTACAGATAAATTACGTGTCTCAAAATGTCTCGCCTTCATATTTATTTTGGTTTGGCAGCATATAGTTGTTATGGCTGGCAATATTTCATACCCCAAAGTATTAATGTTAACCATAAATTACTACCAATGATATGCAGTGGTTCTTATCAATCATGGGAAATAATCAAAGCTGATTGAAACAAATAAATATGATGCTTTTCAAAGTTATAACCTTGTCATATAACTTCAGTGCTCAAATGCATCAAGCTCTATCTTAAATTAACTCTGCAATTACAAAGAGTTTTCAGAAATCAGATACTTCACCAAAAGGGCCAAAATTATGCAAGACTATAAAGATTTAGACATCAATAGTGGCAAAATTTACCTCCATTTTTTTTTGTTGTTTCCAGAATTGGGTAGAAATAATAGGATTTACAGATGAGTGGCAATTCATCATCTCAGTATTAAAGATTCTTCTGTTGATTGTTTCTAAGAGTTTGCTCTGAAACCAGTTGAAGAACATATTGTGCCATACTATTTAAAATGAGAAGTCCCTGTTGCTCTCTCTATCCCAGATATAATCAATATGAAATCAGTCATTAACTCATGTGGCTTAACTTACTGAGTTAACACCAGGAAAATACCAGTTAAATACTAGAGCTCCAGGAGTAAAGGGTGCCACCTCAGGGTGCATAGTGTGCAGCATTTCTGGTGTGTATCCCGGAGTGAGCTGAGCTTTGGTATCAATGCATAGTCTGAGGTCTCACCGTGTTTCTTGCCATGGCATGAAATCAGCAGAATTCCAGTTTTAATCAGTATTATTTTCATTACTGTGCAGAGGCCATCACTTATTGGTATAGAATATGGTTTTTCAAGCTCTTCATTAATAGCATTCATTAATAGGTGTTACCCAGTTGTTTCATGCCCCTCTGTGGCTCAGAATTCAATGCTGCAGATCTCTCTTCATTTCTCACACACCCAAGGAACCAATTGCATGAAACCCAACCATGGCTGTGCCATATTTAGCTGTTCAGATCCATTTAGCAGCAGTTCCTGCTGGAGGACACATGGAGTCAGACTGGAAAAGCAAAAGGGGAACATTTGATGTGAATGATAACAGAATTTTAGAGAAATTTGGATTTCACCATAATGTTGTTGATACCATTAACATTATTAATTTATTTAGCACATAAATTGCAAAATGGATGGAAGTTTCATCCAGCAGCTGTGCTTTGCCTTTGGCAGTAGTCATGCTGCTCCTAATTTAATCTTATTAACTCCCTCACAGGTTTTACTAACGGCGTGCTGAACATCTTGCAATACAAAGATAAGAAAGGAATCTATCTTTTTTATTGTTTTGTGATCAGCACATTAGATACTGATTCCATTCTCTTTGCACTGCAGTCCCAGCAAGGTCACGTGTCTTAAAGCTCATAAAAAGGAAATGAGGAATAGGAGCTGGTTGTGTGAATGTTAATCTGATTTTTTGGAGAGCAAGAGGTTGCTGCTTGGAATCCTGATGGCACAAAGCAGAGACTGCCTCCTCCTACTGTAACTCATTGGCTTTCAGCAGACTTTCCACAATGGAGGGAGTTCAGCCACAAATAATCTGGTGTTCTCCAAACGTGTACCAGTTTGTACCTGACATTAAAGGCCTGCTGAAAGCTTTTTCTCATTTTCATTGCTGGGAATCTGAATTACACCAGTATTCTCTGAGCAAAATTGTAAGTAAAATATCACTAACTACAGGAAAAATAATTTCAATAATTATTTGCATAATTTATATAGATAATATCCAGAGTTTTTATATATTTTAGCATATAATTTATATAGGCTGTGGTTTTTGTATGAGGAGTGAACTTCAGTATATGTTAACTTACTGAAAATATATAATATAGTTATTTTTTCTGACCACAAGCACTCTGTATTTATATCAGCAATCCCAGAAAAGACCTCCATAACCATCCTGTGCCTCATTGTGTCCCCTCATACTCTCTCCACTCAGCATCTGGTCCTTGCTCATTACTTGTAGCTCATGGCATGTTCTGGATAGTCCATTTTTCTTCCAAGGTATTTTTTATCCTAAAGGCAAAATAGGAAGAAATACATGTTTACATTTCTTTTTCTAAACTGTATTTTTGAGCAATTAGTGGAGATTTCTTAAAGATTTGGAATTTTGAAGGAAATTCTATTTGTCACTGTGTGTGGGTACTTCATTGCATGAACAGCACATGAATGATGGGTTACTTTTTGCTTGCCTTCTAATCACTTTACCCCAACAAAGGCTTTTTGGTTCAGTTTTCAGCATAAGTAGATTTTTCAGTAATTCTTCAAGTGCTCAATTCAACTGTAAAAAAGAGGATAAAGGCAGAATCCTACTTGTGTTGCTGGTTTTCACACTGTGCACGACAGCCAGTAGCTCCTGTGGCTGGCACCCACTGAGGCAGCTGGGAAACGTGCCCGACCATTTTACCAATGTATTATGAAAGATCTTCAAAAGTCAGAATGTCCACGGATGAATGGAGAAGTGAGTGTCCTTGGCAAGTTGTATTCCTGTTTATTTCCCTGCTTCACCGTGTCCTGTCCCCTGATTTCTGGGTTCACGTGCATTTTGTGATATGCACTGTAATGCAGGTTATTAATTAGGAAAGATCACTTTTAGTGATCAGATGGGCTTAGGAATATTTTTTTCTCCTTAACGTTGTTGTTATAGATGTGGTGGCCTGAAGAGATAAGTGAGACAAGATTTATGGGAAGAGGTAATATCTTTTATTAGACCAACTGATGTAGTTGGAAAAAATAGAAAAGCTTTCAGGAACAGAAAACCTTTTCCAGGTCAGGTTCTCTCACAGCTTTGAACTGCCTAATGATTGACTTGTTCCTGTGAAGCAATAAAAGCAGTTTTTTGATCTTTCTCTTTTTATGGGTAATACTGTTTGGGAGGCATCCATATATTGCAGGAGTTAAAACTTTACTCAGCTAAGGTTGATTATTCTGTGTCCAAATCTGATTAAATTCTTTAACTCATAGAACAAGAATATAGTCATTTTTCATTCAGACTAGTAGTCTCTTAAAATACTAGATTTTGTTTTTAATGGGATCAGAAGTTTAAATTAACCCATAAAAGATCTGATACTTCACTGGTGAATCAGAGAGATCTGCATGGTTTTGAACCTTGTCTGACAGACTGCCTCTCTTTCCAAATCAGGATATGTGTTTGGAGATAAGTAGGATGGGAATGATGGCAAACACTGCAATTTCAGTTAATCAATGAGTCTCTGCTGCTCTTTTTTTTGCTAGTGGGAAGGGCATGGCTTTTAAATAATATGTTCTTTTTGCTGTGCACAATACAAAAGGATGGATATTATGTTGTGTGCCAGATAAGGACACCATTTGGCTGTTAAGCTTTGGAATAACTGAAGTACTACTGCAGGTGCTGAAATTTCCAATGTATTTCGTATACTCTCACCTTTTATAGTTCTTGCTCAGCCTGAGTGCTTTTATGCCCTGTGAGATGCCTTATTGGAACCTGAAAGGGGAATTTACAGAGTGTAGCAGCACTGAGAACTGCAGAGATGAGTTCAGATTGCAGGTGTCTGTTTGGGGGAAAACAAAATACAGGACAGTCACTGCACTACCTTGCAAATAGCCGTGCCAGCAAGAAGGCATCATTATTGCTCTAAATAAATAACACATGAAAGAATGTAATTGGTTTATAATGCAGGAAATGGATAAAGGATGCATCAAGGTGTTTGGCATGCCCAAGCATTTTGGGATTATAGCACTGCCAGGTTCTAATGTCATCAGCTCTCTTCCATTTCCCTGGAGCTGAGAGCTCTCATCACACCGTAAAAATACTGCTACTGAGGTTTTCTTGGCAGCTTTTTAGCAAAAACACTATTCTGCAGAGAAATGTTTTCCAAATTACCCAGGGACAGTGAACTGGATCTTTTCTGGAACGTATTGCAGAATTAGTGGTGTGGGTTTGGCAGAGTGTGTAAGGCACTGTTTTCTTGCATCTTGTTGGGCTATGCATTGAGTTTCATGGGATTATTTCATTTTTAGAAACCACAGAAAGAAAAAATAATTCCTTGAAAGATAGAGAAAAAAGGATACATGAAACTCCAGAACTCAATTGTTGAAAGATCACACCTTCATCTAAATGTGCCATCTAAAAGTTCAGATCATGATTGATAAGTGTGTTTTTTGGCTGTTAGCTGAGTAATAGATTGTTATTTCAATACATTTTGACTGGAGCAATTTGTCTTGGAATACTTTTTGTCACCTTTTTCTTTTAGGTCCTTTGTAATGGAGTTCTGTAATTTCATTTTTTTCATACACTAATGCAGCGAACTTTTTCAGTGTTGAGCAGCACCAGATGAAAGCTTGTCATCACTTTATAAACTGATAAAAGAATGAATTCAGAAGAAATATTTAATATGCAATGGTTGTTACCGACTGCATTCTGTAGCAGAAGAAAAATTAAATAAATTGTACTGAGGGGGAGGTATACTGTCTGTCTGATTTTAAAAGCCATTTTCACAGTTCTTAACATTGCAGGGAACATTTTCCAGCTTATCATAATAGAAGCAGGCAAGTTATTTACTTGCCAGAAAGGCCTGAACCCTAGCAATCATTCATGCCACTTCTGAAGTTAAGGCTCCTCACAGTGCCCAACCTTAGCTTGTATAATTATTTTAATAAATTATGCCAGGCTATTTTCCTCTTTTCGTTTTACTCAGCTGATATGACACTGCAGAAATTGCTTTAATGCATTTAATATTTTAAAAGGCTTTTCTCTCCTACATTGCTTTCGTTCTTAGAGATGTTTTGTGTGTGCATAATCATTAACTGATTCTCTCTGTATGTGGAAGATGAGCATTTTTCAACACAACCAAACCCTTTTCCTTAGTTAAAATATCTTATTTTGTCAATTGGAGCAATTCAATGTCCATGTTTAAATATTAGTCTTCATTCAGACTTTTGATAGCACCTTGGTTAGAAGTCATGCAGTACAAGAAATGTCTGAAAAAGTCATGGAGTACAAGAAATGTCTGAAAACATTTTGGAATAGGACTGGTTGCACTGCAAAAGGGGTCGGTGCTGCCTGAGCTTTAGTCTGGTTATTTGCATAAATTACCTTTTTTTTTTTTTTTTTCTGCTGAGTGCACATCCTACAATACAGGAGCTGCAGGGCATAATTCCCCAAGCCTCTTCCACAGAGAGCACAACTGGTGGCTGTGGGGGAGGTTTGATCCAGGTGTTTTGAGGGCTGCTGGCTCTCCTCCCTGTGGTGCCAGATGTTGTGTGGTAATGTTAGGGAAGAGCTGTGTCCCAGCCCTTGACACAGCTCTGTGCAAGAGGAAAACAAACAGGTTAAGCCTTTCTACAAAACTACAAGAGCTTCCTAAGCACTTTCTGTAAGAGCCAGGCTAGAAAAATAAAGATTTTCAACATCCTTTTTATTGATGTCATTTTGATAGTGATTGTATTTCAGTGTGTGGCTGTTGCAAGAAAGATGAATTAGGAACTTTTGCACTTCTAATTTATACATGGTGTTCCTGTTAAGAGCTAAAACTAATACGAGTAAGCTGAGAAAAATGTCAGCATCTTGTCTGAAAGTGACTTCAGTGTAATGCTGGTCTCCACTAGAAGTGTAGCTCTTTCAACTTTTTTCAACAGATATTAATGTTTCTGCATAAATGTTTAGACAGAAATGTTACAGGAGGTGGGAGCAGAGTTTCCACATGATATATGAAGTGTTGTTCTTGTTGTTACAGTATATTTTCTGTTTAAGCTGTCAGAATGACTTATTAGTTTAGCATTTCTTGTTGAAATATATTCTGTCTAATAATTTACTCTAAAAATATTTCTATTTAAAATATCTATCAACCCTCCACACCTTATCTTTGTTACAATTTTCCGTTTTTCCACAAGGGCAAGAGACCCATTTCTCTTCTTTGTAACTGGCCTTTAAAAGCTGTTGGCAAGTGCCTCTCTGGGTAACCTCTGGCAGTGCATGCCCTGTGCAGAAACCACCATGATTTAACCATTTCTCTGTTTCAGTCACACTTCTCAGAAGAAGTGGGTACATTGCATGACAAAACAGTTTTTCTTAAGCTGTAATTTAAAAAAAAAAAAAAAGAAGTTTAGGGCATGCTTATTAATATGTGCGTGAATCTTACTGAAGCAACAGTTCTGACATTAAACACCATGGACTTGGGAAATGGAAATTACTTTTGTCTCAAAGGGGAATTTTATAGAAGGGATATTCAGCTGTTGCACAAAGTAGAGTTACTAATCTTATGGAGACCTTTGTGGGATTCTTGCTGCATCAGCCAGCAAAGATTTAGGGCATGCTGAATTCTTGGCATGTGTTGGCAGGGAGCTAATAATGAGAAGGGAGTCAGTGGAAGGATGTTTCAGATGGCTCTGTTATTGAATGGCCTCCAGACAAAATAACAACCCCTGAAACCCTCTTGTGTAGCACAGCGACAAATTCCAGAGGCTGTGTCCATGTGGGATTCCCCTTTGCCTGTTCTCTTTGAAGGAGACACTGAAAGGTTCCCAGAGCAGAAAATATAAGCTGAAGAGTTCCCAACACATGTATCCATGTCAAGGTTTTGGCTTTACAGCTGTACCTGCCCCCTGTAACTGGGATTAACCTGTCCAGAAATAAATCCTTTGTGTGCCAAGCAGAGATGCTGTAACTGTAGGCATGAAGCTGCAGTAAGTCTAGTGGATTTAATCTAATGTTTTTTTCTGACAGAAGTTTACATTAAAAAGATTTTTTTCTTAGTTCAGTAATAATTAGTGGCAAATATATTTCATATTGCAAGACCATGAAGTAATTTAAAATCATATTAAAACTAATATGATGTAATTATGATACTTTAATGATACAAGATGTAGAGGCAAAAAATGAGCTAGGTACAAGCCACTCACTCAAGCCTGGAAGAGAGTGAAATGTCTGTTACTCACATCTGTGTACACACTAATGTTTGACTAGAGAATGTGTTATAGTTTGCTTTGATTTGAGCACTTTGGTCTGGTGGTCCATCACACTGTAAATGCTCTTCTGTTCCTGTCAGAGAATCTTATAGGTTTGGAATCCAGAAGTCACTGCTAACTTGCTGTTGAATGAGGAAGGTTTACTGAAAATAAATAGTTCTTTGTTTTACCCAAAATGACAAAAAGCTTTCAGCAGACTGGTCCTGAAAAACAAAGGAAGTCAGCCAAAATCAGGCCAAAACTTATTTAGTGGAAGCCACAGCAAACAGAGACCTACTAAATACAGAGTTTTTCTGTTCTATGAGCCATACCTGGGAGATCCTTCAGGCTGTTCATAGCAGGTGGTCAGAAAAATACCATATGACCCTGTATTGGTCTGCATTTCAAGTAGAATAACTGTGATGCCTGTGCATCAATTTTGACTCAGCTTGATGAAGAAAAAAAAGCGTTGTTTTTTCTACCTGATGTATATTCTCAGTGGGTTTTTTGATTTTGGGGCTTTTTTTTTGGGGGGGGGAGGTTGTTTTTATTGTTTTTTTTTTAACAGGAATGAAGATTTTTCTAATTGGGACATTTTCTGTGCAGTTGTACTGTTACAGTGTCTGGTTAAATTAACAGGTGTTAATGTGTGTCCTTCCTACAGCTTTAAAAACCTGGTTCAGGTCTATTGGTTATAATTAATTCAGTAAAACATTATTTCAGTGATAAAGGTGTCGGTGTTTACAGGGGCTGAAAGACTGACTGCTCTCATGGTAGTCTGTATTTGATTATTTAATCCTGTATTTTGTCTTGTAATTCTTTACTTTTTTTTTTTAACAGGTTTTTCATTATTCTTATACAGCTTCATACGTGATTTATAACATACACACAAGGTAAGTCACATTGTTTTCTCCACACTGTGTCATTGTCAGTGGCTCTGTGCATGAGGTGATGCCAGTGTGCTCAAGTAAAAATGTTTCCCTTTTTTCAAGGGAAGTTTGGGAGTTAAACCCTCCAGAAGTAGAGGATTCAGTTTTACAGTATGCAGCCTGGGGTGTCCATGGACAGCAACTGGTAAGCACAGTCATTCAAAATGTATGGACTCCAGACAGACTGAGGTAAAAACAGAACTGAAAGCCTTAAGATAAGTTGTGTTCTGTATTTCTGCACTATGCTAGTATGCTTCTGTTACAGCTTTTAGGAGAGCTCTATGTGTTTGTTTATTTTTATTAAAAATATGTTTTTCCAGGCTGACCCCCAATAAGCAAATGGTACAGTTGTTGAAAGAATCACATCTTTACTTAAATATGCACTAAAGTGATTTTCAGGATAAACATCTTCATGGCTACTGCTATGTGGGAAGGAAAGTTAAAGGTGAAAAGCAGTTTTCTTTTAAGTGCAATATCAATGAAAACAGTGGGCAACAGCAAAAGCTTAGCATCCAAATGTGATGTGATGGACTCATGAAAAGTGATGTTTTCATTTCAGTATGAAAATTGCTGCCAAGGTCAACTCTGCTGCATTGAATTCATAATAATAAAATGAGATGCCATGTTTCATGTATAATTTTTTTCCAGAAGTTCTACCATTTTTAATGAATATTAATCATCCATGGTCATCATACCCAATGCCCATATAAGAAGAAAAAAAAAATTCGTTTTAGAAAAGCAGTGATTTTAAGCTGACCTGTGTTGGTAGTTGGAGGCAAGAGACTGATTACATCTTCAGTTCTGCATAAGAAATTCAGATAATCCTTGTAACAGTGTTCTAATAAGCTCATTAATGCCCCCAGGCATGATCCCAGGGCCTCCTTGCACATCCAGCTTGTTCATGCAGAGAGGCTGTAAGCTGAATGCCTAGAGAATATACCCTGTTGCTTTATATCATTCATCAAGATGATTGGAAAGTAAAAAATGTTTCTGGTTGGAATGTTTTGCATTAAGGAAGTGGAGGCAGGTGAGAAAAAGTAATTGGAACATGCTTGATACGTTTTAATTATTAACCACATTAATTTATTAATAATGAGAGCATGGTGACAGGATTAGTGGTAATAAATACACAGGTTATTTACCAGGCAGCATTATCTGGCAAACCAGGTAGGTTGTAGTAGAAAGGAGAAGCATTTACAAAATTGAACAGATTTAAGAAATATTTTAATTAAATTGCATTAAATGGATTTGTCTGTGCTGAACCTCTGATCAGTAATCTAAAGTAGAACTAAAATTAAGTGCAGTGATTACTGTGAAAAGACAATTTTCTTTTCCTAAGATGTTTCATAAGAACAGGGTCAGGCTTACCAATCATAAACCTCAAGAAAATAAATCAGAATAATGCTATCTTCATGTGTTTTGCTTAAAATTCTGAAAATGTGCATGGATACTTTCAGATACAGGCACAGGCACTCCTATTACATCTCAAAACTGCAAAAAAATGGGTGATCATTTTAGGTACAACCTTAATCATCCAAATTTGAAAACATTGGCATAATTCATACTTGAGCGAGGATAACATTACTCATCTTTGTTAATGTCCCTAGTAGAGTTAATGTCATGCTTTAAAAATATCTGCTCTGCTGTGGGTTTTATGGTGCCATATGGTCTGCAGAATTAGGAAATAATAACTTTGAACAAAATCTTGTGTGCCCTCTGAATGGCACTGGGTATTGCCATAGAGATACAGTCCACTGAAGGTGACTTTAGGAGGTGCCAATTAGAAGGATGTCCTCTTGAAGCTGCTCATGTGGCAAAAGGAGGTTTCCAAAGTGACAGAAATGCCTTGCTGCACCACCCTCCCACTTCAGCAGCAAGCCAAGAATGTGGAAGGGGCATGAATGAATAAAGACTGTGGTGAGTAATGGTTGCTGCTGCTGTCCAAAGGAACATCTGCCTCGAGCAGAAGCAGGACAGAGCGTTCATTCCAGCAGAACAGGTTAGGCAGAGGAAAGATGTGTGGCTGAGGACACATTGCCACAATGATTTTGTCATAAAATTTGTCATTAGAACAAACATTGGGTTAGTGAAGTTTGAGTAAAATAGTAGAGGAAGCAACCAGCAGTGTTTCAGTTTTTCAGGCACAGAGGAAGGCATACAGAGAGAGATCCAATGATGAAAATCCATCAGTAGCTATCACTGGGTTGTACCTGGGTGCAAACAAAGCTGCAGTCTCATAGACTCATGCTGCCAAACACACTATGAGTGGTTTACCTCCTGAACAAAACTTACATGTCTTTTCCATGGAATAAGGAAATAGTAATAATTCATGAGTAAAACAAGCAATGACATGCCTACTCTAAATAGAATAATCATAGTGTATTAACCTGGGTGATCTCCAACTGAAGAGCAAGTGGAGAACAATTGGAGAAGAAATTAATTTTATATAAAAAACTTGATGTAGAAGGACCCATGACACATGCTGTTTGCCATCACAGAGGTAGAGTGTGTGTAGCTCTCTAAAATGAGGGGGAATGTCCCCTTCCATCTGTGGTGCAGAAGTGAATAGCAATACTATAGCCAGGACTGGTCAGCAAAACTAGCACAAAATGCTAAACACAAGGCATGTTTGACTGAGCCAAAGATCCCAACTATACACTATAACTATATGGAAAGTCCTGGATTAAATCCAAATTATAGGGGGATAACACATGGACTTGGATCAACTATTTTTGATAGTTGGGCTGTAATGTAAAATAAGATGTTTCCAGTCCAGAGTTCTGCAGATCTGTGTAACAGTACGGCCTACATAGTTATCTTAAGTTCTTCCCATGAGGAGGAATTGGCAAGATGTTCAAACAGATAATATAAGGATATGAAGGAAAAAAAAAACAGGAAGGAAAATATGTAAGAAAGTACAGACTGCTCATTGCACAGATGGAATATGGCTGCAGTGAAATCAACTATATGCAGTATTTTACATCCTTGTGGAAAGCATGCATCAGTCTAAGTTTACTGTTAGGAATAATTTCTGGGGCTGTCTAATGGGTCAGCATGCCCCATGTGGTGAGGAACAGAGTTAGTTTTATGTCAGATGCCAGGTGACTGACCCACAGTACCATTGTTTTCAAGCTATCAGTGGTTGCAAGTTATTTCAGTTCCTTGCTATTTACCTAAAGTAGAGGGTTTTGTAATGATTAAGAGGAAAGCTCAGAGAAACATCTGCTGCTTGAGTCATGACATTTTGGTGGTGAAATTGAAAATGTTTGCCTTTGGGGAGAAGAAAGTTTTATCTAATGAATTAATGTATCTTAAGGTCACATAGCTCTTAAAATGAGAACTATTTTCAAGGTCACGCTCCTTAAAGTGCTGTCTTTTAACTGTGTTACAATTGTACCAGATCTAAAATACCATTTCTGTGTCGTAGTATGTTTGGGAGCTGTTTATGTATTTGCCAAACATACTCCTGTTTTATTGAAATCATGCAAGTCATTAGTTGATTATCTCTCTACCTCGCCTCCATAGAATCCATCACTGCAGCACTTAGTAATTCCAGGAAAGACAAACCCAACTGGAGATCTCATTTGTTTCATCAACATTTTTCAGCCTCCAGTTTATTCATTAAAGACCTCACTGCTTGTGTCTGAGAAAGAGATATCCCATACCTGGTGGGAGGGCTTTACTGAGAAGAATGCTTTGGGGTTTTTAAAGGGCCTCTGTTGTTGAAATGCCCAGTTTTTTATCTGGAGCTGTCCCTTCTTGAGCCTTATCTTCTCCAGTAGTTTTTAGCAAAGGTTTTCGTGTGTTTGTGCTGGACCTGGCTTGTATGTGACACAGGGGAGACAACTCTGATCTATCTGTGGGGATGTATTGCAGTAGATATAAATATAAATATAAAAATTCAGGCTGGAGATGTCTCCAGTGTTTGCAGTGTTGTATTTAACCATGTCTGTTAACACCGTTGTGCTCTTGCAGTGCTCCTTTGTGATACAAATAGTTCTGATCAGTTATTGGGTGGCTTTCAACTAGCTCCCAGTGAAGCATGGCTAGAAGTTGTTCAGTTTGACACAGCTTTTTCTTAAAAGTTATACTTTTGTTTTCCTGCCTTGGTAGTGGTACATGTTGTTTATTTTGTCTAAAATACTTTATTTCACTTTATTCTATGAACATATGTCCATGCAAGTCATTTTGGCTTTGCATTTATAATAGGTGTTTTGTGTTATTTATTGCAGCAAGCTCATTTTTGATATACTAATTGATTCTGAAGGGAGTTTGGGTTGCATATTTGGATGGATTGGTATAAATAATGACCTGTTGACTTGTAGATGAATATGTATGCATAAACTAATCCATATTTTAACCTAACAAAAATCAGGAAAATGGTAAAACTATCCAGAATAATAAAGAAAATTATTTTTTAGAAGATTTGTCAAAAATTGATGCTACCAATAAAATGTAACACTATCAAATGGTAGGAGTGAAGATGAGCTTTTACAATGCTTTGTTTTAATTTAGGTCATGATTGAGTCAAATTACCTATTAAGTTGTATGCACTAAGAACAATTTGTTGACTGTAGCTGAATTGTGGATTCAAGATGTTCTCATCAATTTTTAGAAAGTACTTTAAATATTAGAAATCTATAAATTGCCCTCATCTTCAAAAACATCAGCAAAAAAAAGGCTACTCACAAATAATGGATCTTAGAAGCTGAAGATTTTACATAAAGAATAAAAAAGATCCAGAGAAAGAGAACCTCACCTTGTATTGAAACTACCTAAAAACCAGCATAGAAACAGAAACTCAGAAATAAACCAGAGCAAAATCTGCTTTAATTGCTGTTAATAAATGTACCATTTCAAGAACTCTCTGCCCTTTTGCTCTGTGATCAGTCATCTTATCTTTACCCTTTTGTCGTGTTTGGAGGTTCAATTTCCCTTCACACCCCCATCAATACCTATTGCCCCACAAAAATTCAAATATATCTCAGACTGCATTAACATGACATTGCCTTACAATTGCCTTTTGTCAAAATTCTAGCTTTTTTTCCCAATGGCTTTCAAAGACTGTTTTAGGTAAGACAAATAGTGCAGCTGCAAAGTTCTTTGAAGTTGTATTATTTTCTATGCACTCAGATAAGCCCTGGACTAATTTTAGTAAATGAGGAATTAGCAGGATTGTTCTCAGACAGTTACCTTGCTCAACACATGCTTTAACAGCCATTACTTGCTGAAAGCTCCATTTACTGTTTGGTCTATCAAGATAATGTACAACTGCTATAAAACATGGTAATTTATCTTTCTGTAAAATATTTGCCATGTGTTTTCTTTTTGCATAATTAGTGCTGTGGGTACTTGGCACCCCCTCCTGGCAAGAACACTTGCATATGCAAATGAAGTAAAAGCTTTATTAATGCTAATGAAGTAAGTCCTAAATAAATATATTTCTTCTGCTGTTTTTATCTGCAAAGTCTTCTGCTCTTTTGACTTACTGTATTTTAGATGATTAACTTAAAATTACATATGGAAATGTCAAGGCTTTATTTCATCTCTCCTTTTTAATGACTATGCTAATGAGGCAGATGGCAGTGAAACTGAGAGGAAAACGTCTGCTTGAATTTATTTTGAAAACTAGAAATAAACAAGAGCACTTCAATTGTGACATTAACCTCAGGTATGATACCTCATTTAAAATGCATGAGGGGTTCAATTGCCAAACTTCTATAGTTCAAAGCACATTTGGAGATCCTTTGTCCTGCTGGGCATGTTTCTCTGAAGGAGGGGAACTGTGGTTGAGCATTGCCCACCAAGCTGAGTCCACAGAAGAATTGGAGTTACCTAGAAGACTTAGTTAAACTGTCTTCCTCCTAAGCTGCTGCTACACACTGGATTTTTCTCTTGGATTTTTTAATTTAAATTATTTGATTCAAACTATTCTTCAAAGGAAAAAAAATAGTATGAGTTGCTCTGAAGGTATTCTACTGAACTAGTTAACATTTTCCATTATCAATTTCTGGATGTTCACTCCACTTAAATATGGATTAATGCATTAATGGATTAATGCATGTCCTCTGGTTCCAAAAGTGATACTCCATCTGAAAGCTTTTGTTCCCATCTCAGAAAAGGGGAATGGAGAATGCAGCCAGGAAATAAAGGCAGTTTGGCAAAACAGGAAAAAATACAGTTTTACTTATGAAGAACTGGATATATTCAGTAAAAATTTTGTGAGCTCTAGAGACCACTACAACATTATAAATGGAACATTGTAAATGGAGCAAGGCTAAGTTGAGCAGAGAAGTTTCTTCATCAATTTTCTCAGTGAAATACAATGAACATGTTCTAATATCAAAGGCCATTTAAAATTATGAGTATCAAGGATTAGATATTGCTGGCCCTTTTTGGGAATAGCCACTTGGCTGTATCTGAAGGAGGAAATAAGAGAAAGAAAAGAAGAAATAATGAGAAAATCATATGCTTTATAGGGGTATTATTCCTCTACCACTGTTTTTCATGTGGAACAGTAAAAGGCCCAGTAGCTTTATAGTGAATGAATTGAGAGGGGAGATAAAAGATATTTCCTCTCCCTGGTTCTTATTCTGTTATCACTGATCTAGCATGCAGCTAATATTTGAGTCAGTATGGAAGCCCTGCACACAAGTAATGCATTTTTTTATGCAGAAGTAAATATATTGGAATTTTGATATATCACTGTGTTAAAACTCAATTTTTTTTCCACATGCTTATTTGTGTGGGTGTATATATATTTATTTACATACAGTCCCACAAAGACACAGAGAGAACCAAGTATAGACACATGTTTGATAGGAGCAGTCCTGAGGACTTTTCCATGCAGCAGCCTGCAGGGAGCAATGAAAACAGCAATGTGCACCTCTCATCATGTTGTTCAACATGTCTGTGTGTAACAAAGCATATCTGAATATTCACACTTCCGTCTGTTAGCTAATATTCACTGCAAGTCCAATGGCTCATAAAACAGGGCTGCTGTGCTTCTTGTGTGAAAAATGTGTAGCTTTCTGTAATGCAGAAAGATGAAAATTATATTTCAGAAGTCTAAAATTCTTTGAAATAGCCACCCATAAAAACTGTGAAGCAGAGGTTGAAGTCTGATGGAATCCTCAACTAAACTGGAGTTGGAAAAGACTGGGTTTTATTATGGACTGTATTTCTATGTAACTCCAAAATCCTGCCCAAAACCACTGCATGCTTATCTGTGTTCCTGGACAATATAATCATGTAGTCATTTCATATTTAGTGATTAAAAAAAGGTACACCACAGGTTGGGATGGAAAAATTGTCATATCCATCTTTTGGTAATGTAATGTAAATGACAGTTTTATCTGGCACATAAGAAAAAAGACCCAAGAAAGCAGCTATATCCTATGCTTCCTAACACCTTGGAAAAGGAACATTACAAAGAGGAAGGCACCAAAATGTCAAAACAGCAGAGTTCAAAGATTTCTAATGCCTTTCTGGTTCAGGTTCTATGCCAGAGTTGTTCTAATCAACTGTAAACACAACTTTTAGTTACCTTTCATAAAGTGTTTAAAAGAAGATTCGTAAAAGACTTTGGTGTTTCTGTGATGCTACCAGCGCTACAGAGTTCTGCTAGGAACAGAAATGGCAAAACCAGCTTGACACAAACTCCACTGAACTCTTGCTCTGTGGCAGGGTTCCTCCACCTCTTCCTTTTATAGCTTCTGTTTGCTGTGTGTTAAAATCTGTTTTCTCATGTGGCACATAACATCCTCAGAAATATAGACAGGTTTCTGCCAGTGGAAATGACAGTGACTGTCCTCCTTTGCAAGGCCGAACAACTTTGGGCTGTTCAGTTCTCCTGGCTATTTCTTTCTATTTTAGCCAAGTCCCTCTTGAAAAAGAGACATTAAATTCCATCATCACCAGCCCATAAATGTTTCTTTTTCCCTACAGAGGGGTTATGACTTCCCCACTGTGTTTGTGCTGAAGGATCAGAGCTGGTTAAACTTTTGTTGCACTGTGTTAAAGTGACTTAGGCTTTCATGTTGACTCAGCCTGAACCAGACAATGAAATGCCAAGAACTGCTTGTGGATGTGTAGTTCTGGGGAATGTATCTCTACTGGCAGCTTCAAGGCCCAGAGAATAAGGATTGTAAAGTCATGTGTCAGAGAAGTCAGAGAAAACAATGCACTGATTTTTCTCTTGGTTTATGGCAGGTGACAGAGCATTTCCAGAAACAGAAGGGAAAAGTTTTTTGTGGAAGGAAAGCAAATAGTTATTTTCAAGTGTTGTTTCCCAGATGCTGAACTGTCCCAAACAGATGTGCTCTTCTAAGAGCTAGTCAAAATTTCCTGATTTTTCCTGGTCTCATTCTTAATGAGATATTTTAGGACAAAGTGTGTTTCTTGCATTAGATGTTCTGTGTAGAGTCTGTACAGGTGGATGTGATTCACTAAAATTTTGCCCCATCATAAAGACAACAGGCAACTTGAACCCTGTGTGCAGTGGGGAGATGAAGGCACGTGTCCCATCCAGCAAGATGGGCTGGGTCAGCAATCACAGCTGAAAATACAAACCTTTGTGTTCAACTCTGCTTGGGTTTCTCATGTAGGAGATGCTCAGAGGCATCCTGCTCTATTGTATTTCATACAGAGTTCTCAGGGATTGCCCTAAAAATAGTAGACTTTAGTGTACTATAGTAAGTATGACTGCATAGTAAGTATGACTTTACAGCTCAGAATTTTCGATTCTGTATCTTTTTACTTTTGTTCTTGAAGTTATAATGCTACTTTCTTACATTTTGTCAAAGGAAACAGATGCCAAGCCCTTTACAATTTCCCTAGATATTTTTCTGTCTCCCAACATTGTGGTTTTTTTCTTCCAGAGTAACTAGGTTGAAAATTTTTGAGTTTAGCTTGTTATGGATTGATCAGTCTGGGCATAATTGAATGCTTGGTATCAGTGTAAGATGAGCCTAAAATAACCAGAGATAATTTAAAAAGATTTTATGGTAAGGACAGATTATGATTTTGTTGTAAGCTCCATGCTGGCTCATTAGTCAGAAGCAATCAGTAAGTGTGAGGAAGGAGGAGTATGAATTCCTAAGCATGCACTGTTTTTTGGGGTAAGTCTGTTCTTCACATCTCTTAGACAGAGATCAACGAGCTGAGGAGCCCAATCCTCAGTGACATTTTGCACAGTGCTGCAGCCAGCAGAGCTCTTCAGGCAGCTCCATGGGAGGAAGCAGCAGATCCAGACCATCAGCTTAGAGGCAAAGGAGTCTTACTGTGATCTATGCAGCACATTTATGAAGCAGCTTTCTGCATAGGTTGTAGTTCAGATATTATATGTGATTTTATTTATGTAGCATATTACACTGTGTTTGCTCTCCTGGGTAAGCTGTCATGGGATGAGACAGGGTGTGAATTTAGTGAGCATCATGATCCAATATCATTGGAAAGGCAACATAATTAATGTGTGTTGAAACAAAAGAGGGCAACGCTTCCCTGCATTTATTGGAAATCAAGGACATAAATAAACATCAGAGTTACCATGGAGTGCTGATAGTCTGAGTTCATGGCCTGGTTTATGTCATGACATTAGTAACTAATCTTATAGCTGCATTATGAGTGCATCCTTGCTATTGTTTACAGTAGATTTATAAAATATCTAAATAGCAATTAAATATAATGGCCTTGTAGAGTGTTTATGGTTGTTCAGAAACGATTGTGCTAACACATTACTGTGATGCAGTGGCATTAATCTAGACAAAAGAAAAGAGTGGTGCTTCAGTGTTCTGCTCATCGTGCTTCTGTTCTTCTGGCACCTTGATTACTGCAAAAATAAAATTAACATATTGTAACAGACACCAGAAAAAGGTAGTGTGTGACATTGGGGTGTCTGTGCTTTGAGGTCTCCATGTCTCCTGATCAACAGCTACTTCCCCTCTCCCTTAATTACAACATAATCTAAACGTTTGAAAGCTTCCTCTGAAAGAATTGTTTTACAGGTCAATCACAACCTTTAGAAAATTAGTCCCTTTAAGACTGAATATAGTTCTTATTGCCTACAATTATAATAATTTTGTTATTATCTATTATTTGGTTTCTGCCTCATTTGCAATGTGTCTGATGATTTTTGGAACATGGGTAGTGTAAGGGCAGATTTTTGTCCACTGCCAGGCATTGCTTGGTGAATTGAATGAGCATTTAATTTTTTTTTTTTTTTTTTTTTACCAGTATAGATTTACCTGCAAAATAGAAAAAAAAAAAAAAAAAAAACCAAAAAAACCATCTGCAGGGAAGAGATCAGAGCCATTATGCACTCCTGGAGATTTGCAAAGCAACTGTATTGCAAACCAGATCAGACATTGTAGCCTGCAATCCTGTCTGTGAGAGCTCACTATCTAAATAGACTAGAGATATAACATAGGGGAAAGGAATAGGAAATAAAGCTGCTTTGCAATACAATCCCATAAAACTTTGCTTGAAATTGTCATCCTGTAACTTATGTGATCCGTATAGAAAATTTGTAAGATGTGAGAAAAAAATAAGAGGCTTTTGGAAGAAGCCTGAGTAATTGTAACTTGACAAGTCACTAATGAATATTCCAACGTTCTAAAATTCACACCTATAAAAGCTTGATAAACCCCTTTTCTGTTGTTTATATTATCTGAAATATAATAATTCTCTTTGGTTTTAGAGATGGCTGCTGTAAGAAAGACATTAGCAGGGTAATCAATCCCACTAGTGAAATGCATTATGAGTGTTTGGGGTGGTAGTTTGCCACCTTGCATTTCACTTGGCTCTAAATGAGTGAGTGTCCTCTTCATTACCATGGAGCTTCTTCCACAGCTGATTACTGTGGGCAAGAACGGCAGACACCGACCCTTGATTTTGCTCCTTTTCCAGAAAAGTGCAAAGTACCTCCCAGAAATGTGGTTTGTCATGTGATTCTGTATACAATGTGTGTACAGCTCACCTGTGTGGAGCAGTAAATCAGCTCCTGATTTGGAAATACTCCAGAGCATTGTCACAGGAAGGCTGGTGGTGTAAGTGTCCTGACCATGGGCAGTTGGAGTGACCCCTGTGCCAGCAGAGTTATGAGTCAAAGTGAGCCAAATTTCATCACACCACCAGGCCAGCACAGAGCACAGGAAAAGGCACCTCTTTCCTGCTCCCAAATAGAGCCCTGAAGGGTTTCTGTGGCTCTCTCCACTATGTGCCTCGTGGCTCCTGGCCACAGGGGAGCTTTGGTACAGGCCAGGAGGTTTGGATTGCCATCATGGAACTTTAGCTTGGTATAGCAAACAACTGTTCCTGTTTAACACTCTGTGTCCAGTCCTTCTGGATGATGTTTTCTTCTCCAAAGGAGCATTTATCTTTCCTGAGAAAGTAAAAAAATAATAAAATAGTGGTTACACTGTTGTTGCCTTGGCACACAAAATACATAATCTAAACTACACCTTGTTTTTCAGCGGGAATCTGCTTCAAGTAAATAAGATTTTGGCAAGGAAAAAAGGCAGGAAGGGGTGCTCATCTTCTGTAACAGTGGGTATAATAATGGTCTGACAATCTCAGTTTAAGTCTGTGAATCCCTGGAGTATAGTAAGTGAAATCACAGATGACAAGGAAATGTTTGCTTAGTTTGAACTTGAAAAAGAGAGCAGATATTACACTGTGACTAAAAATTATGTAAACAGTGGCTCTCAGAAAAAAATTGTCTATCAGAACTTTGGAGGATGCTGAATGGTGATAGAGAAAAAGTCAAGCCAGGTATTTATTTGAAAGATATTGCATTGATAGATCCTATGGGTGATTTGCAGTATTTTTTAAATTGCTGAAAACTAATTGTAAATTTCTGAAGTGGAACTATTTCTATTATTTTTCAGATCTGTGAACCAGAAGGTAGAAACAAATACTTTAAATACTTGAATGAAAACCAAACTTGCTACCTTAACAGCAGCTGTTGAAACTGGCAACCAGATTGTCCCAATGTGGATGCAGGACTTTGAATTTAGGTTCTTCCTGCAATCCAAATCTAATTCTAATATTACTTACAAATCAAAGAAAATGCATGGATATCTGAATTTTTCCATAATTATAGTGAAAGCAACAGTAGGAATTGAGACCACATTTTTAGAATAAAAATGACTTAAAAATAATTCTAAAATTAATTATTTTATTATGCCAGTTATTTATTTCTTCTATTACCATTTTTTGTGCTGAACTTTCCATATGTTCTAGAGCAATGTATATGTGTGCACACATGTTATCATGCACTATAAACTTAGCACTGTCCCTGAAACTGGAGAAGCCGTGGTTTCATCTCTGAAGAGCAAAGTATAATATTTGCAGGGCAACGAAGAAAATATTCTTTATTTGACTTCATTCGGCTCATTAATAGCTGATATTATTTGTATTAATGGTTGTTAGTGAAAAATCATATTTCATCTGGACATCTTAGTGAATGATCTGACTGGGGGCGGCTGGATTTGGCCCTGGCTAATGTGTGGTGAGACAGGAGACAGAACAAATGGTAAGAGGCAAGCGCAGATGGAAAAGCATCTTGAAGCTTTTGAAGAATTAATTACCCAGCTAATTGGCTGGCAGTGTCCCAGTGAGGGCTGGGATTTTGCTGAGTGCTGGGGACAGCAGCGCTGCGGGGCCTGTGTGAGGCGCTGGGCCCGGCTCCTCTGTGCTGCTTTTTGCTTGTGAAACGCTGCAATGCTCTCACCCTCTGCAGAGAGCCCTGAGGGAAGGTCAGCTCTGCTGCAGGGAGTGCTGGGCTCTGGGCTGAGCTGGCCCAGCTCACCAGTTCTGCAGCAAAAACCTCTCCTGAATGCCTGAAGGGCTCCTGCTGGGCGTAATCAGGAATTCCTTAGTCTTGTCATAGCTCATATTTTCAGTGTGAAAGGTAAGGAAGACTGTCTGGGCTCTTAAGTGGGTGTGCTGAAGTTGTTCCAGATTGGATTAGTTATTTATCCATTTATTGGTCGAATTCTGTGGAAGAATCTGATGATTTTCTCACATCTCAGGTAGAACTCTCACCTGTACAGAAAGAGACCAGTGGTTGTTGTACGGATTTTTTTCCTACCCAGAGATGTATACATACAGGTGACTTCTTTGGGTTTTTTTCCAGCTTTAGGGTTTGGTTGGCACTTTCCTTAAACAGGGTGTTCATCCTGATGAATCCATGGAATGGCAAACAACACCTGCAACCACACTGCACAGTTCCTTTCCTTCCAGCCTGTTCCAGTTCCCAGCCAGCACCTGGGGGAAGAACCTTCTAATACCCAACCTAAACCTCCCCTGACACACCTTCAGGTCATTCCCTTGGATCCTGTCCCGGGTCACTGCTCAGAACAGATCAATGTCTGTCCCTCTTCTTCTCCTCACGAGGAATTTGTAGCTGCAGTGGGGTCTTCCCTCAGTCTCCTCTTCTCCAGACTGAGCAGACAAGCTCTGCATTTCCTCCACCTGAAAAACCTGGGCTCTAGAGTGAGAACCTGGGCATTAGAGTGAGAACCTGGGCTTTAGAGTGAGAACCTGGGCTTTAGAGTGAGAGCCTGGGCTCTAGAGTGGGACCCTGGGCTCTAGAGTGGGACCCTGAGCTCTAGAGTGAGAACCTGGGCATTAGAGTGAGAACCTGGGCTCTAGAGTGGGACCCTGGGCTCTAGAGTGAGAACCTGGGCTTTAGCGTCAGAGCCTGGGCATTAGAGTGAGAACCTGGGCTCTAGAGTGAGAACCTGGGCTCTAGAGTGGGACCCTGGGCTCTAGAGTGAGAACCTGGGCTTTGGAGTGGGACCCTGGGCTCTAGAGTGGGACCCTGGGCTTTAGAGTGGGACCCTGGGCTCTAGAGTGGGACCCTGGGCTCTAGAGTGAGACCCTGGGCTCTAGAGTGGGACCCTGGGCTTTAGCAGCGAGCAGTGCTGCTGCTGCCCAGCTGGAGCGGAAAAGGCTCATGCTGTCACTGATGCTGCTCTGCAGTCAGAGGAGAGATTCACTGTGGATGTGCTGTGCAGGAGGCTTCAGTGGAGCACCAAAAGGGAAAAAGCGGAGTATTTTTCTGTAATTTAGCAGCTTTTCTCTGCCTGTAGTGTTCAAAATGATTAAAGACACTCGGGGGGCCTCTCCAGCTACTGGCACTAGGTTTGCTGTTCAGCTGGGAGTGGATGTCTCTGTTTTCACAGCTGTCTGCCATCTGCAGCTAACTCAGACTGGGGGCTCTGCTCCAGACCTCAGCCTGAAAGAAGGTCCTGTAATTGTGAAACATGCTGAAAACAGTAAATAAGTGTTTTGGAAAGAATTAATTTAGAAGAAGGTTTAGAGGATGCCAAATGTGGAAGAATGAGATGGATAAGTGCTGAGGTAGAATATTAGAGCAAGCAGGGCCTCAAATTCTTCACAGTAAGTGAAAATAAATGTAATCATTACCAAGAATTAATCTCACTAATCCAAAACATTCTTGCAGGTGTTTTTTATTAATTGTAGAATGCTTAATAAAATAATTAAGGAAATTCTGTGGGTTTTTCTCTGTTTGGTTTAAGACTTGATGTGCAAAATCTCTAAGAAAGCAGAAAGATAATTTTGAAGGCAGTAGATTTTGACATTTATCCCCATTTACGGCATTTTTAGCTGAGAGTCTCAGCTAAAAATAGTTTTAAATTTTTTAAGAATACTCATGAAAGACGGATAGAAGAGGTTAAAAAAAGCATAATAATAATTTCCACATACAGTAGCATATCCTGGTTCCACTTTGTGCCTTTTTCAATTTACTTTCTTATCATCATACCTGAAAGCCATGGGAGCTTTTTTGGGCACAAAGCCACTAATGTATTCTTGAGAATACCTGTCTGATACACAGTTAGCAACTCCTTTTTTAGCAGTTTGGGAAGATTCAGTAGTTGCAGTCAACATTTTAGTACTTGTGATGTAGTAAATAGACCCAAGTGTATACTAAGAAAAGCCTTTTACTATTACTTGCTCCCATATACCTGAGTGGAGAGAGACTAGCAAGGGAAATTTTGGTTTATGTGATGTTGCTGAACATACAGTATACAAAGTGATGAAGTGTGTGAAGTCCCCTTCCTGGAAACTTTTTGGCACATCTTTAGTTCTACTCACTGAAGTCAGGTAAGACAAATGTGTTTGCAAGATTGTGCTCCAATGAATTGTTTGTTTTTGTTTGTTCTGATCAATTATTCTTATCCCAGGGTCATGATTTGTTATCTACCTTGCAGTGTTTGAGATTTCCAGTCTCTCTTGTAGGAAAAGTAACTTTCTGAGTTCTCTCACAGCCACTTTCTCTTTCACTCAATATTGAAATCCAAATTGTGGCTCATAAATTCAACCTCAAGGTATTCTTGTACTGCAAGTCATCAGTAGGAGCAGCTGCCTCTTAAAAAATAAAAGTTTTCATCTAGTCTCTGCGTTTTTGGAAAAAAAAAAAAGATTGGAAATAAATTTTAGTGTAGCATAAAGCAGAATTTTAAGGAGGTTCCATCAGAAAGCATTGGTGGCAATGTTTAAAGTGAGCAAAGAAGAGAAAAATACATGAAGCAAAGAAAAGGATCTTGGGTATTGTGCAGGGGGAGGAGAGCTTGGCATTTAAGGACTTACCTTCTTCTGGGGGCTGGATTTTTTTGCATTTTTCAGCTGAGGAATAGTTCCATTTCTACTCTTAGTTTGTGGGCTCTTGATAATTCACACAAAATAAAGTCAGTATCTGTTTTCCTCCTAAAACCACTTCACATTTGACACCACCATGTATGTGCAAGCACAAGACGAAAGAAAGCGGGATCTACTCACAATCTTGGGAACAGAATTAATATCAAGGGATGATCTATTAAAATTTGTATCATGTAAGTGTTATTATTATACTGGGAAGAAGAATTCCCAGTGAGCCTGCCTTTTGGAAATGCCTTTCTTGGCTGCAAACCCGTGGGAGGTTGGGCTCCGTGGCTGCACCAAGTGCTGTTAACTGAATGCCCTGCCTGCATTCACTGAGAGAGGAGTGAGAGCCTCTCAGGCCAAGGCTCAGGGGCCTTCACTGTAATGTCATCACTCCTGTTGCACCTCTGCTGCCTGTTTCGCTGCAGAAATCAACATTTTAACTCCCAGGTCCTTATTTCCAAGCGGTGAATGGGTTAAATAGTTACAGATGAGCCCTTTGGCGTGGTCAGGGATGGAGGGGAATGCAGTCCCAGGGATTCCTGTGGGAAATGGCACCTCCTGAGATACAACAAATATTCAGAATTGCAGATGAGATTAAATGACTGACCATAATGGTGAATCTTTCAGTGATTTACAGGCATGGTGATATTGATCTTTTGGAATGCTGCAGGCAGTGAGTGCAGAGCCATACTTACCAGAGCACCAAGCACTCACCCATGTGCACTTATGTGCAGTTTAGTTGTGCTGAGGATGAGTGGTTGTATTGCATAAATGGTCTGCAAAGGAACATGAATTCTTCCTTCTTAATGTTAAATTCAAGTAATCAGTGAGCTCAAGGCTTGCTAGGGAGAGAGCTGCTGTGTTACTTTGAAGTTTTTAATGAACTTTAAAATGTTCCAATAGGTACATTCAAGAAAAAAATGGGGGTTTGGAGCAGCTTTCAAAGTTGAAGGAGCATGTGTCAGGAGTGATGAGGAAAGAAGGGAAACTTTGGATGATAGAGTAGACTAAGCTTGTGAGGGTGTTCAGAGGGTGACTGGGAACTGGTGGAGGATGGAGACAAAGCTGCTTTATGATATCAATGAGGAATAAAGATGATGCAGCCACAATCAGTGGCACAACAGTGACTATCCTTCAGAGATATTTACTTATCTGAGATCTGTCAAATGGAATTAGCAATGCCTGCTAAGTATTAATAGCAGGATTAAAAACCTTCTCAGGGCTCAGTCATAAAACAAGTAATTCTTAATCCTGTTCTTTGTCACTGATCTTTAAGTGAAAGTTTTCACTGCAGACAAGACAATGTGGGTACCTTCCCCATTAAGAACACTAACAGCCTGAAAAGGGGAGAGAGAAGCAAAAATCATATTCCAGATCTTCAAAAATTAATTAGATTGATTTATTTTAATTAAAGAAGATTAAATAAAATAGAATCATTTGACCAAGTAGGCTTTTTTGGTAGGCTCTTGAAAGCTGCTGTTTATATAAGAAGAGATTGTTAGCTGTAAGAAGTTGCTTCATAGGAAGCAGTATTCATCAGTGGTTCACTATTTAGGCTCCCTGTAATGGAGTCTGATAGCAACAGCTGACATAAATCACAAACATTTGGTTAAATTATTTTAGTTTTCTTGGTTAAGCAGTTAACCATGCCTTAGTTTTGCTCCTATTTATTTCTTTTACATTAGAAATAAAAGTACATTTTGGGTTATTTAAACTGGTTCAACTATTTTTGCTTCGGTTTTGATCTCACTGCTGAGCTTTGAATTCTGACTATAAAGGACTTACTTCCAAGTCACCCCCAGTTCCCAGTAATGTTTAAAATCATTGCATTGCTCATGGTATGAAAAAACTCAGTTTTATAGCTTTCTGCAGCAGAAATCATGAAGTGGCTACTGTTAAAAATCATTAGTTTGGGGACTCGTAGGGAAATCTATTTCAGATGGTAATTTAGAAGCAAAGGGAACAGCAGTAATAGTGATAATAAAACTTTGCTCTTTGGTTAGTGTTTTCCCATAAGTCATTTATTATAGAAGTATGAGAAAATGATAAATGACCAGGCTTTTTAAATAGTCTTTGGTGGAAAGATATTTACTTCCTGTACACTCCCTGAGACACTGTATATCAGTGTACAGTGCTGAAATGGTGTAACAAAAATTCCTGTGGTATCCTGTCACAGATGCATTTTCTCAGTGTGAATTGAGGTGGTGCATAATCTTGCTGTTGCTTTGATTTTTGTGTTAAGCTGTGGAAGTGCACACGTGGCCATTGTGATTTATTGCACTTTGTCATGGAACCTGGACCTCAGCCTCACAAAATGAGTGAACTTGATATCCTTTGCAATAAAGTGAGCAGGGAAGGAAGAGCAGACAAGGCTAATGAGTGGCAGTGAAAAAAGAAACAGGAGGATGAGGAGCCCAGACTTGAAAAATAAAGAGCATTTATATAGTACACTTGAGGTAAAACACTGGTGTGTCAGTCAGAAGTCGTCAGCAAGCTGAGAAAAGTTAACTGCAGGCTTCTGTTTGTTTTTGCTTCTCCAGTGTGTTCTCACACCATGATATAAAACTGTAACTTATATTTATGATGTATGTACTATCCTGTATGTCCTTGCAGAAGTGTCTCATTTCACAGTTAGAAAACCAGATGAAAATTTCTTTATTCATTCAGCTGCTATAAAACTTGTCTCCTGTATGATTTTGAGGAATGTAATAATGTTTTCTAACATGAATAGAAATATTTCAGCTGGAAAGACAATTTCAAAGGAAGGATTTGCTTGCCATAGGTATTAAAAGTTTGTTTAGTTTGTCCAATTTGATAATAAAATGGAATATGAAGACAATGTTGGTGGAAACTTATGTTGAATTATTCTGTAGACTGTTCTGAGCCTGAGGAAATTATGTATTCATTGCTGAACATTCATTTATATCTATCAAAATGTTGGTTTTTCTCTACATTTCTCTTACCTCATCCAGATTTATATATTTGAAAATAACATCTACTATCAGCCTGATGTAAAGAGCAGCTCATTGCGCCTGACATCCTCAGGAAAAGAAGGAATTATTTTTAATGGAATTGCAGACTGGTTATATGAAGGTAAGCTGGATGAATATATGTGTTTATTAAAACAAATGAAAGGTCCTTGTTCAGACCCAACAGCACAAATCTGCTCATTTCAGAAAACGCTGAGGTGGGGTTTGCTCCTTTCCCTTCTCATTTTCCTGCAAAATAGCCTTTGTTCATTCTTTGTATTGGCTGCTGGTTTGAATGTAGCAGTGCTTTCTGAGAAAGATGAATTAATTTCAAACCAGAATGTAGCCAATGAACACTTCGTAGCATGTAAAAGTGAGCAGGGAAAGGGCTCAGTTTGCTGCTTTTAGGGACAACAGTGATGATCCATTTACAGTTAAAACATCCCCATAGAAGGGGGAACCCAAATATGAGTGGGGGATACTTCAGCCTGTCTTCTACAGCCAGTACCACAGAATGTCTCTCTCTGCACCCAAAATGCTTTTAAATGATAATGATAAATTCAAGGAAAGAAAAATTTTAAAAAAAGGGAGCAGATTATCTAGATTTGTATAGCAGCTTAAAATAAATACACATTTCAGCTACTCTTCCTATGGGATTCATGTTAAATACTCAGTTACCTGAGGTATAGAATTTCTTGTGTGAAGAGTTTTTGTAGAAATGGTGTTAATGCCATACACCATTCAACTTCACCTTAAAAATGGTCTATTCACACCTCTTAGCATTGCAGTAGTTCTGACCAAACAGCTCACCATGTTTTTTTTTTTTTGTTTTAAATCTCTGCACAAGTGAACTCTGAAGTTAGAATGGTAATTTGCATCCCTGTTAGATAGTTACCCACTTCCAAGGTTTCCATTAGTGTTTAAAATGTTTTAATGTGGCAGCACATTTCAAAACAAAAGAACATTTTTTAAATAGAGTATCATTTTATATGCACTTAATAATCTTAAAGTCTAACAGGACAGCATACAAATTGAAGAATTAAAGCAGATATAGCTCATTGAAGTTGATGTAGTATATCAAGTTTTTGCTAAAACAAAGTCAAGTTAATAAGAGTCACAGCCAGGAGAAGCAAAAGTTGTCTAGACTGGGAGTAGAATGTTTCTGAAGTGTTGTGGGAAGTGATCCCAAAGCCTTCCTCATGAAGTCCTAAAGCCTTCTTTAAGTGAAGAAGCCTTCTTTGCTCATTATTTTCCAAGTTTTTTTAATCCCAAGCGGGATGTTGCAGTTCCTGACTTGCAGAGAGCTCGCTGGGCTCCCAGGGCTGCAGGCAGGCAGTGAGCCCTTCTCAACTCTGAGCTCCATGGGGAACTGTCTGTACATGCTGGAGAGCCCCAGTGTCTGCTGGCATGAAGGAACACACTGCTCCTTTCCCACTCACCTAGAGCAGTGCTCCACTTTCAGATGAGTTTTTTAACAGCATCAGAAGCTGAGCAGGCTGAATATTGTGCAGGTGAAGTTGAGAGATTTTCAGTTAAATCGAGCACTCTTCCTCCTTTGACCTCATTTGTTTTCTTTTATCATTTCATGAGTTTGTTATTAGCATTTTACCTTACAAAGCGTTTGGGAATAGCTTTTCTTTGTGTGAATAACCTTGTCTAAATGCAAACAGTAATATTTTAAAGCAAACACAATTGTGGGGTTTGGCTATCTGATATTCACCATTCGTTCTCTGCTCTTCTCCTGTGTAAAAGGTTTTAGTTATCTAGCCAGGGAGAGAAGCATGACCCAGAATTTATGACTTTGAATGTAGGTCCCAGTTTCATTTCACCTAACCTTAGATAATTCAACCCATTAAGCTGCTTCAGAACCTTCAGAATCCGATTAGCAACTTGGAGAGTCTCTGTTGACAGTTTAAGTAGTTTTGTTAGGCAGGCTCTCAAATTAGGTATGCAGTCAGGCCTTTTCCCTTTGTGCCCTATTCTCAATTAGTTTTCCAGCCAAATTCTTCAGATTTAAATACAAAATCCTTACTAAGCAGGCCAACATATCAAATACATAATGAAAATTCTAAGTCTTCTCACAAGTGGAAGCAGAAGACTTGTACAGAGAGAATTTGGAATTGCTCAGGAGCTGCTATATTGGGATTCCAGGAGTTGGAGTTCTGTGCCTGTGGATTTTTCTGGTTTGTTTCTTTTGACTGTGATATACAGTAACAATAAATGTAAGAAAATATTGAGTGACATTCTTGTGAATTGGATTCATTTGGAAAGCAAATAGAATTTGGATAAAAATAAAAGTTTGGTTCAGATTTTCAAAAAGTTTCACTCCAGAAAAACTGAGCTTCCCAAGAATTAAAGCTATCCACTTGGCTAAGACAAGAAAATCATAATATTGCACTCCAAAAATGATGACATTAATATGACTGTGTGAAGATCTGCATGTTATCAGGTGCCACAACTCAGAGAAATCTGGTATACTGAAGTCCCATATTAAGAAGAGGAGAAAAAAAATTTGCAGTCCCAAAAAACGCCCCAAACCCCCAAATTATTTAAATTTTTTGAAATTTAAGTAAACACATGTATTGGAATGCTATAGTACTAAGCACATGTCAGTTACAATCATCTTTCACATTTGAGTGATTTATTGATGTTAGTGGAAGTATGTATTTAGGAAAATGCTTCAAGCTTGGGCCTTCAGTGTTCCTTGTTATCCAACCATTCAATCCAGGATGATGTGAAATTACTGAAATTGCAACAGGCACATTCCAAGTTGGCACAGGGAGAGTAACTTGGTGCCAGGTGAATGAGCTGGACACTATGTGTGAGTTTTTTGTGGAGCCTAAGGAAATCTGGTTTTGCAGAGGAACTTCTTCGTTCCCACATTGCCCACTGGTGGTCTCCAGATGGGGAAAGACTGGCCTTCCTGACCATCAATGACTCCCTGGTGCCCAACATGGTTATTCCCCGCTTCACAGGAGCTCTGTATCCAAAGGGAAAGCAGTATCCATATCCTAAGGTAAGATGAGTGGGGATCCAGCCCCCACCTCCTCTTCTGTGTTCACTGATAGTATTCAGCCATGTGGAAAGAGTTTCCAGACAGTGACAGAGGCTGATTTTATTCATGATGCTTTTCAGTAAATAATAATTACTTTTTTTTTTCCAGTAGATTATAACACCTGAAAAGAAACTATCAGAGTAGGAGACAGTAGAGAAACTAATTTGAAGTAATTTAATTGCTGATATTTGGCTTGGTAAAATCAATCCAGCACCTCAGAGAGAAGGGTAATGCATTTAAAGGACTGTGTAGGAGGAATATCCAGCCCCAGCTGTGCTGGAGTCAGACACTCTGTGTCTGAGCACAAGGCAAGTTCCTTCACAGATACAGAGATCTCAGTAGACTGTGCTGTTATTAATAAATGTGACAGACTGGCATTGAATAAGATAAGCCACAGTAACATATTTTCATGGCCATCAAAAAGAGAAAAAAAATAGGACTATCAATGTTTTAGAAGATTTGGAGAAGGGTTTTTAGATTTGTTTTGGAAAGTGAAAGAACAGCCCAGACAGGGATAATGCCTGAAATCACTTCTCATTTTCTGGGGATTTTCTGGTGAGGTGCCTCCAGATCTGTTGTTTTCATCTTCCAGCTGATCAGTTTATCCAGCCCTTGCACACAGTTTCAAAGTGTCTGGGTTCCTTTCTGACAGCTCCACCTATATGGTGCTCCTCTGGCATTCAGAGGAAGTTTATTGAGAGCTAAATTCTTGTTACCTTGCTATTCCTGCTACTGCTTTTTGGTGATGAACCTTTATTCTTGACAGCTGAACAGTTAGACTGTACCAGGCACTATGAAACAATAACATACATTATACAAATAGAATATCTTTGTGCTATGAAATAATACTCTGAAATAATGAGACAACAGTAATTTTAGGCATAGCTTATATGCTTGCATTGGCAAAAGGCCTTGAGTGACAGAGCAAAGAAAAAAAGAAATATTTTTAAGTCAGCTTTGTAAACAAGAAAGGAGTAATTCCATTTCATTAGCAATTCAGCATAAAAGTGATACACAATACTACTTCAGTAATCTCATTAATGAAAAAACATTATCTTTATTTAATGTCTCCATTTAATACAAATTTAGCTGCTCGTTAAACATCATTAATTGGTAATGAAGCTGGTGGTGCAGCAACAGAGATTACAAAAAAGATTTGGTCTTTAGTATAGAGTGCAACCATCAGAGAAAATTATCACTAGGATTAAAAAAAATAAAATCAAACACATGATTTTGTGAGCACTGGAACATGCTCATCATGTCTATGTCATACACACAGATTGTATTCTTAAAAAGAAAAAAAACTTTTTTTTTTCTTAGCAGTGTTAAAAACACAAAAATGCCACTTACTTGTCCTCCATACCACTCAGAAATGAGTGGATGCAGCATTCAGACTTTATTTTGAGAAAAGCCCAATTTCTAAAAGGAAATTGTGGGTGTATTTCAGCCTGTGAAGAGCCAAGCATACAACTTTGTCATTTACTAGAGTAAATCTGTAGAATCGGTGATTTTTACCTTTTCCTTCCATTATTGAGCAGGAGTCAGCTCCACTGAGGAACCCACTTCATTCTTTGTATCCCAAAGAATTTTTGTTTTTTATCCCAAAGAATTTTTGTTATGTGGTGTAATTCCTGTGGTGTGAAACTGAAACTTGGTGATGGCATGTCCAGGACAGGGATGTGGGACCAGCAGCACCTCCCTGGAGCCCTTCAGAGCCTCTCTTCCTATTTCCATTGCTTTCCTTCATCTCAGGAACATCCCAAAGTTACGAGCTGTGTTATGGGAGAAGGATGATTCCCACCTCCCCATAGATCCTCAGGATTTATCAGACTCTTCCCAGTGGATATCCATCAAACTGCCACGCTATTCCCTTTTAGCCACAAGAAGCATTTTGTTTCCCTTGGAGCTGGCCTGCCAAAGCAGCTGGCTCCTGGCACAGGCCAGAAATTGAGATTTTCAGATCAGCAAACAAGGGAAGGAAGACTGAGGGGAAATGGTGAAGAAAAAGAGAGGAGGAAGAGGAAGAATGCTATCCCAGACTGAGGTAGTGCAGCTTTTCAGAAGAAGGAGCAATAGCATCTGGAAAAGGCTTAGCTGGAGGCTGGATTTACCTGCAGATTTAGGAACTGACTGTGTTTTGGCAGCTGACTTCACTGAACTGGGCAAGGCCACTTCTAGTGCTGGTCACTTGCTCTGCACAGGAAAGTCTTCCATCAGTAAAGGATGGTGAGAGAATCACTCAACACTTCATATTTTTATCTGTGTGATGCATATGGCTATGAAATTAATTGTTCAGATTCAAGATACTTGAACTTTAAAAACTTTTCATTATTATAAAAATACTGCATTATGTTAATAAGTGAGTCTGCTTAGCTGTCACTGATTCAGTGCCTCTAAAACTCCTATTTATTTTTTCTTTTCCAAAGGCAGGTCAAACAAACCCCACAGTAAAGCTGTTTGTAGTTAATCTGTATGGACCAGCACATACCCTGGAACTGATGCCACCTGACAGCTTTAAGTCAAGGTATATAATTTCATGGTGAAATGTTTTATGGTAATTGTTCCCAAAATAATCAGGATGTTAACAGTGGCCAATTATTCACAACTGTTACAACATTCCTAGGCTGGTGTAGCTCTCTTCTACACAAATCGAGGTACTCTAATTTATTGCAGGAATAATTGAATAGTGAATTATGACTTGCAATTATTAATGTCAACTGGAATGCTTACTGATTGTGTTAGTAAGAGAAATTGTTTTGAATGTGTTGAGCATTTTGAAATATTTTCTTACTATTGATGGGCCACAACTGAAAAACATAATAAAATCTCCTACTACTTCCTTACCCTTCATTAATTTAAACAGTGCTGTAAGATCTGAAATAGATTTCTTGCCATCAAGATCAGCATCTTCACTTTCCTTAATGGCATTAAAGTTTAAGTGTCAGAAGGAGCAAAGAAGTTAAGCAAGAAAGCAATGTGTAAGAAAAGATCCCCAAGAAAAAGACAATCTTGAAAATGTTTTTCAGATGTTATGGTTTCACTGCAGGGTTTTCAGATTCGTTCTGCCTCCTCAGCAGATGGAAAGTAATAGTAGACTCAAATATGAATGTTAGTATTTTAAAACTTTGTCTTCTTGAAGCTGAAGCCAAACCTGTGGAGCATCTTTGCCAGTTCTTGATAAAGATACTGCTGTTGTTCAGTTGATAAAAGTTCTGGCTTGCTAGTGCATGAGAAGACTGAGTAAATCTATTTAAACCTGGGGGAAAAAGTTAGTTTCTTCTACATTTTAACTATAAGTATAATTTCTGTGCTGTAAAACTTAGAAAGATTGTATAATTGTAAGCCAAATTGTGAATTTGACTTGGTATTTCAATAACAATCTTCACACTGGCCATCAACCCATATATGCCCATGTATCAATATTTATAGAGGTATGAAAAATGTGCTTTAAGCAGGCTTTTCTAGAGTGAAAAATCTTTGGTTTGCAGTGATTGGGAGTTTGATTTTTTGCTAAAGTATTAGCTTTTTTTAGTAAAAGTAGTAGCTACCTTTAGCAGTCAGTTTATTTCAGTGCATTTCTTTCATTATGGAGTTGTTAGTAAATAGGTTGTGGGAGGCTGTCAGAATTAAATTGAGTGGTTCATTATCACATATAATTTTAAGGATCTTTCAGGGCAGAAACATTTTAGAAATAGGTGTTGTACAGGTAGATCATAGCCATCTGCTGTTATGGAGAACTTCACCCCTACACAGGAAAAACCATAGAAATGGGAAGGGAGGGGGAAAGGGAAAGGTAAAGAGGTTCTGTTAGTTAACCAGAAAAAGTAACATTTAGATTCTCAACTTGTCCCAAATTGTGTCTGGTGTAGGAGCTTTGAAGACATAAAACTGTTTGCCTGATTTTTAGAACATCTGGGAACTTGATGTAAGATTGAATAAATTAAATTAAAAATTCGATGCATGAATTCAATGAAAAATTCATTTTCTTCTTTTAGGGATCCTGTAAAGGTGCTTGGTAATATTTCCCAAGTTGTGTTCAGGCTATTCTGATATAAAGATAGGGATAACACTTGTAAATTTTACTCCTGAAAGTTTCATTCTGTAGAAAAATGTACCACCTACTATGCACTATTAATGCCACAAAAAAACTGAGAGTCTTCCTTCAGATATGTGGTTGTATCTCATGCAATTACTGTTTCCCCCTTGGTGCTTCCATTTGTGTGCAGTTATGTTTTCTTCAGTGACAAACATAATTTAGAATTTTGCTTCAGTCCTTTGTCCAGAAAGCAATTAGTTTTTTCCCTCTTAAAGTGGGGTTGTGATGAAGTTGGGGGTGTCTACAATAGAGCCAGAGAAGCTTGGAGACAAACTGATTGCTCTCCTGCTCTCCTGCTTGTGTCACCTGGTGTCATGGTAGATCTTGTTTTACTTGTGCATACGTTTTTGCCCCTCAGTAAGATCAAACTTTTGTTAAAGAAAAAAAAAAAAAGGAAAAGGTAAATATTAAGACTCAGAACATACTTCAAGTCTCCATTTCTATTTATCATTCTGGTATCCAAGTGTGAAAATATCTGTTTTACTCGAAGTCAGACGTGAAAGCCAGAGGAATCTGTGCGTGGTGGGTTGTTCAGGTACGTTCTGCAAACACAGCAGCAGGCTGGGTGAAGCCACAGTGCACTCCTGGCTCCTGCCTCTCCTGTGTGCAGCTTTGCAGCTGGTGCTGCTCAGCATCTTTGATCTAGTAAGGAGGCTTTTGAATGTTCAGTTTAAAGCCTGTTGTCAAAGAGTAATGAGATCTCTATCAGTAATAGATTAAAAGCCTAATTATATTCAAGTTAAGCCCCTTGTTTTAAAGGGGGTCTGAGTTTTTTTCCAGAGGAGCTCACTCCACTGTTGCACATAACTCAGCTGGACTGTGAGAGCTGCCAGCTGCCAGCAGGGGAGGAGGGAAGAAAATAGCTGGGTTGGGTGACAGACTGCAACAGGTCTTCTCTTAACATCCCCAGCCTGGCAGCTCACCAGGGTCTTGGGAGGAGGGAGGCAAATGCCCCATACCACGAGCCCAGGGAGCCTCATGTGCTCAGCCAGGGTTGTTAAGGGCCAGGCACTTTGGCTGATATTTGTTAAGAAAGAAACAGGAAGACATTGACAGTGAGAGGGACCTCCCCTTTATCCAGAAGTCCTGTTACAAAATATTTGTTATTTTATAATTTTGAAGTAGCTGCACTCTAATATTACAGAACTTTTTTTTTTTTTTTCTTTGGCAGTAGGACTGGATTATTTTGCAAAAATGTGTCTCATCTGAAGTTATTTGTTGTTGGAAAATACTGGCTTCTGTTGGAATTCAGTGTTTGTTTCTAAGCTGGCTGGAAAGTACACAGTTCATGTGTATTTGCAAGCATATGTTTCACAGTTGGTAAAGTTTGTGTATATATGCAAAAATTTCCCAGGGGAGCATCACACTGAAGGACTGAGCCATCCCACTGGTAGGAACACAGATGCTGGACATTTGGGGTTATTTTCTCTATCCTTTAGTACTAGCACTGTCATGCAGTACAAATTCAGCATGTGAATGAACTGTATATATGGAATTTTTTTTTTTCTAAAGTCTAATCTGAACTACCAGTGATCTGAACATTGTGTTTTCAAATGTTTTGCTTAGGGAGTATTATATCACCATGGTGAAATGGATAAGCAACACCAAGGCTGTGGTGAGATGGTTAAACAGAGCTCAGAATATCTCCATCCTTACAGTTTGTGAAACCACAACTGGAGCTTGTACCAGGGTAAGTTTTTTGGGATTTTTTTTTTCCCAAGGTCTCTTTTCAAGGTTTCTTCTGCATTTTGTCTTCATATTCAGAAAATGATATTTGGAAATCAGTTTGCAGATGCAGTAGTTGCAAGCTGAATATAATTAGTCAACAGGGAGGAAATGGATGTGAGAAAATTCCGAATGTGGTGAAATGAGTTCATGCAATTAGCAACTTTGAGTGACACTTTCAGAATTACTAAGCTTTGTTCATTCATTAGCTTTTTGGAAGCTGCAGTTGCTGAACATCATGTACTTGAGATAGAGCTAGAGCAGTGACAAGCTTGTCCTCTGACAGATATTTTCACCTGACTGGTTTCTCCCCTCTCCCCCTGCAGAGTTTCGTTTTAGAACTTTCTGTCTCTCACAGCTTACATACACTTAAGGAAAAGGTGTAAAATTCTCATAACTCCTTCAAATTTGATTGCAGAATTAAATAACTTCAGAAAAAAATCAATTGAAAGGCAGTGGGGATATTTAATTTTTGAATGTAAGCCAAACTGAAATGCATTTTTCTCTTTGAATCCAGACACATTCCACCCCTGGACCCAGACTTTGACTTCTGACACTCCTGCATTACATCTCCCCATTTTCTCAGTCAATCTTGCATCTTGAATGCACTTGGCTGCTGTCCCATTCTGAGTCACAATCTCTTCTCAGAACCAGCTGAAAGTATAAATATTTTTTATACATGCTGATATCAGTACCAACAGATGCTCCAGAGCAGAGGGTATAATTTGGCAGAGTAAATGGTTATGAGTGATTAATGCTGGCCTCTGAGTCAAAAGGCTCCCATCAGTGTCTGCTACTGGAGTCAGTCATGTTGAAGTGTTAGAGGTTATTTCCAAGCTCGTCTTCTTTTGCTGCATATTACAGGGTGCTTTTCCTCACTCAGAAACTGTGAATGAATCCCCAGAGTGTGGATTAAGATTGTGACCATGGAGATTGTGTTGCTTTTCACCTGGTACCTGTGAGCCTTTTGTCTTTTTATTAAGAAAGTTGATCCTGAATCACTGCAGCTGCTTCTGAGAGGGAAACCTTTATGTGCTCCAAGGTCAATTGGACTTGTTGGAAGTATCTGGGGTGCTGTAATCCAGAACATAATGTGAGAGAGAGAGACTGAGAAGTCCCACTCCAGAATACTTGGAGTGCAGCAAAGGACATTTTTAGGAGGGTGAGGAAGGACAGTGATGCACTGTCACCATTGCGAGCACAGCCCAGGCCTGGCTTATCCTGGAGGGTTCCTACCCTGCATCCTCTGGGATAAGGTGATGCTCTTGAAATCACTAATGGATGAGGAAAGCCTAAATATTGTGAGGATTTAGCATTGTATCACACAATTTCAGCTATAAACCCTTTTTTTCCTCCCTAGGATGTTGCACACATCCTTGGTTTCAAAATGGAGTGTATAAAACCAACTGCTGCAGTAGCTACAGATTTTCATTTTTCAGGCTATATACATACAGATTCTTCTATAGCTAATAAATTTTCATTACTTCACTGTGACTATGAAAATTTGCAGCAGTTGATGTATATTTTTTTCCAGCAATGTGTGCATGATATTTGGCTGTTCTGTTGTTTTTTTTTTTTTATTTTCAGATGTGAAATATGAGTATGAACAATAAAACTCATTAATTTCTTTTTATTTTTTTATCATCACTAATGCCACACTACAACCCATTAAAGCACAGGATTGTGATTTGAAAAGGTCTCACAATTTGAGCTTGATGCTGGCTGCTTGCCATTGTTGATGAAGGACCTAAAATATCCAGTTGTCAGATGATGCCTAGAGGTAAAAAACAAATAGAACTGCCTGTGTAAAGCTTCTTCATAGCTGATCAGAAAGGACTGAAATGGCATTCTTAGTTCCCCTGTGGTGTTCTACCAAAAACTCTGAATAAAACAGCTGACTTTCTAATTAAATTATCATTTGTTTCAGTGCAAGTGCCAGCAAAGAGACGAGGAGATTGTAACACAATAGAAAAAAAACCAAAAAACCACTAAATAGCTAGAGACCTTTTGCTGAATGTGGAAAATATTTTTTATCTATAGCTATTCCATAAAAGCAATTTTTTCCTTTTTTTTTTTTCCTTTTAGAAATATGAAATGCAGTCAGATCTGTGGCTTCCTAAACAGGTACAGTATAAATTCTGTTTCTGGGTGCATAATGCTTAATTGTTTCATTGTCACTTTTATTTAACTGTGTGTTATTTTATAAGCCAATAAAATCTTGAGACCTGTGAGGGTTTTGGAGGCAATTTTCCCTTCAGTTTCTGGTCTGCCTGGATTCAGTTCAGTAAGCATTTAGATGAACAGCTGATTAACTACCTGAGTCTGGGATGGTGGAAGACAGACCAGATGAATCCCATTCCAGGCATGTCCTACTTACTGTGGTTTGTTTCTGATTTGAAAATGATCTCACCAAATTAAAGTAGAAGGAGTTCAAAGAGTAGAGTTCATATGGGATATAATTGGAATGAGAAAGTAAAATATTTCTAAATTCACACCCAGAACAATGTGTTTAACTAATATGTCAGCCAATTATTCCACTTTCATAGCTTCAGAAGAGCTGTCCAATAACTGGATGAAGCACATTCTATTTAAACCACATTTCAGGCTTCATTTTGCAATGTGCAAATGAGAAATCATTTCAACAAAAAAAAACCCTATGCTTTAATAGCAAGCCATTTTCCTTTAATAATTCTGTGCAAAGCCAGACATGGAGAGATGGTGTCACATCAGGCTACAATTTGTTGTAAAAACCTGATTTAAAATATAACTTAATGTGCTTATTTTTTCCATACAATTTTATCAAAATCAGTGGGTGTTAAACATGTTCTCAGTGAGTCTAAACCATTGAAACTTTTGTTCTCCTCCTCAGCAGTAGGAGGTATCTGTGTCATTATTTGTATTTCCATAAAGACACTGTGGTGGGAAGTCCCCCTGCCTTAGGAATGAGATTGCCAGAGCTTTCACTGTGAGGAAGAGTTGTGCAAGGGCTGTAACCCATGCTTTAGAGCAGGATTGCACATGGCATGAACTATATTCAGCTTTAGCCACCACATTTTTGTTTCACTTAGCAGAATACACTTATAACCTAAGGATGTTTTCTCCAGCTGACTTCTGAGCACAGCAAAACCAAGGAGACAAAAAAAAGTAGGCTGATGTTGTGTTAAGAAGTGTAATGAGAAGTGTGCCAGGCTAAGGCAATGTCCCCTTTGCAGAATGAAGAGCCTGTGTTCTCCAAGGATGGCAGCGAGTTCTTCATGACCGTGCCGGTGAAGCAGGGCGGCCGCGGCGAGTTCCACCACATAGCCATGTTCAGTGTGCAGGTAGGGCTCTGGTCAGGCTGAGGTGACATCCTGCTGGGTATCTGGGACTTCTATGGCCCAGGCAAAGGCCTGAACTTCACTTTAATCAGAACAATTGTGCCATGGTCATCTGTCCTGTCCAGGTTGTCTCTCAGTGCAGTGGGATGTATTTATAACTTCTTCCAGAATAAACACTAATTTTACCTTCTCTAAATACACTGTACATGCATATTTTTAAATAACAACTTTAAATGTCTATTCAGAATCTGCTCTTAGAGAACAGTAAAGGGAGGCAATACCCAAACTTAAAGTTTCTGTGAAAGTTAGGACACTTTTATTACCCTTTGCAACATTTTTCAGCAGCTTCCATTTCCCAGGGTCATTACTTTTTCCAAAGAAGAATCTGAAAGAAGATAAATTTGCAGTGTGACTTTGAAGGTCACCAGTATGAAGTTGAGATGAACTAATAAAGGAAATTATGCCCTGGAACGGAACACTCCAAGGCATCTATTTAAATCATCAGAGCATTAATCCAGGTGCTTTAGCAGAGCCCTATGACATAGGAGGGATTACCAAGGTACCCAAAACATCAAAATAGCAGATTTGTGCCAGGCAGCTCTGTTATCTGCCTTCATGAGAGTGTTCTGGTATGAATGTTATTAAGTCTGAAATATGTTCACACTACACTGCAGACAGAACAAGAACAAAGAACTTTAATGACAGTTTAACCTGAAGAAACAAGAACAAAGATACTCATTCACTAGAGTAAATATATGAGGAAAGAGTCAGTGAAGATAAAAGGGATCACAGACATGTCAAATTCTATTTCCCAAAGAAAACAGTAACTCAGATGACAGTCTGGTAAAGGTGTACTGATATAATAACCACATAAAAATTCACACATGAGCAAAACCATTTAGTCAATCAAGTCTTATTTTGTTTTCTTTCACAGTATGAATAAGTACCTTTAAAACACATGAAATAATAATTATCTGGATCTGAAAGTTTGCTTGTAACATTCCCAAGGATTATAAAGATACAATCAAGTTTCCTTAACCTTGTAGACTCTGACATTTCTCACTACTAAAAAGCCCAGGAAACTTGATCCTGATTCAGGAAAATATTTAGGGAAAGATTAAGCCCACTCCTATTCAGTAAGGTAATTAAATACATGCCTACTTTTAAACACCTCTTTTAATTCCAGCAGAATAATATTTAAAGTAAAGCCTATGTTCCAGAATTTAGTATTCTGTCCCTTTTAAGCAGAATTAGAGCCCTGGGTACTGCACAGCTCCAAAACTAAAAAAATACTTCTATTTTGCCTGCCATCAGCATGAATAAACAAATCTGAATGGTATCACCAATGACAAATTTGGCTTTAAGCATGCAGCTCCTCCTGAGAAAAAGGAAATGTGATATCCCATGTATCAGCCATTATTCATCAGTAAGCAACATTCTGCGTGGTAATGGGGCTGATACAGAGCAGTAAAGGGCAGGAGATATGTTTATATGATGTGTTTTACACACTGCATTAATCTGATTGTCCATTATTTCTAAAGCAAACACAGAGGCATAAAAAGTATATTAACCGTTGCACATAAAGCCCTTTGTCACATTAGATGTTTGTCACACCTTGTGAGAGCCACAGCAGCACAGCAGGTGCCCTGCAGAATTTAAAGCAGTCAGCAGATCACCAGCACCCAGATGGTCACAGCATTTCTGTGATGGAAAAGGGTAACCCTGGAATTGAGCAGTGGGGTTCTCATTCCTTCTCTGCATGTGCCACTCAGTAGAGACATCAGCCCCTTGACAGAGAGCAGCTTTCATGTGCAGGAAAGTGAAAACAGAACCAATGTGGCCTTGCAGGGATAAAAGAAACAAATTTTAATGGCTCATTTTAATTTAATCACTGACGCTGATTTCTCAATCTTACAACAAATGCTGGTTTTTCTCAGACTGCATTTCTTTGGCTGCATTTCAGGAAAGCACATGTCAATGACACAAAGCACGTTGGCAGAGGCATCTAATTAAATCTTTATGCAGGGAGAAGTTACTGTCTGAAAGGTTATTGTCTATCATAGATTATTTACTGTCTGAATGGAGAGGGCTGGATGTGTGGGTTACTGTTTTCAAATGCTTTTAATAACTTATGAAATATTTAAAAGAAACTAATCTCAAAATGGGATTGAATCATGTCTTATGTATCTAGACATTTCTTTCATGGAGTTTTGCAACTCTAGAAAGTCTCTTCTTTTTCCAACCACAAAATAAGAATTATAAAGTAACTTTAATGGATCAAGGCAATAACTTTCTGCAAGCTTCATAAATTATGTATTATGGCTGTAACCTTGAAAAATAACCATGTTTATTAGCATTTGGCTGTGCTTTTTATTGCTGTTTTTTGTTAGATTCTGTGATCTTAATATTTGAATCTATTTCAGTAGTTGCAGCTTCTCTCTCTCTAGAGAAGGAATAGTCACTGACAATAAATCACTAATATGTATTTTAATCATTCTTGGAGACAGCACTGAATATGAGAATCTTCCTGAACAGGGAGCCCTCATCATAAACATATGTACAGCACCTAGAACAATATCCTGATTTCATTTGGTACTTGCAAGGCTTGTCATAGAGTTGCTACCTCCTTCTTTCCTCATGGATCTGTTTGGAAATAGATCAGTTCCAAGGGGCTTGGTTCTGCCTTGCCAGCTCCCAACATATCTCATAGGGTATCTTTGAGCATTTGCTTTTTAGTTATTGCTGCTGTTGATGTGGAGCTCAGGGCACAGTTAAGAAATACATGGATTAAGAAAAAAAAAGCCAACCTTTTTGACAGTTTATGACTTTTTGTAACCACTGTGTATCACCTCTGAAATGTCACCTCTTTTCTTTGTAAAGTTTGTCTCAAATTTGAAAACTAGAAATATGTATATCCAGGCCAAGCATAATTACCCTAATACAGAAAAATCCACATAAAATATGTCCAAGCTGTGAGGGTTGAAGTTTTAATCTCCAGGTGCCTGAACCACGATTTTACCTTTGGCACTGGGAAACACCCTCAGATGAGCTTCTTCCTTAGGTTTTGTTGTTTTTAATCTGTGTCTGATGAAGAGTCTGCTACAACTTCCAGCCAAAGGATTGGTTTTACCTGCATTGCATCCTGACTTCTGTTGTTTGTTAGCATGGGGGCAACTGAAAGAAAAATTGTGCTGAAAATAGATTATTTTAATGACTTTGAAAGGCTTAGAGATAGGAGGGAAAGGGTAAGTGAAGTTCAGGCCTGTCAAAATGTGAGGTTTGTGGTTTAAAGATGTTATGTTGCATATTAAAGTTTAAAAAGCTGTAATCAGTAATGACATGTGCAGGCAATCCTGCTAGGCAAAGAAGAATGCAGCAAGGTGAAAGTCAATGTTTTCCATCTCTCAACAGGCTAAAAGTGAACAAATCAGTGTGAGACACCTGACATCAGGGAACTGGGAAGTTATCAAAATCCTGGCATATGATGAAAATACTCAAAATATGTAAGCATTGTTCCCTTTTTTAATAAAAATATTCGTGTTATTAAAGTTGAATCCATTTAACTCAAAATTAAACAACAATATTTCTTTCATTTTGGAGCATGGCCATAACTTTGACACACCTCAGTACACAAGGTGCAGTTTTAAGACAATTCATCTGCCATTCTTTTCCTAAATGCTTTTATATGCAGAGGGAAAGAATCACACCATGATATCACTTGACTCTGTATTTTTCAGAATAAAAAGAATCAACACACAGTGCAGCAGTAATAACATTTTGGTAACTTCTTTCCTGGAATCCAGATAAGAAGTCAGAGTAAATTTTTAGTACTTGATAAAATATCACATCTTTACTGCATGAGGTCTCAGAGACCTTTTGGGGCTCTGATCCAACTTTATAAATTCAAATTATTTGTAGAGTTTATCAGCCACTTGAGGGGATTGCCTTGCCCTCCTTCTACCTGCCAAGCAGAAACTATTGGAAGTCTGATCAGAGAAACACCAAGGGCTTGTCTTGGTGGTCTTGCAAAGTCTCTTTCCACTCATGCAAAATAGATAGAAGAAAAAGTTGGTTTACAGCTCAGAAAGGCTCTCAGATCTCATAAGACTTATTGTAATATATGACATAATTTCATTGTGACCTTTATCTACTACTTGGATTTATATTGCAAACTCTTGGAGTGAAGCAGAGTCTTTCTCTTCTGTATTTTTAATATGCAGAGAGGTGTCCTGGTTGCTATTGGAGCACCTGGGCATGACAGGAATTAAAACCATGAAGTCCTGTTTTCATCACTGTTTTAGCAGGAAATGGTATAGCTTCTGAAATGATGAAAAATACAGCTTCTGAATGGTAATGAATGGTATAGCTTCTGAATAATCTGTATGTTGGATCTAAGTTTAATCTTGGAATTTGGGTTTATATATAAGTATTTGATCTTCATGGATATTTGTGAATTTTTAATTTTTAAAAATGCTACTTACTCACTTCTTTTAATATCACCCAAATCAGACAGTTTACCAAACTGAGTTTAACTTTTTTCCTCTTTTGAACACAGTTATTTCTTAAGCACTGAAGAGTCCCCAAGAGGAAGACAGCTGCACAGGTAAGAGACACATGAGGCTGTGTTATCAGATTTTTCACTCCGAGCCATAAGTGTTATGGTGCTTGGGCAATCATTTACATTGTGTAAAAAACAGTATGCTTTAGCTATAACAAGGAAAGAACCACAGCTTTTCAAAATTAAAATTGCCATTTTCTAAAAAATTGAAAAGTTTCTAACACAAAATATTTTTAACACTTACATCTTTACTAGTGCTTTATAAGATCTAAAAAGTTGAACCTAAGTACAAGGATTTAACTTGTGTTTTAAAAGTAATCAAAATTTTCTAAATAAAATATTTATAGGGTTTAATCATGTAACTTAAAGTTTGGAGGAAATCACCTCATTTTCAGTGCTTAAATCTGAGGTTAGTGAGGTTTTCATGGTTTTCTGCTAGTGCTAATGTTACCCCCAACAGTGTGAGTTCCTGCAGTGCCAGTGGAGTTTGGGGCAGCTTTTGGATCCTGTCCACAAAGCCAAGTTTACTTTATTGTATTTTTTTCCAATGTAAAATGTCTCTGATCATTTTCTTCCCCCAGTGTATCAACAGTGGGGTCATTGAACCGTCAGTGTCTCTCGTGTAACTTCTTGAAGGACCAGTGCACATACTTCAGTGCAAAGTTCAGCCCCATGAACAGGCATTTTCTCCTGCACTGTAAAGGTAAGGCAAATGCACAGGGTGCAGTGCTCCTTGCTTCTGGATTAATGTATTCCCTTGAGAAGGGCATTAGGCTGGAGTCTAACACTGAGCTCAGCAGTGGATTACCCAAAGTTCTGTACAGAGCCTATTCTAAGGCTGCAAGTAAAGATGTTCTGTGAAATAGCTAAATTATGAGTGATGTCAGAAAGCTGCTCCAGTGCTGACTCCTCTGTCCAAGTAAAGGACATCAACTTATAGTCACCCTAAATAGAAATCTTTCATCAAAAAATTCAGCATTTTGCTGATGGTACTGGGGTTAGTGACAGTTTGTTATTTTATATATTGGGATTGATCTTGTGTGACTATACCTAGTTAAAAAATGAGAGCCTGTGTTCTCTAGCAGTGTTTATACACATGTATGTGCAGTGTATTTATTCAGCCTCATAATTATGTGTATGGGTGTATCTTCCAAAAAACAGCTGTGGTTGAATCCCCAGAGTCAGATCCTCTATATCAGTGCAATTGTAATAAATCACTCACAGTGTTTTCCTGTTAGCTGCATTCCAGTAGAACTAAATGGCACCAGTTGGCTTCAGAATTTCTATATAAATAAAAAACTAAAACCATCCCACACAGAGAAATTTATAACCTGCACACAAGAAAAAAACACTGATATATAAGTGGTGAAATGGGACAATGCATAATAAAGTACATAGGTAGACCTGTTGCCCTTGAAACTTGCAAGATTTTACACCAATCCCTTCAGTATTTTTTCATAGCTAGGATCAGACTGCAAAGAGTAGAGGACAATTCATCTGAAATACATATGAATAGCTCATTTTATATTCATGCTTTTTTCTCTACTTCTTTCACAACTCTCCTTTTTTTCCCCCCACAAAAATAAAATGCCTGCTGACTTGAGCATTGAATGCATCCAAATAAAGAAACTATGAATATATATTGGCTAAAATAAGGGGTTTGTTTTTGGTTTTGCTGGTTTTTTGTTGGTTTTTTTTGTGGAAATGCACCTACAGTGCATAGCTGATGAGAAGAAGAATGTACAAACTGTATGGTTTATACATGGTTCAATCTGCAGCAGAAGTGATGGAGCTAATCTGAGTGGTCCTTCTCTGAGTAATGAGCTCCTCATGCTTTAAGCAGAGTTTTCCCTTGTACTTGATGTAATCCCTATGGGGTAAATCTCATATTTTTGCAAGAGAGAGGGGTTGATAAATTGGGAAGAGTGTTTTGCCCTGAATCAGCAATGTGCTGGGGTCCAGAAGCATCTTGTTACTATTTTAGCAAAGTGTATTCAGCCTGTAATTTTTAATGTGCTTCTTTGATATAAAAATGTGGATGCCAGTAGGGGCTTGTGCATGTGATTACTCACAAGCTCACGACTTTCAGTGACTTTGGCAGTTCTCTGAGCTGGCAAGGCTGTAGATCGTCCTCCCAGGGTTAAACCTACAGTCCACTGAGTTGCAGTAGACTACCCTGAGCTGTAGATGTTGGGCAGAGATGCTGAACTGTCATTAATTTTTTTCTGCCTCTGACATTAATGTAGAGTTAGTGCTGGCTGGGAGTTACTCAGGGTCTCCTGTGTTTCCTCAGAGCTTGGCAGGTACAGCAGCAGTGTGCCCCATGGAGCCAGGGCTCTGGGCTGGGCATTTGGCAGGATCAAAGTTGATGGCAAGGCCACTGTAGAACTGGCACCAAAACTCTTCTGTGTGTGAGAGTGTGAGGCAAACTGCTTTGAGGAGACAAATGGCACTTCTGCTGTGTGCATACACACTCATTTTCCAACAGCAAAAAGCCTTCACTGAATTGTTACAAAAGCAATTTGCCCAGAAAAACCCTTGGGGAACTCTGGACTGGTTCAATCTGTATGAGTTTCAATTCTTCAACCTCCTGTTTACCCACAAGCACCTTTATTAGGATAGTTTTTCCTTCTTAGTTTCCCTCAGCCAGGAGATCTCTCTCATTTTACCAGCTGTATCCATCTCCAGAGACTCTCCTGAGTGAGGAGTTATTTCTTGCCTGGTAGATGGCTCCTCAGCCTCTCAGTTTTGGCAAGCACATCCTTTGCACTTGCTTTCCACATTGCTTGTGGATTTTTCCTTTAGCACTTCACAAACAGTAGCAAGATTTGGTTTCTCTCCACTCAAATAAGATAGTCTAGAAAGGGAGTAATTGTTTCTCCTTTTGATACAGCAGGAAATAAGCTGTGGGTTTGGGGTTAGTGATAGGAGGTCAGTGGAAATCCATGTCCTGTGCTTTGTTCTGATGCACGGTAACACAGTGCCTGTGACACAAATTTGTCCTTTTTTTCCCCCTGTGATCAGCGTTTTAATCTACTGCAATCTCCCTTTTTTCAAAATGTCATCATCCTTCCATTTTTCAGTATGACAAATAGAGATAGGCTGGAAAATGCTGATTCTTTCCCCCTCAGATATGGTCTTTCTTAAGTAAGAATTGAAAGCAAAATGACAGATTCAGAAGAAGTAAAAAGAGCTGGAAATAAAAAACAAGCCAAAGCAAAAGAGACATCTGAAGAAATTATCTTTTTAGAGAGCTAAGGCAGAAAGCTGTGATTTGTCAACAATTTACCTGTAAGATTTTTGTCAGTCGTCCCCCTTGAGGGAGGGAATGAAACTGATAAAAATCTTCATTGAAGGCTGTGAATGTCATCATACTGTTTATTTCAGGTATTTACATTTCCCTAGGCTCATGCCATAATTAATTGAGAGAGACAACCTATCAAAACACTTAAATTAAGCTCTGTCTCTAAACTCTCAAAGGGAATTGTTTTTTTTCTCAAAAAGAGAGTTGTAACTCCTAATTTCAAAGGGGCCATGCCTTCATCTGCCATGGGGTCCTCAGGGACTTCAGCTTTTCTGCATTGTTCTTCCTTGCCCAATAGTGACTGAATGCTTGTAATTGAAACACTGAGGTAAAACAGAGATTCTCGTGTAAAATCCATGTTGGGGATGGGGACACAAGATTTTCTTTTGCAGGTTTACACTGGTGGGGATCTTCAGAGCAGGGACAGCAGATTCAGCCACTTCTGAGGACTCTGAATGCTTGGTCATGCCAGTTTCACAACCACCTTGGGCATTTGCACAGTACATGTTGACATGAAGAATTATTCCTGATTTTTAGTTTCTTAGTGATACAGTGAAAATAAATATGTGAGATAGGATTAGATGACATCACACCTAGATTTAACTGGGATGCTGTTGGTTTTGCAGTTGGCATGCCAAGGGAGGTTCTTAAACAGAAAATTATGTTAAATATATTTTTCAACACCTCTGTAGCTTTTCCATTGAGAAAATAAGTGGATATTATCCTTAATTCATTTCACAGTCAACCTAAAGTTCCTGAATGTCAAACTGCTATATTTTACACAATACCATTAAGTACATAATTTTTTATTCATCACTTAAACTAAAACACTGAGATAATTTAAAAAAAAAAAAAAAAAGGAATGCTCCTTCTGGGTGCAGGGTCTGGGCTGCTGAACAGGCAGAAGGCAGTGACTGTTTCACACTTTGCTGGTCCTGTAGCTCAGCCTGTGTCAGTTCTGGAAGGTCCCAGTGGAGTTCCTGATGTGTTTGCAGGGAATTGTGTGTATGGAGCTTCCAGGATCCTGCCTTGTGTGGTAACTGGTGCTCCCATTCTTTGTCACTGAACTGCAGAGTACAAACTACCTCACCCTTCCTCTTCTCTCCTCAAAACAGGACCAGGTGTTCCAGTTGTAAGTGTGCACAGGACAAGTAATACTGAAAGTGAGTATACCTTATGAAATAAGTAAGTTTTGTTACCATCCCTAATTTCTTTGGGGAGTGTGGGAGAGGGGAAAGTAAGCACATGAAAATGTCATGCCAGTGCATGAAAACTAATTCAAATAAAGTCCCATTAATTACCTTTTAGCAACATCCACATCAGCAAATGGTAAGGAGAGCAGTCAATCAAATGACTAAAGCATTTCCAGATTTTTAGATATCTTTTTGGACTAAATACATGTGAGCCACCTTCAGTTTACACTTGAGTAAATTAGAGGGCAGGTTGGTCTTCATCCTTTTCACTTCCTATGTAGATCATGCTGCCATTGCAGTACACCTCCTGTGTTTTTAGAGATGTTTTTAAAGTTACAATCCAATTATGTTGAAGTCAGGTACAGTCCTTGGATGATTGATCATAAAAGCTGACCTACATATACTGATTTAGTCCTTCTATTTCTCAAATCAGAACAACTCCACTGACATTTTCAATGAAGACAAATCCAATAATAAAGGTTTTTTAGGAGAGTATTCTATACTTCTGTTTGTCAAGTTTTACTCATCATTTTCTTGTATATTGATGCCAAATCTGTTACTGTTTCCTGGCTGCTGAGGTGCTTTTTAATGGAAGACTGCCCTTCACCAGCTGAATTTTCCTGGTGGTGCAGCAGAGGTGACAACTCTGCCACCTCCAGCTCCACTGTGACTGCACTAGCATGGAGGTGTGGATTATAGAAATGGGGGACAACTTTTCATTCAAAAGCACTAAAGCAACTCTTACATATTCTCATTTCATTAATTGGATTATCCCCAGGATTTTTCCCAGAATCTAGAAATCCTGAACTGTACCTGTCTGCATTCCCTTTGTCCTGGACCAGTCACTGTTCAGTGGAGCTAATCTTGCATGTTGAAGTACAATCCTAATAAATAGTGCCATGCTATGAAGTGTTAATTAATATCTGCACTTTAGTTTTCTTTTTTTTTCTTTTTTCTTTTTTTTTTTTTTTTAATGCCATTGTTTGTGTTTGCAAAGCCCAGTGCCAGAGCACACCCAGGACAGGGAGTTTTATCCAGCACAGTAAAGGGTAGCTAGTGGTCAAATAAATGCATTTTAGACTTGTGTGGAGCTGCTTAATTCTGTGAAGGCAGGCTTTTGCTCTTTATTACCTGCATCTAAAGCACTATGGAGTGTGAATTACTGAAATAGAGATTTATGTGCAGCACCTTAGAGTAAAATAAAGCAAGTCAGGATAGAGGGATGTTGTTTGTTGTAACAACAAAAAGCCAAATAATAAGAGAGATAATTTACCATTAGTGTTTCAGTGCTAGATTAGATTATCCTCTTCAATTCATAAAGGAATGATTAAGGATTATTTCAATTATTCCATCCTCAGACTATAATTATACCATTTTGGTTGACTGCCCAGAACAAGCATTCTCTTCAGATTATCTGTTTTGGCCCTAAATGAAGAGTTTATTATTTAATTAAAATAATCTAAATTTTGGAAGCAAGATCAGTAATTTGAGTAAAAAGAAAAAAAAAAAAGAAGAAAAAAAAAAAGAACAAATTAGCCATTCTTTCCTGTGTAAAAGGGTTGCTTCAAATTAGTCTGCAGCTTTAAACCAAGCTGATTGTTTTGCTCTTGGCTGAAGTGCAGAAGACAAATAAGGACATACAATGACCACATTTAGCTGTGCTGGCTAAATATTGCCTTGGAATAGGTAATATTGGGGAAAAGGATGCCTGCAGGAGGCTTAGGATATTGCCCAGCAGAGCAGCCTTGTGCTGCAACAGCTGCTGTCAGGATTTCTCAGAGATGCTGATGTTCATGTTGGTCGTTAAAAATTTCCTTGGTAGTGCTTAATGAAAACAAAGCCCGCCAAAACCAGAAAAATGACCTGGATGTGTATCTTTTCGAATTGAAAAGTAGTTGCACTATGAAAAAAGTATTTACAGAAGAAATTAATTTACAAGATTAATTGCAAGATTAATTTGCAAGATCATTGCATTTCTCTCTGTTTCTTTAATTTTTTTAAATCTTGGTGTATCTCTGGTGTGATGATTCTCCATGCCTTTCAACACAGTTTTTCTTCCTGTCTTCTAGAGTTTTATATTTTGGAAAATAACCCTGTGTTGAAAGAAGTTGTTTTCAAGAAAAGGAATTACAAGACTGAAATCAAAATGCTTCACATTGAGGATTACGGTAAATCTGGCAAAATGTTTTTTTTGCAAGCCAAAAGCTTTCTTATGATGTTACTGTTTTTCATCTGTGTAACTACCAGCCTTTAATGTTTTGCTCTTTTCTTAAAAGAATTCCCTTTACAGTTGTCACTGCCAAAAGATTTCACGGATCGAAACCAGTATGCCCTTCTATTAATAATGTAAGTATGCATTTGGAATCACTCAAAATAATAAAAAAGTGCTTCATGAAAATATTTAGATCTGAAGTTAGATTTTTTTTGGTCTTTTTGGTTTTTTTTACGTTTTGTAGGAAAAAAATATCTCATGGATTTGAGTTGAGAAATCAAAAGGCTTGTTCTAGGGAAGATTTTGTGACAAATGCTGTCTGGTAGAGATGCCTGGGGTTTTTTTGAGCTAGTCAAACCTGAGTGTGCTTTGCTGTACTTTCATGTTTGGGAGGCACTGCTGTTTCTGATGGTGTAGCTCCAAGTAGTCTGCAGTGTTTCCTGGACCCTTGCTGATCCTGCCCACAGAGCATCTCACTCAGTGCATGAGCTCCTTTTTATCCCTGAGAGAAATGAGTACAGCTTCCAGGAGGGACTCAGTTGAGATGTATGAAGCAAATCTGCTTTTAGGAACACCAGAATGAAATAAAAGTTACTTTTGATCATCAGTGGTTGAAGGCATGATAGGCATGATCCAAAGTCTGTTGATTTTTGTCAAATAGCTGCATGGGAGGAAGATGGAATTCCCTGAAAACCTGTGCTGTTCATTTAAAGGAAAATGAGTGTGTGTTACTTGCAGGAAGAGTCAGCCTTTGAGTTGTGTGTCTGCACATGTGTAGCAGAGGGAAGGAACAGAATCATGAGTGTGCTTGAAGCCTGCGAAAAGTGGTGATGGCCAGCTCAGGGCATCTCTCCTTTCTCCACCTGAACTCAGCATGGGTGGAGAGAACTTCCCTGGACCTACAGAGCTTCTTCCAGTCCTGGCTGGAAAGAACTCATGTGACTTTCAGTAACAGATGTGTAGGAGTGCACAGATAAATTCATGAAAACGCCACATTACTGAGCTGTGTCACTGGGAGCAGATCTCCCCTCAGTGGCAGCACAGATCCTTACTGTTGGATGTGAGGTGTTACAGGCCTGAGCTGCTGAATGATCCCAAATTCCTCTGCTCAGGTAATAGGACAGAAAGGCACAAACCTGCTTATTTCTAATCCCAGTTTGTGTTTTAAAACTCAGAATTTTCAGTCGCAGTTATCTGCTGTTGTGGAAGCTTTCTGCTTTAATTGGCTCACGAACATATTTTTTCTTCTCTTGTGGAGAAACAGGACACATGGATTTTATTTCATCTTTGCAGCATTTACTGGCATGATCTTGGAGGCATGATTATATTTTAAGCAGCTCTTACTCGAGTGCCAAAGGCAAAGTGACTCTGTGAATTGACCCCAGGAGCACTGCAGGGACTTGCAAACACTTGTGCCTGTTCCTGTTTCTGAGAGCAAGGGAACGTGGAGGTGTCAGCAGTGCAACGCTTCCCTTTTCAAGTATCCTAGTAAATACATCACCTGCCACACACAGCTGTGGTAAAATATGGGGTTATAAACTCGTGTAGAACCTAGAGAAGACAGAAGGGAAAGATCAGAAACCTGAGAAGTCCAAGGCCAGAAATCACAGGAAAAGGAAGAGAAAAAAAGAAAAAAAGGCTAAAGAAAATGCTATTTTGAATTGGTTTTCGATGTTAAGAGTTGAAAGAAGTGAGAACAGTATTTGAGGCAGGGTCTGAATTTAAATTTACCAAAGTTGTTAGTACCCAGTGAGCAAATAATGTGGCCAAGTCATGATGTATGGTTATGTTTTGTAATTCTTCTGGGGTTTTTTATGATAGGCATTTGGGATAAAAAGGAAAGTCATCAATTTACGAATACAGATTGTTGTACTTACATTTATAATATGAAGACTTTGGTGGTTTTAGGTCAGATTCTTATCATTGCATGAATTCTCAATGTTAGCTTTAGCAAGGGTTATTTTTTTAGAAGACCCTATACACTAGAGAAAGTATGAAACTGAAATTTTTACATCTGTCCTGGCTCATGTACTGTAGCATGTTTTGTGTCTTCTCCTTCCCTAGAAGAAAAAGAAGTTATATTAAGCTGGTTTTCTTCAGCAGCTTTTTACAGATTTAAAGCTAAGGTTGCCAGCAATCCCTTTTTCTATTAAAGAGTTCCCCAAATGAAATATAAAACTGCAAACTGTCACTGAAATTATGGGAGGCTCCCTTGTGGGATGATTATTCGAGCCAAATAAATTCTGCCTAGCTCTTGAGAAAGAATGGTTGGATATCTGTGGGCGTATAGGGGGTAATTTCTTGACCCACACAGCTCCAAATTGACATCCTAAGGTTTATTTCATGATCAGAAGTACTACTTTCAAAAAAAAAGAGAAAAGTATTCAGGTCCAAAGAGAACATGTAGCTTTTATAGGGAACATTGATTAGTTGTGTAGATGATATCATTTCCCAGATACTTGACTTTTCTGAGTCCCAGAGTGGTACTGTTGGGACTGATGGAGAAACACCCTGTTCTTACTGCCAGCAGTAAGAATGATGAGAATTGGGGGCTGATAACAAGTGCTGTCTTTTGTACTGTTCAACTGCTTCTGCTTTCTTTCTTCCATTCTCAGCCATTATGTAATTATCATTATATTCCAGCTATTGAGAGAAAAACCTTTGAAAATGAATGCTTACCAATGTCCTTGGTAAGAATGTTGGTTTAATTGTATGTCCGTTTTTTTGGAAAGGAGATTCTATAAAACATCTTGATCCAGTCAACATGCACTTAGAAATATAAAACCAGAAGATACAAGAACAGAAAAGTGGAGTACTAGCAGAGGAATGATATTTGCTTTCCATCTCAGTAGCATTGCACTTTGAAGAGGGAAAAAAGAGGGAGGGAGGGTGGAAGGAAAGCAGGTGGATGATGAGTGATTTTATGATGGGAATGACGTTTGGTGTGATCTGTTTGGGGTTTTTTTTCAAATCACTGAAAGCTCATAGCCATTTCCAGGGTGCATGACTATGAAAAGGCTTCTGTATTCATGCAAGGATATCTGCAGGTGAATTTGAACTTCCAGCACATGGCCTCTAGGTGCTTGAGTGTTAAGACTGAATTCTGGAAGAAAGCTTGTACCAGAGGAATCTGGTCCTGGTGTGAAACTGGGTGTGAGCTGAGCACAGTTCCATGTAGACTCAAGCTCAGCTTAAGGACCAGGACCTGATTATCTGTAACCATCAGCATAAAGACTGTGTGAGCATTCATCCATCAGCAGCTGTGAAGCTGCAATACTCACATTGTATTGCTGTGTTAAAATTTATGTCCATCTGGATGGCTGGAATGTCTAACAAATCTCATGTAGAAACATGTTGGCTGGCACTCTTTTTCTTCCCAGAATTGTGATGAGTAGCCCATAAAATGTTAAATAGATTAAAACACTTTCCTTTCTTCCATTTGTTCTCCTAAACCACTGATAACATTTCACACTCAGTTTCCTCCTGATGTAATACACACAGTATCTATATATTAAAGAGCTGAACAGTAATTGCCTGAAAAAGTGATTACCATCTCTTTTCTATATAATTAAGATCAAAGTTTAAATTTCAGGTCCTTGATTTCCTCATTATGGTTCGCCTTACTCATTAAAAAAGTTGGAAGATACATTTCTTGGTAACATACAGGAAATGATTAAATAAAGACTCTGGCATTTAATCCTAGTAATAAAATCAGAGTTGATAATCATTCTTTATTTTGCTTTGGTCGTAATTAACCTCATTCCTTCAAATGTGTAGATAATGTATCTTAAATATCAGTATCTATTATTTAGTGTCATTTAATGTTCTCCAGTTTGTAAGTTGATATTTTAAAACTGAATCAGTGGAAAGATTGTCCTGGTATTTGAGGGGGAAAGAACCCAAGTATTCTTTAGAGTAGCACTGAATTGTCTCCAAGAGGTTTCTGTTTGTTTATTTGTTTCCTTGTTTTCTTATATTTTGGTCACAAGCAGGGGTTGGTTTACCTGGTTTTGAGCTGATGAAAGTTTCAGGCCTTGCACAAACAATCAAACCTGTTTGTGCCCCCAGTGAATGCACTCTTGGGACTGATAGCAAGATAAGGCAGAAGGGTTGGAAAGTGAATATTTTGTGCAGCTTTGAGAACAAGCCATTAAAAGAGCAGAAGAAATATAGAGAGGCATAATGCAAGTATTGGGAAATATATGTCTGCTGTCTCTCTGTGGAGGACAGAAGCACACCTCATACAGTATCATTTTACAGTGGCAGCTGAAGAGTGAAGAGACCTTTTGGTGCTAATGGGAGTTCTGATATATACCTCAATGGAAATAACTTTAAATGCTTATCAAAGACTTCCTATAGGGACATTCTGGAAATAAACTAGCCACTGGAAAATTGTTTCCTAAAGCAATGTATCAAACAACCAATCATGCAGGGCTAGACAATGTGTAGTGTTTAAACTGTGGGCCCAAAAGTAGCTATGACCCCAAAAAGGAGCTTGAGAAACCATCACTGTCAGTTCTCATCCACTGAGAAACTTGCTGAGGTTCTGTTTGTTGTTCTTTTTTAATTGGAGAGATTCACTAAGGGTATCACTTTTGATTTAAAACACATTTTGGTTTTAAGTACTTTCTCACTTAGAGAAAGGCTTATAAATATAATGGCTCTTCTATTCCTAAGTGTCTAGGAATGTAACATGTCTATATGTATATACACCAGATGTATGTATAACCTAGCTATAGAACATGAATAAATCAATTGTGAACACTGTGTTAGTTTTGTTCTCATATTTAAAGGGAGGAAAACAGGCTGACTCACAATATTTTCACTTGTGTGGAATGTGTTAATCTGTTGGAAAGTTATCTAGTGAAACATGGATATTTCTGACATATTATTGTGGAAAGTTGGAAGAACTTACAAATAATTGTAACTGGTCTGAGGCTCCTATTATTGGAAGTAATGATAAATTCCTTGTGAAAACATCTGTGTCAGTGTACAGTGCTTCTGAAAACCTTGCTCTGTGCAATGAGCAGAAATTGGAAGTATTGTTCTCCTTACTGCAAATAATAATGATTATATACTTCCTGAATTGTGTCTTTTCTGCAGGGCTCACTTGACAGTATTTCCAGACTCATTGCTTTGCAATGTTAGTAATTAGTGTAATCACAGCTGAATTGGTTAAGCACACCAAAAAAATGCCCTTCTTTTCTTTTTATAAAGCCAAGTATAAACCTGATGTGCAAGATAATGGTAAATCAAGCATAACATGTTGTGGCTCAGTCTGTAACTAAGTAATCCTGATTTCAGTACATGATATAGCAACTAAATAGATAGGTCTGACTGAATTTGAATTCATCATATGCTTGCTAATTAACTGAGTGATTACCTTGAAGATGGTCTGTGTTATCCACAGCCAAAGCCAGATACTGAATCAGCACGTTATTGTATTTATAAGACAGCATTTATTGTAAGATATTTTATCTCCCTTTCCTCCCCGGGGTTTACATAAGTCTATTTGGCAAAATAATAATTTCTGTCTTCATCTTTCTTTCACCTTAGATAGGATATTCCCACAGACCATCCAATTTAATTTCCATACAGCCAGCACAGACACTTTTACATTTTAATTTGTATTCCACTGGCAGATGCAGCCTGCATAGAACTATTTTGCATTTTGTACAACTTCATGGTAGCCTGTTCTTTTATTCTGTGTTTATCTTGGGGGAAAATAATGGCAAACTTCCCTTTTAAAACAGACATTTTATTTTCTTTGTAAGGAAAATAGTGTATTTGACTTCAATGGAAAATCTTACTGTTCTTCTAGAAACTGCATTCTCCCATTCTATTTCACCTTTTGTGCTGTAAACCAATTTTTTTTTTTTTTTGGTCATGAAATAGACTTATCACTCCTGCCTGCATCCATTTCTTCCTATGAATTTGGATGGGGAAAATACAATTTTCTCCAGTGTATGCTTTAGTCTTCTTTGTACTCTATTTCAAGAAATCTATTCAAGGATACAATAATGCAATTATTTTTGTTTTCTCAGATGACATCTTTCTTAATAGTATTATATATCCTACAAAATGGTAATCAGGGTGCTGAATAAATTTTACCTTTTTGTGTGTTCAGTGAGATTTTACAAATTCTGCATGAGCCTTCTCAGAACTGAGCTAGCCATTACTAATTATGTTTGGGGGTTTTTCCTTCACTTTTGTTATAAACAGCGCTACCTGCTTTTATTTTCTATTTCCTTCCATCAAAGTGTTTTCAGGTATTGGCAGCACTGCAGCACAGTGGTTATAAAGTTAAAGAAATTATTTTGCTGCAGGGCTTGCAGCCCTAATGGGATGGTATTGATGGAAGTGACAGTAGCTCAGCAGGGTTGCATAACCAAGTGAACTCTGCCACGTAGGTTAAATAAAATATCAGAGCTCGGCACAGTGCATCACATTGTCAATAGTCTTCGTTTGTGTCTGGTGTGTTGGTATTTGCAGTGATGAAGCTCCAGGCAGCCAGTTGGTTACAGATAAGTTTCACATTGACTGGGACTCAGTGCTTGTCAACTCTGATAATGTCATCGTAGCTCGGTTTGATGGCAGAGGGAGTGGATTTCAAGGCCTCAAGATCCTACAGGAGGTGCATCGATGCTTAGGATCAGTGGAAGTGAAGGACCAAATAGCAGCTGTAGAGTACGTATGTGCAAACTCTCCTTCTCTTTCCCCCTGCCTCCACCTGGATGAATGAGCATTTGGGCTAAAACTGCCCAGAATGTTCTCTCTGCATTGTTAATGTTTGTTTTTTCATGTAATCCTTCCGTTACAAACAAGTAAAAAATCAAAGAGGTGTTTTGGGGTTTTTTTTGAGTTGGTGCTTCTCTTTGATAAAGCTGTCCTGCTCTGTGCAATCCATGCCACCTGAGCTAATTCATATTTGTCTGTATTCTGTAGGTAAATTTCTTGCTGTCCACATTAACATATAAATGCATTTGTGTTACAATATTTTAGGTCTATACCACAGGATACTGCTCTCTCTCATTTCCACCACAGAGTTCTGGAGTAATCACACAAAGCAAATGGAGTTCTGGTGGTGTACATGAGAGCAAAATTTTAGCAAGTGCCTGTTATGTCTCATTTGCATTATCATTCTTAGACTGACAGAAGTCTATCAGCTGCAGAAAAGAGTAATTTCTGTCTGTGCAGCAGTCGTGTACAGCTTTGACAACACTCCTTACTCAGGGTGCATGTGTCAAAATGGCTCATACTAAGGTCTGGATGGACTTTTTCTGGGGTTTTCCAGGAAAACACAGATTTTAAGCCAGATATTTTTTCTTCTTTGGAAAGGGGTGGATGCTTCAACCATTCCATGATTAAGCAGCTGTGTCTAATATTTCCCCTCAGGTTATTCTGTTGTTTCTGTATAAAGTTTGCCATAGATGATTAATGGCCTGGATGAGAGAATTAATTGTTTTTATAATTACTTAGATTCAAGAAGTTCTATTCATTCTATTCATCTTTTCTTCCTTTAGCTGGTGCTAGGCACCTGGTCAAAGCCAGTCATTTAAGCTGTAGTCAGTGGAAAATCCTGGCATTTCTGAAGGATCATCCTCCCCAGACTGAGAGAAGTTTCCAGCATGTGTAGGAATGCTGAAGGGATCTCAGATGTAAATGGATAATTTAGACAGGATGCTTAAATTCAGATAGCTAAATTACGTGAGATGGGCCATCTCACATCAACTATTTCCCTTAAAAAAAGGAATTAGGAAGCAAATCACATTTCCCAGTGCAGTATTACTAATATGGATGTAATTTCTTCTTCTACCTGATCTCCATGTATGGCAATTCCTTAATGCACAAATAATGGTCTTTACATACTGTATTCAGGAAGTAAAATCCACCATTTTACTTTTCCCAAATTAAGAAATAATTTTTTTTCCTTTCAGATCACTTCTGAAACAGCCCTTCATTGATCCTAAGAGACTGGGTATATTTGGAAAGGTAATATGCAAAAATAGCAGGCTGTATCATCTTGATTCTTTAAGAAAGTGCTGTCAGTTCATAATATATTTATATATTTTCCTAAGACCATTTCAGTTATTAAAACAAGGGAGGAAAGCCATCCATAGTTTACTGTCGTATCTGTATAGTATTTTTTTCTCAGAAATGGTATTTAAGTCAATAAAATCAGTTTTATGGTACAACACTATTTGCATTTCAGAATCTGAAGGACAAAGTATTTATTAAAAATTCTGCTTTTTCTTTCGAACTTTTTAATAGGGGCTTGGTTTTTTGTGAAAGCTTGTTTCTTACAGTTTTATATTTGGGCTGCAGTTAAATCGACAATGTTGTCCTATAAAATGCAGGTTTTATATCTGAATGTTTTACTGACCCTTGGGCCTAGCTGAGCACCTACCCTGTGGTACTGTCAGCAAGTTCCTTGTTGCACCAGTGAGAAATCTTGCCTTTGTTATTTTATCAGCTGCATATCATTGCCCCTAGCATGAGATACAACAAGGCACAGTAGCAAACTAAACAGCATTTTACTGATGTCTATTAAAAAGCAGCAATTAGAAACACCACACAACTGCTGCTTCGTCTGTGAACTGGCATGTGCAAGCTTTTAATTTTTTAAAAGTTTTTTTTATTATTATTAAAAATGAAGCTATTATCTGCCTTTGAGCTCAAAGCAGTAACAAACCCTGATCAAGTACCCCCCAGTCATCATTTTTAGGAGCAGCATGTTTCCCCATGAAGTGCCTTAGTTCTCAGTGCTGCTGAGTTGCTGCACAGCCTCAGGCAAGTCATTTTACCTGCCTGCCTCAGTCTGTCTGGATGCAGGATGAGGAGATTGACATTTACCTCCTGCATGGTAGCATTTTGAGGACTGGCTGATGTTTGTGACTGTTATTAACATTCTACATGAACATGACCTTCCTTAATGATCTGAGCTCCTGCTGCACTCCTTGAGCTAAGAAAGAAACTCTCACTGCAAGAATTTCACTTGGGTCAAAACCAGTATTTGGGTTGTAAGGGAGGAGCCAGAGATTTTCCAGCTGAGGATACAAGCAGGGCCAATTTCACCCACCAGGGGATTGTGGCACCCACTTCTATTCAGGTTTTAATGCCTGTTACCAATGTATATGAAAGTACACATGCATAGAAGCATCAGCTTTTCTCCATATCCTCTTCCTCTTTCAATTGTTTGATTGAAGATCCTGGTTCTGGAATGAAGTCCCTAAGCATCCAGAATTGCTTGGTTTTGACTGCAGAAATTCTTTTCCTTGCTACCTGAAAATTCCCACTTGTTTTCTGCCAGAGATTCGTCAGTATTTTTTTTCCTAAGAGTGATGTGATGAGATAGTTACTGAAGATACTGCATGTAACCATGGCTTTACATATCTACCAAGACCTACCCCCAGCTTTCTTTCTTTCACACAATATTATTGATTGCCGTGTTCCTGCAGTTATTTTCTGAAAGAGGTGTTGTGGAATGAAGAGTGGGAAATTCAATAAGCTTTCAACACTGCTTTGAATTCAGGGAAATTTCCCCTTTCCAAGTTAACCTTTCAGAGTTGTTCTTTTACTGTCAAAAGAAAAAAAATCATAAAATTTAAAAGTCAATTTTATAATTAATAATAAAAAAATCTATTTAACAGCTTCTTAGGGTTAATTGTATTTTCCTCCACTCTGCTTGTTTTAGAGTCGATTAAAAATCTACTTTAAAACTCATTTCTTTTTTATCACATACACGAACGTGATAGGCAAACATCTTTCTTTCTATGCTTTAAATATGCTTTACTGATGGAAACAGAATATGCAGTTTGCTTGAAAATAAGTTGACTTTGGAATGGCTTAATGCTGATCTCATAAAGCTGGACTTATGCACACTTTCAGGGAGCTCTTTAAGAGGTTTCAGAACTGCACAGAAGTAAAATTCTTGTCACAATTGGTGATGTCAATGAGGCACAAGAGTAGCAAGACTGTTCAGAAGGGCACAGTGGGGAAAATTGCCAGGCAATCTGCCAATGCCCCCTTGCTTATCTCTGTGAGGGGGGCAAGCCTAAGTGATGTTTGATCCAAGGGCCTTTCTGAGCTGTTAGACAGCCAAGTGTGGTTCCGTGAGGTTTGTGGTTTTATTCATGGAAGTGAAAAGAGAGTTTAAAAACGAGTTGTGATTCTACAGCCAACACCTTTCTTCAAAATGCAGCAATTAGGCTGCAACCCCAGAAACCCAGCAGATGAGTGAGGCACCGCATGTTCTTGCGTCAGGGCATATGGAATAGCAATGTCACTGTGAAATGATTCTAAGAATTTATTAAAAAACTCACTCTGTAGTGTTTTTGTCCTGGAAAGCCTGGCTGGAAGCAAGGACACAGGCACAAAGGGAAGAAACTCCCAGGAGAATTAAACAAGCTCTTAATGAAAACATGGAATAAATAATAAATAACCTGGCTATACCTATCCTTGGATTAAAATTGTGCTGTGGGGCTACTGGGCAAGACACAGAAAGAATATTAAACAAAAGTAAAAGCAGAGAATACCCAGAGGCAAAGTTGCTGTTCTCTTAAGCTCTTTGAATTATACAAATTACAGGTGCCCCACTCAGAAATTCTGTCTTAGGTGAAATCTACTCCTGCACTTGAACAGATCTGGATGGCTCTTGGCCTCCTGAGCTGAAATTTGTATGGGACAGGAATAACTCAGTCCCTCACACTCCTTTGGAAATCCAGCTCCTATTTGGTATTTTCTTCAGTCTGTCCATTCCCACTTAATATGGATTGATTGCAAAGTAAAAGAAACCTCTTTGCTTATATTTCTCAAATAAGGTTAAAGGGTTTTCAAATGTTACCATTCTTCCACAGAAATCATCTGTTCAATAAATATTTAGACAAGAAGAAAAGGAGCAAGCAGCATTCATAAAAGTCCATGAGAAAACTGCAAACACTTGATGCATAATCTTTTTTTGGATCAGCTGGTATTTTGCATTATATTTCCCTGTCATGGGGTAATTTCATCTTCCTGAAGTGTGTTGTGCCAAACACAAAACAACAACAACAAAAAATACCTGAAGAAATACCAATTTTTCAGTACTGATGAAAGGACAACAAAATGGCAAATAGAGAAATTTGTGGAGCCCATAATATACAAGAAAATCATCGATTCCAGATGCCACAATTCAGAATTTCATTTTCTCTGAGTCTAGAATGATTACAAGTGTACAGAAATGGATTGCCAGTGTCATTTCAAGAAAATCTGTGGTTTCAAGTTAAAGCCTTCACAAAGGTTTCATGACTCTCTGGAGTCAGCTCTTCCAGGGGAGATGTGCTAGATTCGGGGATGGTGAAGAAATGTGAAATACTCATTATTATTAACTTCATAGACTAAAAGTCATGACCACATCAATGAGATCTTTGTGCACCCTTAAACTGTAAAAATGATACCACTGGATTAGGACAGTGGCCTTTTGCTTGATTCTTGCTAGAATGAAGTAAATCAACCAAAATTTCAATCCCTTTGTTAGGGATATGGTGGCTACATTACGTCGATGATCCTGAAATCCAGCGAGCGGCTCTTCAAGTGTGGAGCTGTGGTGGCACCAATCACAGACATGAAGTTATATGGTGAGTACTCCCTGCCCTAAACCTGTGTGACAGTTTATTCCAAGCACCTTTTATTCATGGAGCTGTTGTTTATTTTAACTAAGGGCAGATAACATAACAATGTTTGTGAGATTTCACTTCACTGTCTCGGTCTCTTCTTTAAATGAAAGTAAAGCTGACACTGGGACAGTTCACCAAAGTTATTGACAGCACTGATTTTGCAGTTACCACATTTCCTAAGAATCCTTTATGTATATCAGCATGAATCAAGTCTTGTATTAGGAATGAATCCTTAAAGGTTAGCAGTGAGTTACCTACAATATCAACCATCTTTTCATTCGATCACAGGTCATTTGGTTCTGTCTGGGAAGTTTTGGGCACAAGCTATGAACTGTGATCACAGGAAACCAGACCAGATTACTTTAATGGTCTGTTAGACTTTCTTTGGGTTTTAGCTTGTGTTTTCTTTTAGGTTTGGATTCTTTTTATTTTTGGTTGGGGTTAGGTTTTTGGTTTTTTGTTTGGTTTTTTTTTTTTGGTTTGGTTTGGTTTGGTTTGTTTTT
>JAOTQP010000362.1:29564811-29597177 GCA_026413545.1 Cichladusa arquata | reverse complement strand
TGTTTGTTTGGTTTGGTTTGTTTTTTTTTTTTTTTGTGAGGGAGGTTGGTTGATTTTTGGTTGGTTTCTTTTTAACTATTTAAAATTGGGTTTAAATGGTTCATGAAAATGGTACATTCTGTGTCTCTAAATGAACACCTCGACTTCATGGTTTAAATAACTTGTGATTGTAAGTCAGAAATGATGAGTTTTAAAATAGAAATAACTTGGAATTCACAAGGTTTGTTGCTTTGGTTTTTGGTTTTTTATTTTTTATTTTTTTATTTTTACAGCATCAGCTTTTTCAGAAAGATACCTTGGGATTCCGTCAAAAGATGAAATCACCTATCAGGTAAGTCTAGCATAAACAAGTAACTTAAAATGACCATTTTACTCTTAAAATGCAATTCAGTTACAGCTTCGTGTGTGTTTGTTCACCAGGCATCCAGTGTATTACACAATCTTCATGGTTTAAAAGAAGTGGATTTGCTAATAGTTCATGGGACAGCTGATGGTAAGTATTTTCAGATGGAACTGCTTTGGAGTCAGAGCTTTAATAGGCAGGTGTTCCAGGACTGATGAGACACACACCTGGCAAGTACATTTGCAGTTTCATTTTCCCTCTGATGGGATTTTTTTCTTTTTGTTTCAACTGTCACTTCTAACTCTGAACTGGTGGCGCTTTTCTTTGCTGAGGATTTGCACCTTTTAGGTGCTGTACATTTTAATTTGTTTAAATCTTGTGAACCTCTGTGTTGCTAGTGAAAGATATTGCATGAATTATTAATAGAGCAACATACATTTTTAATGTTGTTTTAAGTTCATACAAATTCTGCAGAATTATCAGTACAGCTAGTGAAGCACATCACCAAATGGGAAGTTAATCTTTTCATCTAATTCATTACAAGGTGCTGCCAAACCTTCTGAAGCTGAAGCTACACAGAACCTTTTAATAGCACCAATAGTTTTAGCAGTAGATTAAGACAGAGAATGAGTAACACAGGGTAAGTTCTAGCACTTTAGATGGAATCATAAGATGCATCAATTGAGATAATTTGTAATTGCAGATTTCACTGCAGTGTATTCTTCTGAAGTTCCTTAACTGATGTCTAAAGAATGGGCTTTGATGCAGGCACAAATTACAGTGATGCAAACAGCTGCTCTATACAGACTGACATGCCTCCTCCTTTCCCAGTATTTTCTGTGTGTGGGGGATAATACAAGGTATCTTACTCAGTCTGGAGGGCTGAGTGCCTCTCTCTGCAGGGCTAAGGTGACAGTGCCCATGCACAGCAGGCATGGTGCCAGCCTGTCACCCCTGGCTTGCCAAACCCGTGTTATGGGTGCAAACCCTGCCCAGTGCTTCTCCCCAGAGCACAGCGGGGAGGGATGAAAATATTCTGGGTGGCTGAGCAGGCATGAGGGGCTCAGGCTTTACTGATTGCAACAGGCAGCAGCAATTTCTGCCCCTCTGAACCGAGCTCTGGGGGGAATTGGGGCTCTGATAGATGTCTGAGCAATGCAGGGTGCTCTGGCCTGGGAGTCTGATTGTCTGCACCCCTGCTCAATGTCACATCCAGTGACACTGCCCAGCCCACTGGCAACTAAACTCTGCAGGGTTAGGACATGGTAATAATGGTTTTGCCACACAAAGGTCAGATTACTGATAGGTTCCAGAAAGTCCATTACCTAAAGAAGAGTGGGGTGCAATGACCCTGTGCAAGCAATAGAAAATGCAGTGTGCTTTCTTTCAAGCAAATTAGAAAATGCCACAATGTTCAAACAGAATGGTTTTACCCATCTCTAAGCTATCACAGTATGTGTAAATCAAGGGTAAAGAGAGGAGTCCTCACTAAGTGTCTGGAAAGTGTGGCTCCCCCTGGGGCTTCCAGCTCCTTCTCCAAAACTTCTGCTGTAATATCCTATCACTGGTGGGGCTGGCCTTAGAGATAGTCAGCTTCAGATCCAGTAATTACAGAGCCTGGGAAGGTTTTCAGCCAAAGCTGTGTAACAGTTAAGTATTTCATGTTAATGTAGCTGTTTCTAATAATATCAAATGTTTTCTTGCAGCTAAAGTTCACTTCCAGCATTCAGCAGAACTAATTAAGCATCTAATAAAAGCTGGGGCTAATTACACTATGCAGGTATGTGCACCTGTGACTTTTCCTATAAACATAGTTGAATATTTAACCTCCTGTTGCTATTTCTTAACTGCAAATGACCCTCTCTACTCCAATACAGTGGTATTACCTCAATTTGCAGTTAGAACTCTGTTTAATCCCATTTTTCTTACTGTCAGTATGGATGTCAGGAGCTATATCATTTTGTCATTCTCCTCTCTCTCATCTTTTTTCCTGTTTATCCTACAATTCTATACAGAGTGCTCTGCAAGCTGTAGGCACTCTTTGTGACTTGGAGATGTCACTACTTTGGGTCCCTTTCTACCTAAAAAGGTGTTAGGTCAAATGAGTGTAATTTCCCCTTATTTTCAACATTCAAATTTATTGAAAGAGCACGTCAGAGTCTCTGTCAAGGCACAGGCTTGCATGGGACTCACCTGGAGCACATGGAATCTATGGATGCTGCTGCCAGAGGGTTTGGATTGAATCAGTATCTCCAGATACTCCTGATGCTTGTTGGCCTTTGCAAACCTCTGCCTGGCTGGGCTCAGGGTGATCCTGTAGCTTGCGCTGGAGTGTGAGCTCACGTCAGGGAGGAGGTGTCAAGAAGGGGATTGGTGCCACTTGAGCAAGGAGAGAGGACTTCAAGTGTAGAATCTATTCCTGCTGCCCATGTGGTTGCAGCTGGGGTGATGGGAAGGTCTGTGGAGAGAGGAAGAAGCAGGAATGACAGAGCTCTCCCAGAAGAGCCCTGTTGAGCTGTTCTCATGCAACCTTGTGATAACCTGGCTTTGAGGGGGCAGCTGAAGCTTTTTGCCTCAGGCTTCCTCTTGTCTTGTGACCTGGGTTTCTTCATTCAGCCTGCAAATATTTGCTCAGCCTCACTTGGGAGAAACTCCCAGTGGTATTTGTTTTAAGAGATAAAAATGCCCACATCCACCCCAGGAGAGAGAGAAGATGGGCTTTAGACCAGGTAGGAAGATACGAATAAAAAGGGATTTTGCAAAACACTTAGAAGTTGAAATATTGAGAGGTCCCTAAAAGCATGAGGTAATTAATCTCATGGATGTTAATGGGATTTGGATGTCTAGGCACTATTGAAAATGCCAGCTAAAGCAAACTGTTGTAAGCACAATGGCTGAGAATATAAACTTTTTCTCTTCTGCAGATCCCACTGCAGTGGTTGTTTTATGTAAGTTAGATTCCAAGAGAATGAGTCTTACTTTGGGTTTTATTAGCTTTCCTTGATGCCATAAAACTAATGTTATCATCCTGTTGTCATCTAAAGCATGTTGAAGATCAGAGAAAGAAAATTAGAGCCCTAAATATTTGAAAAGCCTTTAAAAACTGTTTATTTTTTTTCCTTTCTCCTCTCCCAGATCTACCCAGATGAAGGTCATAACATTGCTTCTGAGAAAAGCAAATATCACCTTTACAGCACAATCCTTGGCTTTTTTAGTGCTTGTTTAAAGGAGGAGACACCAATTTTACCACAGGAACCTGAAGAGGATGAATAAGGAAGCCTATTTGTGTAGTACTGAAGGGGACTTACTCTGTGGCTCAATAAAACCTTAAATAAAAGTGACTGTAAGATTGCAGATTCTGCAGAAGCTCAAGGGCAGCTAAAGGATACCACAGTGGAACAGCACATTTACAGACAATGAGCTAATAAACTGGAATTTGACTGCAAAGTCCAAACATATTACCAAGGGACAAAACCTTTACCTTTGTGGAAGGTCAACAGTTGGTTACAGTTTCCTGGAAGAACTTAGTTTTGCATAAGTGTAGGGTTAGTGCATGTTTGTTATGTTAAGCCTCACTGTTGGTTCTGTAAGTGGTTGCTTGTTTTTGTTTGTTTTGTTGTTTTTTTTTTTTCTTTAATTTAAATGCACATCTTTATTCATCTTTGCATAAGGCACAACCTATCATAAGTATTATGGCCACTAATAATCTAAAAGGTGAACTGCAGTCTAACACTGTAATGTTACAATAAGTGCAATTCTTCTGCTGTCTATTACACATAAAAAACCACAGAGATAATAAAGGGCACGATATTTTCTCTAGTTTCTGCTCCAAGGGGATATTGTCTAGTGCATCATATACCATGGATATTGAAAATTATTTCCCACACACAATTTCAGCATTTACAATTATGACTGTACCTACTAGTAACCAATAGGGGACTTTTTGGTGGTGTGCTCTTCTTGGTCTTTATGTATATACCCAGGAATCCCTAAGGAGAAAATCTTTCTGAGCTTGAAGAAATTTTTTCAAGATGTAATTGACAGCTGTATTTAAAACAATATCTGCACTTGAAATCATTCCCCAGTCCAAAATGTATCTATTGTTTCCTTAAAATATGTTTGAGTTGTGTTTTGGTATTGTTTATAGTAGTTAATAGTTTGCTGGTTACACTCTAATTTTAGAATATGCTACTTTGTCACATGTAAATTAGACACATAAATATTAAATTATAGTTTCAGATAAAGAAAGTTTATTAACAATGTATAATGCCATTGAGTAATACTTTACTCCTCAAATGAAGACATATTTTGTATAGTGCATTTTCCTTTCCTCCCTTCTGGTCTCAGATGGAATTCTGAAGTCCATCAAGGTGGTGACATAGCTCAAACACACATTAGTTCATATTCCAAGGCTGCTCATTCCACCTCTTGCAACAAGATTTAGCTTCCACAGCATCACAGAGGAATGAAATGCTTTTCATTCGAGGCAAAGGAAGATCTGACAGGTTAGATTTTATTATTTATTCAGAGGGCGAGCCCCTCATGCATCCATTTATTTGCCAGGGTAAAGTACAGCAATAGAAATTGAAACTATGAAATAAACAAGGCAGCCAGTTTGGGTCTGCAGAATATTAACTCTGGTCATGGAAAGCAAGTACAGTGTTGGTTTAATCTGAGATATCTTCCTGAAGGTATATGAAAACTCCTGGCAGATGCTGTGCCACTTATGGGGGAATACCTGTAGTTTTTTTATTTCTGGATATGTTCCAAATACTTTCCTATCTAATTAAGGTTTAATTTCTTGCAAGACTAAAAAAGAAAGTAATTTTTGAAGGTAAATATGCTATTTAAGATGTAAAGTTCTGCACATTTTATGAGAATGGGAATTTGTTTTAATGTAATGAAAAATCACCTGAAGCTTTTTTACTCATCACTTCCTTCTGGAATATTTTCTTTCACTGTTAAGATTTTTTTTATGATGCAAATAATTAATTTGTCTGAAAGGCGTGGTTTTATTGAACACTGAGAAGTCTCTTGTCTTTTAATGTTTAGTATTTCTCTTGTTTTGTTAGCAATGTTCAACTACTTCTCAATTAGTTTAATACAATTTTAATGTGCAATGATATCTTGTTTGGATCCCAGTGTCACCACAATGTATGGCTTGGCTTTGTGGTGTTTACAGGACATATGGAGTACATATATATAGTGTAGGTAGGGTATAATTTATGGGGGCTACGATGTGCACTGCAGTAAGATCACACAAAACAACAAAAAAAAGTGAGAGCAGAATTCAAGCAAGGTTCTGCAAATCCTCTTTTCTATGGAGGAGCATTGTGTTCAGCTCTTCTGTTGGCTGGGGCTGCTGCTTCACGATTTTATAAATTACACCCATCACTTAATAAACGCTCATCTGACAATGCTGCTGCTTCTAACCAGGCATGGTGAATGAGGTCCTCATCCCGCTGAGTTCAGTGAGGTGGTTTTTCCCAATTTGAGCCAACAAATTGCACAACAAAATGCAGGAAACACAGGCTGTGGGTGTGTGCTGAGCATGGACTCGGTGTGTGGAGGATACAGGAGAGGCCAATTCCCCCAAAATGTGCTGGTGTTTCTCTGCAAAGCAGCCCCTCCATGCTCATCTCTGCTGTGTGTCACATTTAGCTGTGTTTAGTTACCAGCAGAAGGAAGCAAACAAGGCTCGTGTCTCAGCAGTAGCAAGTGCTCAGGAAATGTGTTATCCCAGATCTTTGGATCCACACCCTGCTTCCTCCTTTCCCTACAGTCCTGCTTCAGGCCCCCATTCCATATTCATTCTACCCCAAGATCCCAGCTCCAGTTTTGCAGACTGAACATGTCATAGGACATGGCCTTCTGTAGAAATGCCCTTGGCAAGACTGGTATGTTTAAAAAATCTGGATGCAAATGTAGTATGCTTTTAATGTTTTCATGATTTCTCACACTGTCCTACAAATACAGGTATTTTTATGTAATTGTATTCACAAGGAGAGCATCAGACACAAATTAATTGCTTTTACTGATATTTTTATGCATGATTTCAATTCAGATATTCAGATCTGGCAAAAGTGTTTGCCAGATCCAGGTTCTGTTAATTAGACTGAAGATTTTGTTGTAGGATGTCCCTTTACTTTTGCTGACCTGTTGAAAATCCTTCCACCTTCAGCACAACTGAGCAGTGTGACCTATCAGATTCTACATCATAACTAATGGCAATCATTAATTACTCCAGGTGATCTACAGTAGTGAACAGAATTAGTACACATTGCATCGAAATAGCACAAGTGTAGACTAGACCTATTAATTTATGGAAAGCTAGGGAACCAGCATATCCATTTGCTTGCTAGAGCTTATCTTTACCTTCTTGATTTCCTCTCTCCTTTTTCTGCTACAGCTTGCAAAATCTATGAAACCTGTAGGTCATATTGAAATTTCAATGATATTACAAAACCAGGCATAACTGCATGTCAATTGGAATACTTTCCCCAGATTGAGTACAAAGAAAGGCTGGTTATTTTTTGAAATTAATTTATTTAATCTTTCGGCAGCAAGGATGGAATTATTTATGACCTGGTTCTATCAATGTCTGCTGTGATTTGCTATAACCAACTGCTCCTTGTTGCTCAGTTTTTGGCATGTGTAGCTCTCTCTTGGTGGCTGAAAATGAAGATTGTCTCTGTTCTCTCAGCTCTGGCACTTTGAGTATGGAGTCAGGTTCATTTAGTTGAGAAATCACACCTTTTAAGACAGAAGAGCTTTTATTTGATCTGAAGCCAAAGATTCTCCTTGGAAACTTGGAATATTGAGTGTTGGCTCTCTTAATAAAATGCAGAGGATACATGGTGTGACCTTGTATCCCTCCTCACAGGTTTATTAGACCTGACTGAAGAAACAAGCGAGGGGAAGAAGACCCAAAGATCCTGAATACCATTTCTCCTGCACAGTTTAAAAGTACACAGGCAAGGTGCAGTGCTCCTGGTGTTTTATATTTATTGCAAGTAACTCATCCTGGCGAGTCAGTTGCCTCCAGGGAAGGAAGAACCTCACTGGTATTGATTACTGATGCATCTTCTGCACTTCTTCAGTGGCATTAGGATTCCTTCTCTTTATCCTCTGGATGATCTCAAGAGTGCTACAGAGAATGGGGAGCTCCTGGGATGTGGCTAAGGAGAGTCACAACTTCCCAGGCACCTGGAGCTTTGAAAAGGAAAGAAAGAATTTAGTTAAACTTCTGTCTGTTGTATTTCAGACATGAAAGTGGAGAAGGAGCCCAGCTTCAAGGAGGTAGGTGCACGACAAGTGTTAGTAAATCTCTCATTGGGGGGTAAAACTGCAGGCATCTTACAAATGTAGCACCTAAATGTGCAGTGCTGAGTAATATATTTGTTTTCCAATGTCTGCAGATTACAGTGTTGTTAGATTGGGTATTTGGATAGAATTAAGGAAATTAAACCACCTGAGTGTATGCAGTCCAGAGTTTCCATTAAACTCAGGACTAGACCTCTTTCCTGTATAATTAGTTTAGAAATCCAATATCGTATTTTACCTAAGTGGAACTTAGCAACAACAAAATTGATTTAATAATGCCTATACTCACTGAGGACACAAATTATATATACACATACACAATTCTTTTTAATTAAAGTATCCCAAAATGTAGTAACAGCCCTTCTTTAGATTTCATGATCAAAGGGAGGGGAAAAAAAAAAAAAGCTTCTGATTGATAAAACCATCAGAGGGAATATAATTGGTAGGGAAATACTTAGGAAATATTTCCCTAAGGAAATTGATGTTTTCTGCTCTAATGTATTTTCTGTGTGAGCTCAGAGTGCAGCTCTCAGGGGTGCTTCTGTGGGGATTTCGATGTTGATGTCCCAAGGCTGGTGTGGGGAGCAGGTACCTGGTCAGGGGTGTGGGGAGCAGGTACCTGTTCAGGCAGGTGTTCCATCCCCCAGGCAGTGCAGAACCTTCACAGCTCTCTGTGGAGGGGAGTCATAATCTGAGAGTTCAGTCCATCAAAGAGCACAACTGATAGGAAAAGGTGTGCAGTTGTTGCCTTGGGAATAAGAAGAATATTGTTAAAAATGACAGAGCAATATGGGCATCTTGCTGTTGTCCAGTTTGTCTGAGGTGAGGGTGGCACTTGGTGACCGACTCCCCAGCCCAACTGGCAGAGCAGCTGGCAGCAATTACAGCTCCAGCAGGGTCTGAGAATGCTCCAGCTTCCTGTGAGAAAAAAGGGAAGGGCATCTCATACATGGACAGAATATCTTGTGCCTGATAAAGCTGCAGAAGAGCTCTTTTAATAAAATGATGCCTCCAAAATCTTAATGGAGAGCAGCACGTGCTTGAAGAAATGCTCAGGTTTGTTCCACCCCTCAGCCTCTCCCTGGCACTTACATTTGACAAATAAAAGAGTGTGTGGAGTCCAGTCTTAAGAAGGTGTTTAGCACCATTAGGAGAGGGTTAAGAAAGAAAAGTGTTCTGGGAAGACAAGTGCAGAGACACTTTATTGCAATGTGCTGCTCTGCACAGAGCTGTCACTCTAAAATAAAGTGATGCACTGGAAACCTTAGAGACAACTGTAGCCAGTGCTTGATTCAATAAACTTTCAACTAAGGCAGGAAAGCCAGATCATTCTGTTATTTCCACAAAAGAAGGATGAATGACGTGGTTTCTTACAGATATTCAGTCCTGTGTTTAATTTATATCCTACATTTCAGATAGCCAGTATAAGATAAGAATTCTGTTGAATATAATTCCACATTTGAAATAGGCAGTTGCAGTAAAATATTTCATTTTTCAAGAGTGCAAACTGTTACATTTAAAGATATTTACATTGCCAGGTTAACTGTTCTTCCTTTTGGGTTGTAGTAGGCACTAAATTTATTGGGCTCACAGGATTTTTAATTGCAGTGGAAATTGCACTGAGTTTGGACAGGGAAGCTTATCTTTTTTTGTAGGAATTGTTTATGGAAATACAGTGAATCTATATACCAGTGGAATATTTGAAGGAGGGCTTGTAGAACAGTATATGAGAAATGTAGAACATCATACAAAAAATATACTTATCTGGGAAGGTGAGGAACATGAAGGAACAAGTACAGTAATTTGCCAGTGTAATCAGAATTAAGCAAGACAAAAGAAAAGTCAGTGTGGAAAATTGATTTAGGCATAATTTTTAGGCTTAAAAGGGAACACTGTGAGAGTGCATAGCAAATTTTGTAGCTTTGTTTTTTCCTAAATTTTGCCCAAGAACTTCTTTCTGAGATGATGCTGGAAGGAGACTGTGGGCAGATTTTTCCAACAGGGGACTGAGTCTCTATCAGTCTTTTTCTTATAAAAAAAAAAAAAATTAAAAATCAAAGCCCAGGGTATAAGCTAGGAGCTTAGCAATAAAAAATGGAGAGAGCAGGGGTTCAGCTGGTTTCGAGGAACACAGTGCTTCAAGAAGAGCCCTCAGCACTGTGGGAAAATAGAGCAAGGTGCTGTTTATACAAAGTGAAGAAGTGGAAATGTGGTTCATAAACAGCGTTAGGATGAGGTTTTTTTGTTTATGCTGTGATTAGAAGGTCCAATTTCTTTGGTGTGCTGCTGAGTATTCATTCATTCATCATAGCAGAGACCAAACCTGAGGGGCTGAGTGCCAGACTCATCTAGTGCTGTGTGGGCTCACTGACAAGAAGAATACATCAGTGCTCTCCTGATGTTTGCCTTGTTTCCCATGGCACTGGGGAAGAGTTTAAAAGCAGCCATGGTGGGGCAGTGTTGGCAGCAGCAGCCCCAGAGCCTCCTTGGGAAAGGGGGCAGAGAAAAGGAGCTGTGTGGTTGAAATGAGAAACTTCTCCTCTGCTTGCCCTTCTTGGGGAGCTGGGAATCTGTCCAGGGAAGGGTTTGGGGTGCTGTTTGAGGCTGGAAGAAGCTGGCTCTCATATCTGCTCTCATTGCCCCTGCAGGGTTGTTCTGGAAAAAGTGAGTGGTAAAACCCTGCTCTTCCAAGGGACAAAGGGAAGTTTCCCAAAGAGCCCTTTGAAATGTGTTCATTTGAAGTGTTTGGGAAGTGGGTGGTGGTGCTTGGTTGGGGGAGAAGTCAACTCCTCCAGTCCTTCATGTGCTTTGTGTTCAGCAGGGAAAGAAACTTCAGTGAGAACTATACAGGACCAGCGTTGTAAGCCAGCTGCAAGCACAGCTACAGCTTATCTAACCATGGATTAATTATGGTTTTTTCATCACCCTTAATACTATTTCATTATCAATAATTATGTTCTTTCTCTGAGTCTTAAGGCTCATCACAGATTTAAACATATCAAACTGGTTGTACATTTTAACTGCATTTCTGTTGGGGACTCTCTTCCTATCACATGGTCTGGGTACACACTGTAACTGCTGGGCTCTCCATCTTGCCAAAGAAACACTTCTGGCTCTGCCCAAAATCTTATTGATGTGCCAGGAGGAATTGCCTCACATGCAAAGAGGAAGTCAGTGATACCTACTCCCTCCTGACCATGACACTAATTAAGCATTTGGGACTACGGCCTCATTATCTGGGTACAACCAGAGCTAGAACAAATCTTGTAGACAGGATGCAATTCTTCCAGAGGGAAGAGGGGAGAACCCGAGTATTCAAAATTCCCCATGAGCTGGGATATTGACCTGCAAGCAGAGTTGTTGCCTATGCCCTCCAGGAGGTCTTTCCAGCTGAAGTGGTGCAGAGTCCTCAGGTCCTGCAGGTAAGGACCTGTCTATCAGCTGCTTGATCCTGGAGAGGATGAACCACTCCTCACCTCTGCTGAGGTGATGGATGAAGGGTGTCTGCCATGTCTTCCCCCTGCAGTCCGTGAAAGAGGGAAAATAAAAAGCAAACCTAACCTCTTCTGGTAGTTCAAGGGTTTTGCTGAAAAAAAATTCAGTCAACCTGAGCATGTTAAAAACTGATTTAGTGATAAGCACCCACTTTTTTTCAAACCAGTCTCTTTTACAGTTTAATCCATTTGCAGAGCAAACTTTGACTGTCAATTACTGTTTCTCAGCGTGTCAGTCAGAGGAACTGTCATGGTGTGAGCGTGGCACCCTGGGAAGGGAAGAGAGCACATCTCAAATACTGATACACAAATTGCAGTAAAAAATATGGCTGCTGATTAGTCTGAAAGATTTAAGAGCCCTTTTCTAGCATCCTAGCTGAAACTTGTAATTTGTACAGATAAATATTGATGCTGTTTCCATAGAAGCCTTCAGTTCTTCATCAAATCCTGATTTGAGTTTTGCTCAGTGGCAAGCTTGGGGTGAGGGAAATACATGAGGATGTGTGAACAGGAAGCCAAGGAGCACTGTGTAACACACACGTTGTTAGTGGTTCCCCCCATACTGCTTCTGGTTTCCATTAGTTTCTGGAATCAAGAACTGGATAAAAGGAAGCCATATCTGCACTTCATCCCGAAGCTGCAATGAGACTCTGGAGCTGCAAACATATTTGGGGGTTTTTTTTGTTTTTTTTTTTTTTTGAGATGAAGAAAACCAGCTTGATGCCTGCAGAGATCATTGTGTATTTTCCTATAAATGTATAAAAACATACTGGTGCTAATTCAAGCTATCTGTGCATTCTGAATATTACTTTGAGAGGGTGTGTCTGGAAGGAGTAGAAACAGGTTTCCAGGGTTTTTTTCCTCTTTGTATCACTGGCACTGGCTGCTTATGATGGATACTGTACTGCATTTGTGTTCTGTCCCAATTAACCTGCCATCTTCTCTAAATGAAGCTTGTACAAATGTTGCTGTGCATGACCACCAAATGTCACTGCACCTCAGCACACTCAACAGAGAGTTGGCTGTTTCATGTTTCCTTTATTATAGCATTAAATTGATTATTTATACATTGATTATTAAAGCAAGTTCATCAGTTTAATGTTGTAATAAACCTGGCATTAAGCAGAATTTTAAACATTTCAAAGTATAAAAATTTGCATGTGACTAGACCTTTCTAAATTACAGGATTATGAACCAGACAGAGAGAAAAAACTGAAAGTCTTGTGTGACATTTAATGGCCATATTAAAATACCTAATAATAAATGACAGGGTAATTAAGGTTGGAAAAATACCCCAACAAAAGTGGTTCAAGCAATTACAATAATGTCATGGAAGTGAAAGAACACATCCAGCTTGTGGAAGAGGGATATCAGATTGTCCAAGTAAATTGATTATTCAGATTGTCAATGTCACATTTAAGTGTCTCCAGCTGTATAATGTAATGTATGAACTGGCACGTCTGATCATTTTAAGAGCTGCAGAGAATTGTAAACTGCACTGGGTGATGCAGAAATGTATCTACAGGTGATGAAGAGACCACAGATACAGAACAGATTAACATGGGTCTGGAGAAAAGGGAAGGAGGTTTCATACAGTTGCTACTTTATGGAAAATCTGTGCCAGACCCAGACTACTGGAGAATCTAATCCCAGACCTAAGGGTTTATGTAGAGATAGGAAGGTTGTGTTAGATGCAATTGCAAATTATGAGGTAAAACAAAATTAGGAGCTGTTTGTCCCACTAACCTTCTTTGTTTCCTCCTGTATTTTAATTATTCTGTTATTTGGCATTCATGTTGTTCCTTAGCCTGCATCATACACCTTTTCAGACACAGCAGCTGGACTGTCCATCTTTATCAGTGAAAGCACTTGCACAAAGTTTTTCAGAATACTGCTAAACCAAACTTCTAACTCTCTCCAGGTGAATGCAGTAACACTTTATAGCACATCTCAAAATGCCTACAACGGGAAACTCAAATTCTGCCAGAGATCATAAATGCTAAAATCCCTACTTTTATGATGAACTACTGTGCCCAAAGGAAAATACCCAGAGAATTTACCTGTTCTCTTCCTCCTCCCTCCCTGTACAACTAATTTATCCTTCAGAAGCAGAGAGGGCTCAGCCATGAGTTTAAATGAAAGAGATACACACCACAAAGGTTTTTGATGGATAGCTCAGGAAGGAGATAATCTGGGTACTTAATTTGTTTCTGTAGCAATTAGTTTTAAAAAATGCATAAACCATTAGGGCTAAATTTTTCTCAATATAATTGCTCTTAAAAAAGCAAAAAATTATCCTGCCTAGTTGTTTGTCTTGACATCTTTGCAGGTGGATTGCTCTGTGTTCTACATGTAGGTTTCCTCCCCAAGTCTCTCATTCAGCATTAAGGGTTCAATTTGGAGCAGCTGAAGGTGGGAGTGTGGAATTGTCCTCTGACTCCTTCCCCATCAACCCTCCTCAGCCTTCCTGCCCCACCACCAGCTCTGCAGGGGGATTTCAGCAGGCATGAACCCTGCTGTGTTTGAGGTATGTGACCTTCTGAGAGCTCCTGTAGCAGTGTGAGGGATCCTCCAAGGATGCTCAAAGCCCATGGAGTCAGCAGGTGCCTTGCAGCTGCCTTCAGTGGGTTTGGATCAGGCTGTTCCTGCTCCCTTGTCCTGACATCCCTGCCCTAGTCTGGTGCTAATTCTACAGTGACAACACAGAAGGAACTGCATTGGTCTGATTGTAAAATGCTACTAAGGAGTTCTTTTATTTCCTTTGAGTGGAGAAAATTACTTATTGTGTTTGCTAAGATGCCTTTCTCGTAATCTGAATGTGCTCAAGGGTATCAGAGGTTTCTGAGTTTGTGATTTGGGCACGAGTGAAGCCAGTGCAAACTCTGACAGAGATTTTGGGCAGTGGTAGACACAGTATTGTGCTCTACTGCAGGTACCTTATGTGAGGCAGCAGCTTCCAAAGTGGCTTATTCTGTCCTGAAACAGGGAGATCTGTTACTGTGTGGTGTGTGCGTGCTCCTTCTGCCAGAATGAAAGTATCAAATGTGAGCCTTGCTCACCCATTTGTAAACAGCCCCTAAGGAGGTGTGATGAGGGTTACTAATGTTTCAGCCAGTTTAGTCTGACTTATTCACAGTCTCCCTAATCCATTTCTAACCATGGTGAAGCACAGCTCTTCCAACCTGAAAGACCAAGCACTGTGCCCAGTGAAATTGCACAGATAACTGTTCTCCCAAGCTAAATTTATGTCATAAATTTCAAAATGTATCACACATTTACTTTCCATGTTTTACATTTTGGCATAATAAGAGCAGAGTCTGACTGCTGGGGCTTCTGGTTCCCCATGTGTGAAGCAGAGGAACAGGCACAGAGGATGTGAAAATGCACAGAAGAGGAGTGATGTGTTTACCTTAAACACTTCAATGTATTGGCATATTGCCTATTTTTGCTGAAGCAACGGAGTTTTTTGTGAGGGTAAGGGCAAAGGGAGTAAGCCAAATAAACTGCATTATACATATGGTTAAATAATTGTATTGATTCTCAGAGGATTTATGTTCAGCAGAAGTAGAGTATCCTGCCATTGTGGATTGCGTTCTGTTTTATCAGAAGGTGGGAATAAAAAGCAGGAGAAACCTTCCTACTCCCAGCTGAGCATCTCCTGGGTGCCTGGGGGGACTGGAGTGTGGGAGGGAAGCTGAACACACTGACCTGGGCTTCTCCTGCTCGAGGGGTCATTTCATCCTTGCTAAAGACAAGGCTGAGTGATTCGTGGAACAGTAAATGTTTAACACAAGAGAAGGAGGAATAAATAATTATCACAGTAATTAACTGGCCCAGAAAAACTCTTACTGGGTCTTACTCCATCTTTTTATTGCAGTGGCTGCCTTGTCTCATCTCATGTCAGTTGTTGTTGTTGCCAGTCTCATTCCTCTTAGTTTTAAAATAGTTTTACAATAGACTAAATGAGAAACAGAAGAGAACTCTGTCATTTCTCTCTCTCTGCTGTTGCCCACACTTCCCTCCTCCTGGTTATTATTGAGGAGTCAGGTCCTTTGCCACCCTGATGGAAAAGCTTCTGTGTGACTGCTTTGATTTTCCATCTCCATCCTTCCCAGTACATTTGGGGTTTTTTGAAACTGCATTTGTCAGCTCCCATGAATGAGAGGTTACCAGGAAGGATAATCAGGGGTGAAAATGTCTATATTCTGGGGGAAAACCTGTTCCTGCATTCATTCCCCATGGATAGAAATGACCTCTGTTTGGTATCTGCAATGGTAAATCACATGGGCTGTTTAAATCAATCCGTTCTGCAGGATACATATGTTTGAGGACATTTCTTCAGAATGAGTAAGAAAAGGTTTTCTGGATTTGTTGAGTAAATGAATCCACCAGTGTTTCACCTCCAAATGCAAGTAAACCCCTTTTTCCTGGTGTTTATAGAGACACTCCTGCCTGTATAGGAGATTGAAACTCTGCCTCTTGAAGAGATTGAAGGTCTCTGACAGCAGCAATCAGTGGTATAAAAAATGAAGAATGGTTTTCAGGGCTCATCCATCCCTAAGCTTCTCTCAGTGACATCCCTGGTCTCTCTTTAGGAAGCATCTCTTGATGAACACATTTTTTCTCCTGCTGTTGACAGCTCTGTTTTCTGCCAAATTTTTACTTTCAGGAAACTTACTTGTATATTATTTTGAGCTCTTAATCCTGATGAAAACCAATGAGATAAACTGATGCTCCCATATTTGATGGGCATTCAAAATGTGTAGCCCCCTGCTTTATTCATGTCTAGTCCTCCAAGAACTGATGCTATGAGCCAATTACCTGGGAATTATGGACACCTTGTCCCAAATTCTGCTCAGCTTCAGAGGATTGACTGCATTGATTTCCTGGAGCCACAGGAACTCGAGATAAGCTCTTCTCATGACACTGGCCAGTTCAGAAATCAAAGTAGCCAGATTATCAGTGTATTTCAGTCATGCTGGGAATCTCCAGAGGACTCTGTGTCCTGCTGCCCTGGACAGCTGTCCTCAGAGAGGTGGTGGAGGGAGGGCAGTAACAGGATTTGTCCTGTCTGTAACAGGAGAGTTTAGAGAGGACATCCTTGAAGACACCCTAGTTTGCATGTCAGTCTATAGCAGCCTATAATTTTAATGGCTTAGGTTTGCATTGAGAGGTGTTTACAGGTGAGTGAGGTCTTATTTACAACAGGGATGTGTAAATGCAGATTGACAACATGAAGAAAAATTCAGTATTTATTTTGAAAAGAAAAATGACAGAGACAATTGGGGCAAGTTCCCCCACTCACATTTGAATGGTCTTTTTATCGGCTTTGGGTATCCCTGAGGTTTTGTTTTGTTGAGTATTGACACTTCAGGAAGCAATGTGGGTTGTCAAGGTTTAATGTAGGAGGAACCATAATTCTGTCCTCTTTGTGCCCCTTGGTTATCCTACTCTCATTTACCAAGTGAGTAGACTTGAATTCAAATAACTTGGGGTTATTTAAAAGATAAGATCAGAACCTAGAGATGTCTAGAGAATACACTTCTAGGGGCAGGAGATCCTTTCTGCTCCTATGCCACAGAGAATTTGGTGAAGAGGTGACATATTTAGAGGTGCTGATAATTCTTTCTCAGGAGCTGGAGGAGAAAAATCAGGTGGTAGTTTAGGTGTGAGTAGTTTGTTCACCCTGGCTTGTGATTTATCTGTAGAAGACCCCATCTGTATCAGTGAATATACAGCATTTCTATGCAACATCCTCAAGATGGAAGACACACACCAAACAATATGACATTAAATTGAGAAAAACAGTTCAAGGAGCAGCTTACAGGCCATGAAGTTTGTTTAAAATGTTCTAATAGATGCCTGGAATAAACACCTTGTTAAAAGAAAAAAAAAAATTTGCTTAGAAGGGAAAAAAACCAAAAAAGCAGCCATTCAGGTAAAAAGCATTGTAAAAGATACTATTAGGGGTAATAAAGATGTACTTTAAAATGTGAATAATATGTAAGAACGGGAGAAAAAATAAATTCTGGTGGCTGAAATGTAAAGCACAGCAGATGGATCAGAAGAAATTTCAAGACATGGTTTCCTGAAGGCCTAAAAGATGATGATGGAAATCTTCCCACATCCTGGGGAGGCAGAGAGGCTGAGGATGCCCGAGGGGCAGGGGGGTAAGGGAGCACCTGGGCAGGTGCAATGAATCTCTGCACAAGAGTTCAAGACAGAGATGGGACCATGCTGGGACCTCAGCAGAAATGTTTCTAAAGCAAATCAATAAAATTTACAGTTACAAATTGCTGGGCTCGGATGCTTGCGCCCTAAAGCTCTCAGAGGATCTGAAGTGTGAAGCTCTGAACTATTTCTGGCAGAATGGAGTGTTTAAATACATCTTAGTAGCAGAGAGGAGAGAGGCAAACAATGCCAATTTAAAAGTCCACAAGGAGGGGGTGGAAGCCTGAATTCTGCATCCAGTATGGAAACAAAGGAAGGGAAAGACTCATGGTTTGGGATGATATTGTTGGAAAGAGGTGACAAGAGTTTTGCAGAAACCCCCTCTGCCCTAAGAGCCAAGGCATGCCAAACTTCACTTGTGGATTTTCTAGCAAAGTCCTTTACCAAATTCCCTCATTGACCTGAACTTTTATGTCACAGAAGAGTTAGCAATAAAACTGCATAAAAGATAGGAAACAAAAGTGGGAATGAATTATTCAGTTATTCCAGGAAAAACAGTGCTGGAATGTATTTGAGATGTCCATAAAAGAAGGAAAAAGACAAGAAAACGAAGCCAAGAAAACAACTCTGCTGATTTAACAAAGGTGCTTTGTTCTGACAAGCCCAGAGCTGCCTGCCAACACAGGCAGAAGGATCCTGCAATCCTGGATGGCTGGGCAATAAAACTGCAATGAAATTCAGCAGCAATAATGCAAATTAATGCATAGAGGGGAGAAATTGTTCTATTTTTGTGCATGGTAGGCTCTAACTACACTATTACTGTGCAAGAGAGAGATCATGGAATCATTCTGGACTGTTCTCTGGGTACTGCATGAGGTGCAACAGCAAGAAGGCCAAGTAAAGCATTAGGGATTATAGAGGACACATAAAGAATAAAAGAGAAAATATTATTATGTAGTTGTAGAGATCAGATTTTAGAAAGCCATCCAAAAATCTCAAATACCACGTGTATTGCTATGCTCCCTCAGAAAAGGTGAGCTAGTACTAGAAATACTGGTAGTCAGAAATTGTGAGTATTTACTTTATAAATATGATGCACAAAGCAAGAAAATCTCTCTCTTCTCAGCATCTAGGTCTTGAGGCTTGAGCCACTGAAGATTTGCTTGAAATGTTTCCAAGAGAATATATTCATCAGAATTGGCCTGCACCATGAGTAAAAAATATTCAATTGTTATAACTCTTACTAAATTAAGTGAAAATTCAGGGAAAGTAGGTCTAAGAGCATTGAACATTTTTTTTCTAGAGAGAAATCATGCAATTTTAGCCAAAAGACATTTTTTTGCATTTTTTACCAAAATGTTCCACCCAGCAGGCAGGAAGGATCTGCTGTGTGAGGTGATGGGTGGCAGGTAGGTGAGGAGAGCTGGCACAGCTGGCATTGCACAAAGACATTTGTTAGAGATGAAAGGAAGGGCTTGGTTTGAGAGCTGCTGTAACTCACCACTTGTGGCATTTCCCCATCACCTGCTGATGGTCTAGCACCATTTTCCTTGCTGGTTTTTTCTGCCTTTCAGCTCCTGCTAAGTCAGGCACGTGCCAAGTGATGCAGTGATGTGTTCCCTGGAGTGTCACTGGTAGAGGGTCTAATCCCTTGTGTAACATCACAGTAAATGTCAAACTACTTCACTGACACCCAGGGATGTTCCCAGTGTAATTTCCACACCTTTCAGCACTGTGCTGGGCTAAAGTCTGACTTTGATGTCAAAATAAAACAGGGATACAAAAGCAGCAGAGTAGTCATTGCTCTGTGCAATGGCAGATAAGCCAACTGAAGTTAATTAAAATTAGCTTTAATTAAAGTTTATATAAGCCAATAAAAATCTAGGTTATGAGACATTGTTTAATACTAGGATTTTTTTTTTTTCTTATTTCATTATGTTGATTTGCATGGTATGACTTAGAAGGAATCCCCAGTTCTGGAATGGAATTATATGATAAACTACACATAGATGAGGCAAATTAGAAGTTAATACAGCATTAAATAATCTGAACTGTTTTCCATTCCATGGAAATATAACTGAAAAATTCCAAAGCATGCTCTAAACTGCCTCTTTCATCATGCTGTTAATACATTATTAGAGTAAGGTGGTAATTTTACAAATACTTTACTGAATAGCACCTATCATTATGGAGCAATAAATGAACTGAGGAAAACAAGATATAGAACCAAAGACTTTTTAAATGAACACAAAGACTTTTCAAATGAACAATAAAAGGTCAGTTCATAATGCAAGTAAAAGGAAAATAGACATGGTCTGTGACATTTGGACAAAATATACACACCTAGAAAGTGAAGAGCCATTGATTTGCCAGGACTCTTGACCTGAAGCCCTGCTGAAACAGAAGTTAGAAAGAATTGCTATTCAACATCATCCAGGGGAGACCAGGCTGCCTAAAACCCCAGTGAGAGATGTCTCAGACCAGCTGGCCTGACAGATAAATAAATACTTTGGGAATCACTTCCAACCTCAGCACTCAGCAAGTCCTCCTCACAAATAAGTGTTTCTGTTCCTTCTTTAGGATCTGAGTACCTTAAATGTATTTACCTCTTATTTACCTCTCAAAGTAATGAGGGACCTGATGTGTTTTAGACAAAACAGGCATTTCCATCACTCCAGCTTGTTGCTGCTTATCTAGTAAGCAGGAATTAGTTTGTTTTTAATAGTGGTTGCAGAGTTATAGTGAGATGGGTTTGACTTGGAAGTGCAACGAGGGTGGGAATGCACCTTCTCAATTAAGAAAACAGTTTTGTGGCTGGGCATTTCTGTCCAGCTGAAAATATATCTAGTTTTAAAGCACTTGAGGTAAAAATCACTATATGGCATAATTTATTTCTTGCTGCTGGGAAAATGAGGGGTACGTTCTCAGTTTACTCTTTACATTAATTCTAAGAGTGAAAATTGAGAAATTACTGAAGATGAAGGACAAAAAGAAGGCTGGAGAGTTTTGTTTTTACATGTGCTGAAAAAGAGTCAGCTATTCAAAGGCTTTGCTCTTAAAACCAGATATATTTTATTTTGTACTGCTTTTTGTTGAGAGCTCCCCCATGGTTGCTTAATTAAAGAAAATGACAGGTTAAGCCTGGGGGGAAATGCATCTTGGATAAGTGTTCTTGTGATTTTGACAAGGACAAGGGCTGGAACCCACTCTGGAGCACAGCAGAGTCCTGCAGGTGAGTGGGTGACTGAAATTGTCTGCACTGAAGGGAGAGGATGCTGTGGAACTGCTGCCTTTACATTTATGTGTATTTACACCTCTCAAGAAAGAGAGGAGTGCATTTCACTAAAGGTATTTAGGGAAAGTGGAATCTGGTATTTTGCAGCCTGTGGGTTGTGTTATTGCAAGTGGGTACATCATAGCAAATGAAGAATTTTTGCCATTGGATCAAAAGGGGAAAAAAAAAACCCAAAACACTGTAGATTAAGTTATTTTGAACAATCATTAAAAGTCTAATGTATTTCTTAACCATGGGAGAATGGTTGTAATTTCTTCATGTCTGTGCCATGAGGAAATTCTGCAGCTTCTTACAAAAATTCAGAGAATGACACAAAACTCTTGACTTTTGTCCTCTTCTCCTCAGTTTCTCAGGGAAAGGCCTGGCCACAAAAGCAGTGAAAATTACCATATTTTATTGTTGGCTTCCTATCTAAGGACAGTTCTGAGGCTGAAATTAGGCTGTCTGAAGGCACTAACCCAGCTCAAAAGTTGAACAGTCATTGAAAGATCTCTTTTATTTTTTTCTTCCCAGAAATGGAATAGAAGTCTTTGATTCTGTGAAATTGTAGGATGATTCTTACAGTGCAGGGTTGCAATCAGTCATAAAATGGCCTTCAGACATTCCCTCCCTCCCTCCAAGGCAGCTGGGGAGGCTGGATGAGACTGATCTCTTTGCACAACTGAGAAATGCCCAGCTAAATTAAAATGTCTTTTGTAAATGGAACTCAGGGATGCAGCCAAGAGCAAATCTGAAATTGTCTTACAAAACTAGAGAGTGGGAGCATGAGAGGAAATTGAACCTCGAAAAGACCAGTGGATAAAATGGATTGTTCAAACCCCTGATTTTCTGTACAGAACCATTCTCAGAAATGTCTCTCAACCTGCATCTAACATAAGTAACAAAGCCAAAGAATTAAATTACATGTTTTAAAGGTTTTAGATAACCTTAGAACTCTTTGTAGAATAAGAGTATATGTGTAGAAACCTAAATTCAGTCCCCAGCAGTAGGTTCCCCCCTGCATCCAGTTCATGCTCATTTCTTTCACGTAAAACCTAAGGGAGATTTCTAGTGCAGAAACTGCAAACTCTTGTGAATTACAAATCTTTTCTTTATTCTCCTGCTCATTTCAAATATTCTCTCAAGCAGTTCATAATGTTTATTTGGTTTTGTTTTGATTATTAAAGTTTCTAACATTTCAATACATTAGAGAATGGGTAAAGCTGTTTTCTCAGTGCAGTGAGACAGCATAAATTAAATGAGATGTGGAAAGTTTATCTTTTGCTTTGTGAATCTGTTCATTTGCAATGGCTGAATTAGTTCATTTTGCATGTTGATAGAATGTCTTGTTCAATCTTGGAAACCACACACAGTATCTTTTTTTTTTTTTTCATTTATAGAAGGTGGCTTGTGCTGTGCACACCATTAGTTTGAGGGGAGATGGTGGTGTCACAGGGAAATGGACAGGGACAGATTCTGAACTGGCTTCACTTTGGATTCTACATTTGTATACATCTGCCTGAGGAATTGCTCTGGATTTTTACTGTAACTCATAAAGTAAGACTGCAGTGAATCTATTTGCTGATTTCATATGATTCTCTGAATACTTTCCCTCTCTGAAGAGTCTTACATATTTTAGTACTGCAGGTCCCTCTCTGTCTCTTTTATTTTGCATCAGATTTGACTCTTATTTCTATATTCCCACCCAGGATCATCCAGAAATACACCTCTTCACATTTCCCCTAAGTTTGATTCAGTCAGTCACTACCAAAACAGACAATATTTCTACTGGGTGTTTGGAGGGTTTCTGAGAACTGTGATGTGCAAAGCATAGGTGGAAAGAAAAAACAAAAATTACTTATTTAATTAAGTTTGACCTAGTTGGGTTATTATACTTTTAGTCAATATCTCTATATATCTCTATCTTTTCATCTTTATATATCCCCTCCATATAAATATATTGTCTGTCTGTCTCCTGTTTATGTGATCTAGTCAGCATTATCTGTGCCAAATGTGGGCAGTTGTGTTTGCTGTTGCAAAGAAAGGATTTTAGTTTTCCTGATGTCCTTTGCCTTTGTTTCTTGCTTTCTAAGCCCTTTGAAGCTGAGAACTGCATCATCCTCTCTGACCTGCTGACACAAAATTTATTGGCAGCCCACCTAAAGGAAAGGGTGATGGATAACAGGAACAGGAGGAGGTGTAAGTTTGATGGATGACTTGGGTCTCAAAAGCCTGTGATCAGTCCAGCAATTGCCTTTGTCCATTTGAGTTATTCAGGAATCATGTTAGTCCTTTCCTTTCCTCAAAACTAATAAATCTGTAATAATAAATCTAATAAGTTTGTATTGTGACAAATGTGCCTCCAGGAAGGTGGGACTGGGCCAGCTGGGTCACAGGAAGGAAAAAGTGACCTTTGCAGCTTTGGATCTCCAGTCTCATGCTCCCTTTTGTGCTTTTGTCATAGGTGTTTTACACAGCCATTGACGACAAATCACATTTCCCACAACTCTTTCTATTAGACAGCTCTGATGGAGACTTGTGCCAGTCCTAACAGGAATGCTCATGGATGCAGGAAGGAGCAGTGCATTGGGGATTTTAGAAGTGTTCTGTATCTCTAACAGTGTTGTGCTGTCAGATGTGAGACCTCAGTGACTCTGGGGTGTTGCCATGCACGTCATGGATTCTGCTGCTCTCAAGGCTGATTAGATGAGGGCTGATAAGCACTGAGAGGCTCTGCAGGGGTGGTGTAAATATTAAATTCTATTGAGATGCCATAACTTAGCCTTGTGATAAGCCCACAGTCTGAAAGCTTTTGCATGCAGAACTGGCTTACTGCACAAAATGATTGATAAGAATCACCTTTCTCACTCAGTACCCTGTGAAAAATTTTCTGTGGGATAAAAGGTTGGGATTCTGCACGGAGGGATTCAGGGAGCTCTGACACATGCTGGGGAGGGGCTGTTGTGATGGCTCTTGTCTCTCCCACGCTGTGCCAATGGCCTTGCTCTATGGCTCTGTTAGCATTGCTGGTGACCTGGCTCACTCCTGACACTGGAACTTAGATTTTCTAGTGTGAGATGGGATGGATAATACCCTATATCCATCCGTAAAGCATCCTGATGTCTTGAAGACAAACAAAACAAAACAAACAAAAAACAAACCCAGTCAAATAAAGAAAATGTATGTGATCAATACAAGGTCATCATTTGCTCTGCAGGAAAAATAGGCAATCTATGTTCTTTTGCAGAAATACAGAAAATAGCTCAAATTGCACAGGCTTTGGATTGAGGCTTCTTCAGTGAGTGCTGTGTTTGACTGGCAGGTGTAATTTAAAAGAAGAAAGGATGCCATAAATATTTTTAAAGACATCATAGCTCCATCTCTGAGTATAGAGGTCTTTCTGCCTCACAAACTACACATAAAGATGCATGTCCTTAGGAGACAGTAAGTAAAGTAGTAGTGAAGCTTTTATCTCTCCAAACCATTAAACACAATGACAAAAATAAGGGTTGTTCACATAATACCTTACAAATGGAAAATGGAAGAGCACTTGAAATGATGCTGGATGATATACACACCCTGTATGCTGAAACTATGACACTGAATTTACCCCTTTTTTGATTGTTGGTTTAATCAATTGGGTGTAATCAGTTCAATTATCAGGGATTCCTGAAATGTTTTGATGGTTTTGTTTATAGATGTGATGAATGATATTTTCAAATGTTGTCTTGTTAACATTAAAGATGCTCTCACTGAGCATCTCTGGTTGAGCTAATTGCTTTGTGATGCTGTGCTGAATCTGTCCCAAAGGCTTTATCCCCCCAGAGATTCTGCATTAGGCAACAGATTCTCATGATGAAAAGCAGAGCTCTCTGAGGAAAAGATATTATAATTTACCACATGGACAACCAAGTTCATCCACAGGGCATTGCTTACAGATTCCTGTGGAAAATCCTTACAAAATCAGTACATTGGGGCCATCATGCCACTTGTTTGAAAGGCTCAGTCTGAGGATTGAGATCCCAGGAATGTAAGCCTGGCTTTCCTAACCAGAGCTGGCAGCTGCTGGGTGATTTAGGGCAGTTTGTTCTGGAGCCCTGGAAGCCCCTGGCTCTGACCCTCTGCTCGCACCAGCTGTTCTGTGAGTGGTCAGTCCCCTGACAGAAGACTGAGGAACACCAGTAGGCTTCACCAATTGAAATTTAATGAGGAGTGAAAAGAACTAGGTACAGGTTGGAAAGATGTTTGCCTGATTTTTTTTCCATCTTCAAAATGACCTTGCATTTTTAATGGCTGCAGATTAACACCAGTAATGAATCCCAAGTGTCCAATGCACATCAAGGCTAAGTTCAGGAAACATTAAGGGATACCTAGGAAGAGTCATAGATTTTACACAGAGAGTACAGTAATGATCTTGCAGACAAAAATTAATGATTTAAGAAAAAGCAGAAATGTTATTCTCATTCCCAAGGTTAGGGAAGATAAATCAGAAATGATTGCTTTCCCCAATTGCTTGTTTTGGGATAAGAAACTGGATATAGCTGTAATGATAGAACATGGAAGGACTTGGGACCTGCATCAACACTCATGAAATTCAGTGACTGATGCCAGCAGGGTGCCTTGGCTACACTTTACAGCCAGCTCCTCTTGGAGGGCTCATGTCCTTAGAGAGGCATTGGGGAACATGGTATTGTTAATATGGAAACACATGTCTGCTGTGATGAAACACCACTCTTCAAGCTCCACTGAACAAAATGCTTCAATTTCAGAGTAGGAAGAGGTAGATATGGGAGGGGGAACCTCCACTGTGCATTTGAATGGACTCAGAGGCTGATGCCAGCTGAAGCAGACAGGAGTTATCACTGAGCTGCTCAAAAGGAGCTTGATTTGAGGGTGCTGACACCCAACAAATTGAGGGGGAAGGATACTTGTTAGAACTAAGGACCTTAACAGGAAACCCAGTCAGAGCCAAATGAAGAAGTGGTAACTGACAGGAAATTGATCCAAAAGCAACTTTAGAAACACTGGGAGATGTGGCTCAAAAAAAAATTTTTTTTAAAAGTTAAAGGAAAGATTGTTTAGAAGTTCCAAAAGAAGATTTTTTAGGAAAAAAATGAGTTTAAATTTTTTAAAAAATCATTTTACAGTGAAAATTATAGATTACAAAAAAGTGAGTGAGAGAGAGAATAGAGTAATGAAATATATTATTGTATTTGACTAGTAAGTGCTGGAAGCCCCACCTTCTGGGCTTTATCAATTTGTTAAAAGTAAAATATTTCAGAAAATGCTAGAGTTTGGAATGAAACTACATATTCTATCTATAATTGGAATTAAAATGGTGTCTTCTGGGCAAATTTTGAAGAATGTGAGTATCAATCAACAGGTCTGATTCCATCCACACCTGCTGTAGGCTGAGTGCCCTATCTCTAAACCAGAAAGGTTCTGCTCCTGAAGGGATTGCTTCTGCCTGCCTCAAAGCCCAAAATGATCTGGACATTCTCTTTCTTTCCTGTGGTAGCCCTGGCTTATCCTGCTGGGGAAGAGAGGGGCTTTCCTTGGCAAGTCTCTGAGCTCTTTGTGGTCTGGGAAGGCACGAGTGCACATCCCAAGGGATGCCCACATCCACATTCCAGTTTCTGTGGGGTGTCCCACAGCAGCCCAGGCAAATGAACATTTTTTTTCATCCAGGAGCCAGGTTCAGACTGACCCAGTGTTTGTGTCCTTGGCAGTCTGTGCATCCTCCTCCACAGAGCAGCACCTCCGCTCCTACAGACCTGCACTGGCACTGTGGTCTAATTTAATAATTTAATTTGGTTTTCAGTGTTTAAACCTTTTTCTGCCTCTCAGTTTCCCCACTACTGCAGCCTTACACTGCAATAGTCGTGGTTTGGGATCCTTCACAACACTTAAACACAATCTCCAGAAGCTTTAAGTAGGTGATAAACTTAACTCTAATTCTTTTGTCTGCAGAGTACCTGTGAAAAGGCATTTCTCAGCAACAGGACACTGAACTTTCTGCTCTGGCCCAGGAGGAGCATTCTTATGTATCAGCAGCATGCAAAGGGATGCAGGTACCCAGCCCTAACTTGCACTCATGAAAATCTCATTTTAGTTATTTAGTCTGATCCAGATGGAATGAATTGCTTGAACATTCCTTGCACATAATTTTATTTCAGTCAAGAAAGACACTAAAATCTGTGTTTGCAGCTGGTGGACTGTGTTGGATCAAAACCTTTCAGTGCACCTTTTAGATTTTCTTTTCCATCTGCAGTTTACTATTGACTCATCAGTGCCATAACTGAGAAAATGTTAATTCAGATTGTAGAGCCACTGCTTCATACTGTCCTCATTCTTTCTCATGGTCCCTTCCCCAATGACCTGGCATCACTTTTTTTTTTTTTTTTTTTTTTTTTTTTTTTTTTTTTTTTTTATGTGAGGCATTGAATGAATAATAAAAAAAATCTAGGACAGGTGCAGTTAAAAGATTAGGAACTGCTAGAATTTTACGTTGGCAAAAATAAATTATTGAGGCTGATGTATAATCATATAGGAAAAGACTCATTTTCTGCCAATTTAATGTAGTAACAACAGATAATAATACATCTTAGAGTTCTCAAGTGGAGCAGGAGGGTGCTTATTCTTTTGTGGCAGGTGGTGCCATGCCCAAACCTGGGTATGTTGCATAAATATTGTTAGCATCAAACATATCTCAGAGAAGCAGGCAGATGATGAATCATCCACTTGGAGAAATCCCAAGCCACTATTTATCTTTATTTACCTGCATTTTTACAGGCATTTGGTGCTTTTGCCTCTGCTGAGGAAACTATATTATGTGTAATCCCTCTCTTTTCTTTCTTATTCATTTTTACTATGTTGACAGGAAAAAGTCTTGGCAAAGAACTAGACACCTCCAGGAAGGAAATTCTGTTTACAGCCTGTTAGAGAAATTGCCTAAAAAAAAAGGCATTTAAAAATTATTTCAAACCTGAGGGAGATAACAATTTAGAATCTGTCTTTCTAATTTGTGTTATTACCTTACTCAGACCCCAAGAGAGTTTTGGAGAGTAACTGGACTCTATAACTGCATGAATTCTCATACACTTTTCTAAATTTATAGCAGCATGACCTGGATGGTTTGGTATAAGCATTGGGAATCACCCTGGGTGACAAGGGATGCAATAAGTTGCCTAATAGCTTGGAGCATCAAATTAAGACAGGGAAAGGCATTTTGTCCATGTAAAATCTCAATAATTCCAAATAAGTGATCATGGGTTTATGAATGACAGCAGGGCCAGAAGTGCTCAGCATGGGCAAGGTGGAGTTAATTTTGCTTCTCCTGAGGATCAGGAGGAGCTTCATTGTCCCCAGGGAACTGCTTGTGACAGCAAGCAAGGTGCAATTCCTCAGGAATGAAAATACTGCCCTGACCACAGCCTGGCCCTGAGAATTCAGCTTAAAAGTGCTCAGAAGTTGGATCATAAAACAGTTTTTTGAGGTGAAATCCTTCCTTGGACTGCTATTATGGAGAAAGCCTCTTAAATGCACCTCCCATCTGCTCAGATGACAGCTGGATAACTCCCAGGGAGATGTACATTAACCAAGTTTTGACCAAAAGCAAGTTATTGTGCTCAATACACAGCTGCTATGTTAGTCTCACAGAGAAGAATCACCGTCATTTTTGGTGATTTGGTGCTCCTGTCAAGTCTTGAACTCCTTAGATATTCCTGGGAGAAGCTCTGCCCTCCCAGTGCTTTCCTGGCAGAAGCAGCCCCTTAGTTCTGCCAGCACAGGCTCCTCTCATGGGGAGTTTCTGCCATGAGGGCTCTGGGCCAGGAGTTCTTCCAGTGCAAACAAGCACAAAACAAAGCCAAATTTATCTGAGGATGTGCAAGAAAAGAAGCAGTGAATTAACTAATCATGTATTACTAGATACCAGTAGTAGGCACAGGAGTATCTGAGTACAGATCTCAAAATTAAAGAGGGGGCACTGCTTCCAAAGAGAAATGTGAGGAATGTAGCCCTCAGAAATATCTCCAGCAAGTAAACTTCTGCAGCTGCAAGGAGGCTCCAGTCAGATCCAAGGGTAGGGAGACAATGGGAACACAGATATTTCCAGCTTTCTCCCCACTTCCCTCCTATTTTAACCATATTTACAGTCCATAGCTCTCCTAGAGCTTCAGGGATTTGTCTTTTTTACCATAACCATGAAGCAATCAGTATTTTTTCCTCTGCTTCATCTCTACATTAAATATGGAAGAACTGGTGCCAGCCAGCCCAGTATCATCAAACCTTAATCACAAAGCAAACCTAGAGAGAGTCACCTTTTATTGTGCTGCAGCACAGAAACCTCTGAGCCTGACCTACGGCCTGGGAGGTCAGAAGAAATATTACTGTTGTGTCCTGGGGCTAGGAGACAAAAAAAGGCTGGATTTGGTCTTCCAGTAAGGTCAGATTCTCCCCTGTGCATCAGGCAGAACACAAATGAAGTGGTATCAAAGATGTTACAGGAGCCTTAAGCAGAATAAACATTATACATATGTCAAATCTGTCACTTGGCATTTCTATAGAAAGTGTTTTATACATTAGAATCTGTCAGCCTTTATTGTCTCTGTTAGAGTTGGTCTCTGCAAACCCTTAAGCTAAATATTGACTTTTTGCATAAAGAATGGGATGATATGCACAGGGGATGGGTCAACAGGCCAGGGAGGAGATGCAGGCTGGGCAGCAAATCAATGGTGAGATTCAGATCTTCAGGGCATAGGATGAAACCAGGTATTGTTCTTGTGAAATTATTTGCTTTGCAGTTTAGAAATGTGCAAAAATTCACTATTTCCTCAAATGTGGCTATTCCATCTTAGTGCTGTTGATTCTAATATTGCTCATCATCCTGGACTGCTGCAACCAATGTGTTTGAATATCAAGGAAAGAAAGATTAAAGCTTTTGATGAAAACTATTCCTCCACTTTTTTTTTTTCCCTTTTCCCTCTCAGCAGTACATGTACTTTAAGGCAGCTAAATTTCTGGGGTACATTTCTTTCACATTCTGGGATTCTTCTCATATTCCCTTCCAGTCTCTGCTTGAAAAATAATATCACCTTAACTTTCTGTGAAAAAGCCTCTATTCAGCTGTAGGGGTGTGTACATACATATATGTGCATGCATATCTATTTGTATTTGTACAAAAAAGTCTTTAGACTTATATCTCATACTAAAAATCTGCTCTGGGCATTTGCCTAATGTGTTATAACAATAGAAATATATAAGTGGGCATAAATAATAGAGAGTACTGCTAAAGGCCAGTTACAGACCTTTACCATCAGAATAACAACCTGAAGAATTTTCCCTTGATGTGTCCTTGATTTTGGCAGAACTACACAAAATATATATTGTCAATCTGTGGGAGTCAGAGCTCTTTGCTGGAGTCTAGCACAGATTCTTCAATTTCTCATTACATATTTCTCTTTTATCTACCCAAAAAAAGCTGTGCCACTTGCTTCCAGCTAGTGAAGAATTTGAGCAAATTTTGTCTCCATTGTCCTTTTCCATTTTTGATGCTCAGATGGAAAAGTCATCATTTGGCCTCATGCAATTTCATCATACTTTAAAAATCCAAGGTAACTGTAAAAGCGATTGTAATTTATTCTCCCAATGCACTAATGAGGCAGTAATAAGTTAATGGCTTCTTCAATAAACAAAATGTAACTTGAACAGTTTGGATTTTGCAACCTGATTTAGAGTGGTTGTACATGAGAATGTACAGCACTTTCAAGAGCAGATTTAAAGAGTTTTACTCCCTGGAGTTCCAAATGCTACATTTTTCTCTAGGGATCTGTGGGAAACGGGCTGAAGGAGAAAAGCAAGGTTGGATCCTATTGCAGAGTGCACTCCTGCAGCAGCCACAGAGCACAGAGGTCTCTCCTGTGCACAGCCAGTGGCAGGCTAGGAAAGGAGCCATTCCCACCTTTTGGTGAAACAAATTTAACAAAGGTAAAAAAGGTTCTTGTTCTTATTTCCTACACCTCCTCTCCCAGGGGCCGGGGAGAGACAGGAATACCTGATTCTTAAACAAGGTGGGTAAGTGTCCATGTGGCCGTTGCAGTTGTCTGCACAAATTTTAGAATAAATTCCATGTGGTTGGTGTTGTGGTCATGCCAGATTGTGTTTTAGATCATGTTGTGGTTACTTTAGATTTTGGTGTTATGGTCATACACAAAGCAAAGAGCTGAGCAACACCTGGGAAGGAGGTGTGAGCTGGAGCTGAGTGCTGAGGCTGGGAATCCATCCTGGAGCCAGGCAGGGAGCTCCAGGCAGTCATTTCATTGCCTTCTGTTCCCCAAAGATCCTCAGCACTCAGGCTTTATGAATCCACTACAGCTTCCCACTCAGAAATGGGGACAGTGATTTGTACAGGTATGCCCAGCCCAGGAAGCAATCATGCACCAACCTTATTTTAGTCAATGTGCTTAAGCAGCTTACTCAAAATCATCATAACATGCACACATGCAAACTAAGCAATACTTACATTTTCACAGAGTACTTATAAGTTCAGGAATTGTTATTAGAGCCTTTTTTCCTAACCATGTTTATTTTATCTTGAATCAGTTGTTGCCCTGTGCCCCACTAATTTTGAATTACTCAGCTGTAAATATGTGGGAATAATACTGCAATTGCAAGGTAAATCCACTGTGATTATCCTTCTTGATAATTAATTAAATGAAAAAATAATTTTGTATTTCATATGTATAATTTTTGGGAGTAGGATTCATTATCTATATTTTATTTAAGCTGTGATAATTTTCATGCAATAGTTAACCTTTCAATTACCTGATTTAGTTAAAATTATAACCATCAAAAAGCATATGTGGTATAATTAGAGCCATTTCAGAGTTATTGCAAAAAAAAAAAAAAAAAGGTAATAAATTATCTTCCATATCTACTTAGAACAGTATAAGGAATAACAGGATTAATTTTCAGTAAGTGAGATTTAGGTTAGGCTTTAAATAGATTTTTTTAATACTGAGCAGAGTTAGCAGTAAAAAAACACAACAAACTCTTTACTTTCTATTACTGGGGCTGGCAGGTGAGACAAACATTTGTCCTTAGCAGATGAGGGGCAGCACAGCCTCTCTAAGGGGTTGTACCTTGCCCCTCTAGGAATCCCTCTCTCCCCATGTTCAGTGCTTTTCTATTTCTGCTTTGAATTTTCAGTACAGTTTTTGCCCTCTTTACAGTTGCTTTTAAAAGGTTGTGGGTTTTTTTAGTAAGGTTAATTGTGCTTTTTCTTTGTTAAGCATTTTCTCAAGACATCTATTTATGACTAGCAACTCATTCTTGAGAACAGGACAGGTGATGTTTGGTTTTCATTTATGTGGACATATTGAGAATGGAAATTTTCAGTGGTGTTCCTCCTTAGTGAAATGCTGTTTTAATGGGGGATTTTTATCTGATTTTTTTAACCTTTTTACTTCAGGGATGGGCAAAAAATATGGAGAGCTTTTGCCCTAAATATAGTTGACATTGTGTTTACTCAGGACAGTACTATAGAGAGCTTTATGCAGAATGAGTCAGTCAGTGACCAAAATATATACTCATTAGTATTAAAGCCACTCGTATATCCAGAGCATCACTTTCCAGGTTGCTTATTTTCCCCAGGCAGTATTTTTCACAAGAAATACATAGTCCTATCATCCCTTCCCTTCCCTTCCCTTCCCTTCCCTTCCCTTCCCTTCCCTTCCCTTCCCTTCCCTTCCCTTCCCTTCCC
>JAOTQP010000362.1:29531899-29542800 GCA_026413545.1 Cichladusa arquata | reverse complement strand
CTGGTGTTTCACAGTGCAGGTGGCAAGGTCACCTTTTAAAGTATAAATACAGCTCTTAAATTAACTCCCCTCTCTTTTCCCAAAACATGGTCCTTTCCACTGAGGGGAGAATTTGGTAAAAGTTGGACAAGTTGAGTCAAAGCACGAAAATTAACCAAGAATCAGACAGCCCTGAGCAGGGATTGGCACCATTTACACTGATTCAAACAAGCAGGAACAAAGGGTACAAGAGTGTAATTCTGCGGAGTGCAACAGGAGTGTGACAAAATATTTATGTTCAGAACAAGACTCTGACTGTGTGTGAACCTGTGTATGCGTTTGTAAAGCCTGACTTTTCTTATAAAAATAAAGAAAAATATCTCCATTTCCTGTATAGTTGTTAGGAGTTGTAAAAAAACCACATTTGAAAAAACCCAATTTCATTGTGTTCTATTTCTTGAGATAATGCAATGCAATAGCCCTAGAAATGCAGGTTTCATTTGGATATACCTTTCTTTAAAATGTGCCCATCACCCTGAGTAGCAATATTTGCATTAAATGATGCATAGTTAAGACTGTTATGTTTAACAGGATGAGACATTGTACCAGCAAGTAAAACACAGTAAAATAATATTGGTTCTTTTAACAAATCAATTTAAGCAGAACTTGTAGAAACATAAACTGCCAACATTATATTTATTCAGTATACTTCCATTAGCAACTAAAATATAGATACACTTGACATGGAACAATAAAATTCCTGTGGGAAAAACTTATCCCATCAGCTAAAAGTAAAATGTTGTCAGTATTATTAATACTGCTCCTGTTGTCAGTCATTGCTATGTGACATTGGAGATGGATGGTGAATAAAGTGCAGACTAAAATCTAGAGACTGGGATTAAAACACTAATACTGAAAAAAAAAAAAAAAAAGAGTTAAAATAAAAAAATTTATCTGGGTAGCAGTTATATTTTTTATGGAAAAATTCTTTTGATGGAAATGTTTTCACCAACTGAGCTGATGCCTTGGGTTTTAGCTTTTATATTTTTCAGATTTTCTGCTGAAATTTCATATTAGGAGTTCTAACAAGAAAAAGGATATGAATGTCTACAGTCTGGCCATGTCTGTTGAATCTATTGGACTTTCAGGGTTGGATTTCAAGTTAGATAAAATAGAAAGACAATTTTCACAATGTTATCTACTTTCTCTTTCATACTTGGACTCTTCCATCCACAATGGATGGATACTACATCTTTAATTCCATGAAAAGGAATGTCTTTATTTTCCTGTGGTAGGCAACTCAGCTTTTATCTCTAAGCAGAGAAATGAAGACTGTCTTGGAGTTACTGAAGCCTGCTGAAAGCAGGATATTTGAAATGGCCCAGCACACCAGTGCCCATGAAAAGCAGACAGGCTTCTTGAAATTGCAGTAGTAAATGGACTACTCAAATTTCTATTGTCAAAGTTTGCTAGTCTTTACTTATGCTGAGCAGAACCACTTTCTGTGAATAGTCATGCTGAATTTAAACAGGAACTTCTGCAGAATAATATGACAGGAAAACTGACGAGAAATTTAATAGAGAATTGTGACTATCATATAGTGAAGCAGAACACATTAGACCTGGAAATATCTGTACAGTGCCCAAGATGTGTAAAGGTATCCTCAGGAAGTGCTTACAATAGTAGTTAAAAACTACACCACATACAACTCCAAACAGGGTAAGAAAAACTGGTTTTGTGAAGTTTTTACAACTTGAGTGAATAAAGACAAAAATAATGGAGAGCTGCTTTAGCTGTTGGAGACTCTGACAGATATCAGGGAGTCTGAATAAGGGAAGGGTCCTGGGAGTCCTCTCAGCAAGAGAAGGAATTACTGTTAGCTCTTAGATCTGCAATATTTTACTTGTATTTCTGCCTGGAGAACAAAAGAATCAGCCAGACTCCTGTGGAAGAATCTTTAATGGAGAAAGGAAACAGGCTGATTTTCAAACCCCAGCTTAATTTGTGGAGGTAGAAGTCAAAACAAAGACAGAAACCTCACCCTATACTTCTGACTTTTAAACTAAGCAGATTTGACCTACCACTGCTAGGGAGGAATAAATAAAGCAACCCATGAGATTAGCCTCTGAGACATTTTTGTGACCTTACCTGATCTTTTCCTGAAAAGCAGCAAATTCTCCACTCCTGAACAAGTTTCTTTTCCTTTGCTGAACAGATGGAAATATCATCCTTAGCTGTACTGTTTAAGGAAGGGGTTTTGTCTCCATTTTCAGTGATATGGTAATGCTTCAACATCTTTTCCCTTAAAGTCTAATTGTTAAGAAAAAATATTTAATAATTTTTAGTAATTGAAAAGTACATTATTTGAATTTTCCATGGCAAAGGCAATTTTCCCAAGCTATTTTACTCCTACATTTGTATGTACCTGCAAAGCCAGCTGGGCAGTAGTGAAGGTTTTCCAAGCTCAAATGTCCTTCAAAACATCTTCAGAAAGTGGGAGAATGGAATAAAGGGAAAATAATATGGGAAAGTGGACTGATGAGAAATAGAAAATTTGCCATTAGCTTTGCACTTCATTTCACTGTTAATAACATATCTCAAGATACTGAGCTGGCACAGATGTCATGGTTTTAAGGTAGCCCAGAAAATTTGGTGTACAGTTCTGTACAAAGCACCCTGTATAAAAACTGTCCAGTTTCTCTAAGTGTGTATAGTCCAGTCAGAACTTCTGGGGACTTATCAAGGGGACAGTGAGGTGGAGGAACAGAGTCCTGGATATTGAGATTCAGAACAAGAAGTAAAAGCATCCATTAGCTCACAGGGATTAAAAATATACATGCATATAGAGCTTTGTAACTACAGTTATGAGAGCAAGAACAAAATATTTATGGGTCCTGAGGGCTGTAACTTTTTAAAGATTAAAATCTCCTTGCAAAGGTATCTTTGGTGATGCTTTGGCCCTCTGAAGGGCTGTGCTGTGCTTAATGCTAAATAACACTTGAATGACCTGAGTGGGAGGTAAAATCAATTTTCTGGCTTCCTTTTGCTACTGTCCTCCCCTCCTCCTTCAGAGCCATTACCTTGCAGAAGAAATAGAGGAAATCTTTTAGTTTCTGCTGCCTTTGTGAGCCTCACAGCTACTCAGCTCAAAGCACTGATTCCCTGTTTTGGAGAAGAGCAGGAAACTGCATCCAAGGAGCTGATTTTAGGACTTTTCCTTGCTTCCAGTGGCCATGAAATTTTGTATTTGACTTCTCTAAGTCCTTGTAAATGCTGTCCTCCCTCTCACTCTGTGGATGTGTGCAGCCCCCAGGATCTGGCTGGGTTTGGTCCATCCCAGTCACTAAGGTGTGGAGCCATTCTGCTGAGTGCACAGGGAAATTGGTGAAAGCAATATGCAGAGGCCTGACAAATGAACAAAACAGCCAGCATGACATGGAGAAACAGCACTTTTCCTTTGTGAATTTTTTAAATTATCTTTTTAACAGGCCTGGCTGGCAGGAGCAGTGGGCATGAGCAATTCAGATGAGGATTTGGGTTCTTAGAAGACTGAGTATCTTTAACACTCATCAGTCTCCTGACTGCACTGAGGATTTTTCCTTATGCATTGAAAAGGCAACATCATTTATCCTTGACTGAGAACCACTGATACATTTTAACAAAGGAATTAGTTATTCACTGCATTACAATGACTAGCTTTCTGTAATTTGACATTAATATGCTTCTACCTGAACAGTACAAAATGCGAATTAAATTGCCACAGGGACAAATGATGAACCTATTCTTTGATTTAATCTAAAAGCAGACAGCTATGGACTCTTTCCTCATAATAATGTTCACCCCTCTCTTCCCAAAAATTTTACTTTAACTTGTCTAAGTTTTCTTTTTAATACATGCAAAAGGGCACTATGCAATGTAACCTTCCTTTTACCACTTTTTAAATTTATAAAATATAAATATTTTGATAACCGATATAATTGTATATTACATATAATTAGATATTTAAATAATTCTTTATATAGAATTATTAAGGTTAAAAAAGACCTCCAACAATTAACCTAACACTACCAAAACCATGTCCATAAGCACCACAGCTTATGTTTCTTGAACACTTCCAGGGATGGTGATTCCACCACTTCTCTTCAGCAATATATTTAAATTTATAATTCTGATAAAACATAATTTCATAATTTGGAATTAAAAGTGGAAACAATATTTACAATTGTTTTTAATCAAGTCTTTCCCCCCTGCCTCCATTCCCATAGTGAAAGGGTTAAGACAACATTAAGGATTCAGCTGAGGCTCACAAAAAAAAAAAACCAAAAAAAACCCAAAACCCAACAGTAGAGAGATCATGCTGAAAAGTGATTTTTAAACATTTTCCCTAGTCCAGAGCAATCTCTGGGAAATGCCTGATGCTTACCTCTACAGAGCAGTGCTTCCAAGAATACACACCCTTTTGCCACAGTCTGACAAAGCACAGATAAACTTTGCTCCCTCTCCCAGCTGATCTCTGTCTCTGTGGAAAGCAGTCAAAGGCATTTAAAAGGAAAAACATTTTTATATCTGTGGCTCCACCAGCTGTCTGCCTCTGCTCTGAAACCAAGGAAAGAGAATATTTCATGGCAAACTGTAAAATGCAAATGTCCAAAATACATAAATATGTTATTTGAATAAGGCAACATATATTGATGATGTTTTATGCATAATGTTTTTCCTCTCTCTCAAACTGTTATTTGTTAGACATTTGTAAAGATCTGAGGCATTAGACTCCTTTTTATGTGATATTTTTATGTGCATTGCTAAGTGGTCTGGCTGGAAAACAAGATTATGTGATCTGCCTTGCATTTTTGGTACTATACTTACAGACATAAATTCAGCTTGTTTGTGATAACAGCAAAGGTTTTTAATAACACATCCCAAGATTTAAAACAGCTAACCTTTCCCTATCAGCTGGCATCAAACCATTCCCCTCCCATATCTGTGTTCATTGATAAACCTTGATACAGATTGGGTTGCAGGTGGTCTTCATAAACATTAATGTTCTCTCTATAAATTATTTCTTCTTGCTCCAAGTTCTGCTTAACAGGACATATATTATTTTCGACCCTTTTTCCTAGTTTTCTGTCCTCTAGTAAGGAAAATATTTTACTGGTGATGGACAACATCATATATGAGTAAATCCACCTATACATTTTTTTTTATTATTATTTCTTGCTTTTTATCTGCTTCTATTGGAATGCAGCACACAGAGTGGGTATGGTAAATAAGTCCCTTTTATCAGTGAACATTTTCCCCATATTAAATCTCTCATTCATTCTGGAATCTACAGGCAGCATAAAACGTGCCCAGTGTCTGTGCTGTCACAGCCTGGAGACACTGCAAGGGAAGAGACTGGCTCTCTGACAGCTCTGTTTGTGATAACAGCATGGAAAGAGTGCCACTCATACACCCCACACCTGCTCCTGTGGCCACTGCTGAAGGCTCAAGGAAAAATCCAACTCAGGTTTTTCCCAGGCTGTTGGCTTTCTCAGCTCCAGCTCGAATCTCTCCCAGGCTGGGGACTTTTCTCAGAGATAAACAAGAGAAGGAAGAATGAGTAAAATAGATTAACACCTGTTGTTGATCACAGAGCTGTGCCTGTGCTACGTGATGTTTTACAGAAAGCATGTTTTCAAAGAGGTGTTGCCTTCTCAGACCAATGAGCCTTTTCTGTTCTGTATTGCAGGATCTATCCTACACAAGTGTGGTAGCCTTTCAATAAACCTCTTCTTGCTGCCTTAAAAAAGTCATGTGTGCTGTATTATTCACTGTTCCTAGTCTAACAATGACATGCTCCAGCTGGGAGAGCAGGACATCATTTTTATGGCTGGCATGAGTGTATTGGGCAGAACCCCAGCTGATGAACAAAAGTGATGATGTCACTCTCTTTCTCTCGATATATATTCATAATATATTATTCTAAATGTCCTGGTCTCTATAACCCTTGTAGACAATTCTGTCTCTGGTAATATTTTCTCAGACAAACATGGAGAGGCCTCACTTTCCATTTCAGCTGAACCAAACCACCACACTCTGCAGTGTTTCCTCTCCACTGTGGCCCTCTTTATACCTTGGCACATTTCCTGACCTAGAATTTAAATGCCCTTCCAAAAACAGCTGCTTTCTCTGACTTTTTCTCCAGATGTGTGTTAGTAGCCATTCAGCCAATACAGGAGAAAAAGCCTCTCTCTTTTGGTCACTTGCTCTAAATCACATTTAAACCTTCCCGTAGCAGCAGATTGCATGAACTACACAATTATTTTTCTCTACATCTATTAATTGAATTTAAAAAACCTGCCAGCAAATGCCTAACCATAGTAAATCAACAGGGTTCCACTGATTTAAACAGAGGTTTGATCACATCTTGCATCTGAAGGGTGATTATCTTGGTGGTGGTCCCTCACACAAAACCTTAGCAATGACCTTACACATGAATTTTTCAGCTTAATTTTCACTGGTAATGGAATATGGCAAGTTTTACCTTCTACGAGGTCCTCCTGTGGATCTGGATTTAGAATCTATTTATCTGGATTCCAGTGCACAGATTGATTACAAACCATTTAATCTGTCCCAAAACAATTCTGAGCCACAACATTATAGCAATTTCACAGTTACAATACTGATTTTTATGACATATCTTTTATCAAGGCTGTCACTAGGAGATCTCTAACCATTTTTTAATTGCATTCAGGTTTAAATTTGGCTTTTTCATGAACTACAGGCTCCACAAATTCACTAGGATCCTTTAAAGACCATATGTGTCAGCCCTGTGAATCCATTCTTTTAACTGGAACATCTCTTGAGCATGGACACAGAAATTGTTGGGGTATCGATATCTTTACGTAAGCCATTTTTTGTCTAGTATTTCTTATTTCCTGACTAGTTTAACTTTATTAAATACCTCTAATTTTTAGTACAGGGCTTCTTACTGATGTCATTATTTCAGACAAATAGTTTTGATGCAATCCAGAGCACAGAGCTAGAATTTTTCTGTGATTTTACAGGTAGCCTTGTTACTTATGAGCAGTATTAATGATTTTGGGAAATGCAGGGATCAATAACACATTTGAAAGAATGTTAATTGTTAATTCCATGTCCAGAGTAACATAGCTAGCTGAAAAATAGAAGGAAAGAAAGGAATGCCTGCTGAGGCCTCACCTTTTGCCCAGAATTTAGACAAGTCAGAAGATCTGAGGCAGCTTTTGGAGCTGGGCTGTCCCCAAACTCCTGCCCTTGGTTCTCCTCACTCAAATTGGGGTTGAATATCTTCTCTATTCAAGATTTCTCAGTTCAAGGGCTACTCCACAATCCCAGGGTAAATATTTGGAGGTCAGCGCAGATGCAGCAAAGCATTACTGATTTCTGTACTAACAGTAAGAACTATTATTATTATTATTACTATTATTTATTATTACATTGTTGACTTGCTGAATATCTGCTGAAAGCACCCATAAGACTGAACCTTTTGAGTCCATATATCAGACATAATTACCAAATACTTATAAAATTGATAAATATAATTAATATTTTCAAATACTCTTCAAAGTTTTGACTGGAGTTTGACCTTGCTGAATTTTCTTCACAAGTCAATATACAATTAAGATTGTATGAAGCTGATAGAGGTAACAGTTGTAAATATACCCAGAGAGCATTTTACAATTCCCTGATGAAATCAATCTGCTTAGTCCAATTTACATGGTCCTTAGTTTGTAGTTTATTTGAAAAAGGTTTCATTATTCTTCTACAAAAAAAAAATATACATAGATATTTAAATTAAAAGGAAAAAAGTCTATACAGATGAGGTTTCTAGAAACTATGGCTGTTCAAGAAAATGTTGTTAAAAGCAAAGACAGTGAATTTAGAATAAGTATCTACGAGTTTTGTTTTGATGTGGTAATGCAATGAAAGGAAAAATGCATTATTAGATTTTCAAAGATTAGGAGGTGAAGAAAGATTTAAATTGAATACTAATTTAGTTTGGAAAGCCTTGAGGAAGATGTGCCCTTCATGTAAAAATACTTTTTTTGAACTAGCAAGGTGTTTTATCTGCCAGATGAGCATAATTGAAGTAAAGAGTTTGTGCAGAGAAGGAGCAAGCCTTGTTTTCATCCTCTGCACAGCATAAGCAGTCTCAGCTGGAGGCTGCTGAGGGTCAGTGTTTGTGAGGAAACATGGAATGCTTTTAATCTGGCAAGTGGCTGAGGGGAAACAAACTATTTGGAGTCGAGCCCGCTTGTAAATGTTGGTGGTAAAATTCAGAGCCTGGATCTTGTGAGCATAGGGAATGGAAAAAGCTGCAGAAACTGAAGAGTCTGGCATGCAGGCATGACACTCCAATACATCCTTTTGTCAGCAAAAAGAGTCTTGGAGAAGAGTTCCCACTTGAGCTCATTGAAACCATCACTTTTCTCTCACAATATGAGAAATCCTTTTAATGCATATTCATGCATCCATGGCTTCAACAGCACACAAAACTGTGATACTTAGAGAAATAATTTTATCAAACTGTGACATAACAGAATTTGACACAACGTTGTTTGCTGCTACTTGTCAGACTCCAGATGTCTTTAGGATATTTTGGCCCAAGGATTTGGAAGGTTGCTCCTTTCACAGCCAGCCCCACAGAGAGCCACGTGAGGCCTTGGCTATGTGAGACAACAAACTGAAAACTCATTCACAGAATGAAGCCGCCAAAGTTTCGCTTCAAAGTTTCAATCTGTGGTCACTCACAAATCAAACCTCCTTGGTTTTATTCCTTTTTATTCAAATTGTGATAGGTGAGGTGAAGTTCAGTTTCTGTGAACTGAGTGATGAAAATAAATGGGCACCCAAGGGAGCCAGTTGGCCAAAATTACGTTTCATCACTATCTGGCATGACCAGATTATTTTGTCAATGACTGCATTAAAACGCTGCAGCTAAAGCACACACAATATTTTTTGCATGTTTATAACAACATACTTAGGATTAAAACAGTTCTTTGTGACTTACTTAGAGAGATTTGACCTTGTCAAATAACAAGCAACTAAGTTCAGCCTCTATGAGGTGTCATGAGGTACAGACCCCACAATTGAATGACCTGAAAACATTGAAAAATGTGTCTCTTGATTGGTGGAAAAATATCCTTTAGAAACACCTTTAGGATTATTTTTAAAGAACTTTTTGATAATCAGCAAAATACCCCCACACAATAACATTTAGTTTATGGCATTTTGATCATATTGATCACTAAATAATCAAACTACCATAATTTAATCTTTACAGATAATCAGACTAAGTACCACACAGAAGGTAAACATTTACCTTGTATTTTCCATAAAACACAAATTACCTTATTTCATCTTCCAATGTATTGTAATTCACCTGGAAAACCACTGTTATCTGTTGTTTCTCAGGAGCATTACTCCCACTGATTACTAAATCAAAATCAACCTTGGAGGGAAGAAATGGCAACAGACATAAAGCACTTTCCATGCAAAAAAAAAATTTCAAAATTTTAATTTACACCTTTGTCTAGGAGTTAAATGAGTTGATGGGACAATTAATGATCTGTTTTATCTTGCAGTTCCCTGCTGGAATATGAATGCAGTGCCACTGAAGTGGCCAGGAGGAGGGGAAGGAGTAACACAGCTGGCATTGAGATCCCTTCATCTTGCTCTGCCTAAATAACCCATGGTAAAAAGTAAGTTCCTAAATTGGGTTCCCTGAATTAATATTCTAGAGCTATCTTCCATTAGCAGTTTATGGAGTGAAGTTCCTAATTTAAAAGCAGCAATGAAGCCAGTTGAGGTCTTCTGTTTCAGTAAGCAAACACGTTTGGACTCAGTAATCTTAAGGTCTTTTCCAACCTAAGTTATTCTATGACTCTGTGATTAATTAATCTGTATGGATTTAGCTGAAATTATAGATAAGAGCTGTAACTTTCCCAACCTTATCCATGGATACTTGAACAAATTCTCTGTATTCCTGCTGGGCTACTGGGCCTGCCTTCTGCCCTCTGTAGATCTCCCATTATAACATGGAAAATCTCAAGATTTTTATCCCTGCTGTCACTATGTGAAATTCTCCCTTAGTACAAATACATCAAACAAAAACTGGTAGGCAAGACATAAAAATCACCTTCTTAATATAAAAAAATGTTTTTATGCCTAACAACAGCTATGATTTTTCTTTCCAGTGATTCATGTCTGCATTGGACAATATTTTTTGGCTACTGTAGAAATTTAAAAGATGTGAAAATTATTCTGCTTATTGATTTCCCTTCATACTTAGCAGATAAATCAATTGGATGTGAAGATGAGGCTCCATTAAAATGATTTCTAGTGACATCACTTTTGCCTGAAAGTTTCCTCAATAATGACCCTTGAGTTTGTCAGCAAAAAGTCATTTAAACAAAGGAACAAATAAAATCACACGCCTCTCATGGGTTTTGGCTGTAATTTTATGTCTTTGTTTCTGTTTCTGCTATGATGCAAGTAAATTTTTTTTTTCTGATAAAAACAGAAAGCAGAAGAAAGGAAAAAGAAACCTCCTAAATTTTATAAATAAACCCAAGTGAGCTCACTTCTAAAACCTAAGACTGGTAACATCCAATGCAAAGAAGTCCATGACAGAAATGCCTCTCAGAAGAGCTGTAGATACCCAGGAGTACAGATATGCCAAAGATGCACCATCCTTTGGAAAATTGTGGAAGATGGAAATGGCAAAAATTTGCAAACATTCTTTCCTAAAAGATGCTTAACTGGAAATTAAAAAAAAAATAGTTTAAAAAAAAAACTAAGAAAGATTCATTAAAAAAAAAAAAAAACTAATTTCCCCTTGTCCTAACACTTCATGTGCTTGTAAAAAGTCCCTCTCTGGCTCTCTTGTAGGCCCCCTTTAG
>JAOTQP010000362.1:29475163-29531799 GCA_026413545.1 Cichladusa arquata | reverse complement strand
TGCTTTTGGGGTGTGTCTCCTGCCCGTGCTGCCCCCGCACAGCCAGTTGTAGATTCCATCCCGGAGTGTGAGCGCTGGGGGTGCTGCCCAGGATGGACGCAGTAAACACAGATGGAGACAGACCCTGCCAGGGATATCGAGGAAAATAATGGAGTGGTGCTTATGTAGTGGTTTGGGAAGAGGCCGTATGGAAATAGGATTAAGCCTAGAAATGCTTTAGGAAACCTGCACATTGGGAAGGTTGCCCTTGGAGGGAGGAAGGGGTAGATGGAAAACAAGGGAGATGTGCCAAATATAAAAGAGATTTCCAGCTGGGAAATTGAATTAGGGGGTGTAGATTCGGAGTTTGAATACTGTGAAACAACTTTAATAGTTTCCTAACAACAGCAGAGGTTGTTTGGGTTTTTTGAAGGAGCAGGTGTTATGACTGTGTGAACATCTATGTAACTTACATGCACTCTGACCGTAATTTTTCACTTTCTTCATGTAAACCTTATCTTTGATGCAGGGACACCTTCCGCAGAAAATAAATCTATCTGACCAGTTTCTGCACTCTCTGATCGGCTCCAAATGCTCTTTGCTGCCGAAATACTGTAGCAAATTCCATCTTAATACTAGATTGTCTATTTGTACCCATGGGAACATTGCTCAGGGAGACACATCTCTGAAACAAAAAAGTGGTGATGCTTCAGCATCTGCTTTTTGATGATAGGGAACAATGGAGACTTGATCAGTCAGGAATATTTATTGAGCAGCAGTCTCAAGAAGCCAAACCAAGGGAACTAAGGCAAATGCTAATGAAACATTGAAGGTGAAATTTTAATTACTTAAAGGTCAGCATATTCAAGGTTTATTAATTTAAATGAGTTATTCTGTATTCCCACAACAATCTGCATACACAGATCAAAAATTAATGTTATTGTTTATTTGCTGATGCATTCAAGTTATGTAACTGAATGCTATAGTTGACTATTATTCCTTTTTGCAATTAGGGTCTTGGTCTTTTAACACGTTATTAGCTCATCTCTGTATATTTCCTACGTTCCCACCCTTTTCAGTAGCAATAAACCCGTTGTTTTTCTGTGATCGTTGTTCTACTTTATATAGGGCTACATTTCCTTTCAAGCTTGTAACCTTTAGCCAGTTAGCAACATTTGTGGCTAAACTATCACAAAACACTCACAGATCCTCTGCGAACTAATATATCAGAATACTCCTATGAACTGTCTTGCCCTTCAATGGTGTTGCCTCTGCGATGAGCCCATGCTGTCCCCCACGTTGTACTCGGGCATCTTCTGCAGAAAGCAGATTGGCCTTGCCGAAAGCAGCGCCGGGGGCTGTCGGCAATGGCGCTATGCCCCACCACTTCTAGCCCGTGCCCTGTCACCGTCTTGTTTACTAAGATGGGCCAACAGGTCCGTGTGACACATGTAATAGTTACTCTCCAAGTGACAAAATACCCGTGTCCTTTGAACATCGAAGAGCTGGAGCCAACCTTTAGACTAAAGGTTTTAAAAGGACAGTAGCCTTGAAAAAGAGCCTGTGAGCCCAGCGGCACCACCGGCCGCTCCTAGGAGCTGAGCAGCAGAGGATGTGCGGGTGTTAGAAGGGGTGCGGGAGCAGCATGTGCGCTGTATGGCACCAGCCCGAGGCGGGAGTGTACGGCCCGAGCCTGAGCAGGACACTGCTGCGTCCCCACCGTCAGTGCCACAGCCTCGCTGCCCGCCCCAGCCTGGGCGATGGCAGCGCCGGCCGCTCCGGCTCTGCCCTCAGAGAGACGCTGCCGCTCTCCCGGCTGGAAGCGACGCCCGTAGCTGCGAGCCCGAGCGCTGCCCGGGGCCGCCCTCTGCCCGGGGCCGGCTGCCAGAGGCCGCCGCGGGGCCGCGCAGCCCGGCGCCACCGCCCCCGGCGTCCGCGGCCCCCCCTCCCGCCCTCAGATAACCGCGGCCCCCAGGCTCTTCCCCCCCGCCCAGCGCGGACTCGGCCCCGGCTCTGCAGCCGCTCTCCCGGCGCCAGCTGCCTCTCGCGGGCAAGGATGGCTCGGCAGCCGCGGGGCTTTCTGCAGGAGGCCTCTCACCAAGTGGTCGCCGGAGGCTCGGCGGGTGAGTGGGCGCGTTCCTCGTGGGCGGGAAGGGTCTGCCCGTCCCCCGCCGGCGCTCCGCCAACTTGATGCGCCGGCGGCCGCGCCGCCTGCCGCTCTCGGCGCTGCTCGGGCGGCGGGAGCGAACCGGCTCAGCGGCGGCTCCTCCCCCGCCGGGCGGCGCGGGCGGGCCCGGAGGCGACCCGAGCCCGGGGGTCCCGGGGCTGTTTCTGTGCGGTGCCCGGACCGCCGGTGGGGCAGGGGGGAAGGGGCGCTCCCTGGTTCCCCGGTATCTGCGCCGCGCACGCCCTGCAGCCCCTCGGGCGATAAGGGGCGGGCGGGCCCCTCCAACGGCAGCCGCCGGCGGTGCCCCGAGCGCGGCTCTGCCGCACAGCCGGCCCCAGGGCGGGAGCCGGGCTCGGGGAGCGCACGGCGCGGATCCGCCTCCGCCGCCGGGATACGGGACAGAAAACGCGGTTGTCCTGCTCAGGCGCCTTCCCTGTGGCACTCTTCGTCGTTGAGTGACGGAGAAACCAGCGCAGGGCTACAGTGGAAATGCGTTTCTGTGGGGTTTTAAAAATACTTTCGGAGCGCCGACGTTACTAGTTCCTGTGTAGTCTATTTGTACTGCAATCTACAAATGTCTGTTTAGCAATGAAAGCGTTGCTGTCAATTCTTCAGGTTTCCTATCTAAATCCTAGTGAAACTGAAATACTTGAATCAGCCTGCAGGGTAGGGGTTTTAACACAAGATCCTGCTCTTTCAGTCTGTGTATGTAAATCCTGTTAATACTTCAACTATATAGTGTGTTTTTAAGTGTTCCTTAGTGTCTCTTCTGAGCTCAAAATGCTGTGTGTCGCACTATGTTTTACTTGATGGAGAAGAGCTACATGGCAGTGTTGCTGTGTCTTATGTGATGCTTCAGTGTAATGTGCGCAAGAAAAATTCTCCTGTGATTGAGACCTGTGTGGCTGTGACACTACATGTCACCTGGTATTCCATTCCCTGTAATTCCCCCAGTACCTCTAAATCCACTTCTATGCATTCCTGCCACCAACACACATTTGAGCGCTTTCTTTTCATGCTAGTGACTCTGTATGCCCTTTGTTTTCATCCTTTGACAGCAAGAGATGTCACAGCAGAAGTGGAGACAGTCTCCTGTCTCAGTGTATTGTATGACTGCTGTCCCGGGCCTTCCAGTGTATTGTATGACTGCTCACAAAGCTTTTCTGCAGCCTTCAAAATTCTAAAGGTTTTTTGGATTCTGCTTGGCACCACTCCTGTCTTCCTATAGGAGAGAATGGAAAGGTTTAATCTGTCCTAGGCTATTGAAAACCCTTCATACCTGAAGGGATACTGAGGTATCTTCTGCAAGATGACAGATTCATCTGCCCTTAGCAGTTGGGCTGTGCCTTAGTGATTCAGATTGATCTAGTGCACGATGTTACCATCCTCTGGCAGGAGACTGATTTTGTTACAGGCTCTCTTTGTAGAAGAGCAGATTGCCTAACACAACAGAAAGAAAATTGTCATTTAGATAAATGAAAAATATTTGGTAATCTGGTAGGCATCAGTATTAGGGTGAAAAAATTTTCAAGGAGGCAATTGATCTGCACGCAATACATTTTTAAAAAAATGTAACATGAGAGGCCTGTTGTATCTAGTCCAGAAGCATAATGTTAAAGATGCTTGCAACCTTTTGGTTAATCTACTGTCAGGCAGGCAAGTCCCTTAGTAGCATCACTAGCCTTAAATTTGTGCAGAAATTTCTATTCATTGGTTTTGAAATAAACCAGTAATAATTGTTGTCAAAGTCTGAACAATACTAAAATTGTACCAGGGGATTTTTAAATGTGTGCTTCAAATGGGAGCTCTAAGGTGCATGAGAGGGAAATGGCTGAAATGTGAAAACTTGCTTGACAGATGCTTAAAATTCAGTCGTGTTTTTTTCATGCTGATTTATAGAGAAAGAAGGAGATGAAGGCTGGAGTTTTGAGGTTTTCAGTCTAAAGGTTAAATTTCTTAGGCAAGTGGAGATCCAGCATGGAAAAGGTGGAAGCAAGGAGAAAAGGATTGAGATTGTTTCCTGACCTTAGTGTCCCAATATTACTTCGACCACCCTTTATTGCTTTTGGCTGTCTCTGCAGAAGGACATAGGACTCTTGCAGGTGTTTTTTTCTGTTTCCTGACCTCAAGTGAATGCCACAGACATCCTAGGGTGTGTTTGCTGTCTGTACCACAGCCTGATATTTAGAAAGAAGCAAAACCAACTAAGTAAAAAAACCCCGAACAAACAAACAAACAAACAAAACAAAAACCGAACAGAAAAACCCACAAAAAACCCCTCTAAAACAAAACTAAAAAACCATCAAAACCCAAAAAACCTCCAAATATAACAAAGAAATAAACAAACAGAAAAACAAACAAAAAAAACCCCAAAAGGAAATTATTCTTAGTTAAGCTTGTTTCTAAGAAAGATACTGTGAGTTGGACTCTGTCAAAGCAATGGCAGGAAAATGTTGAGATGGTTGAATGGCAGAGCTCAATAGGTGTAATTGAAAGGTCAGAAATATTTCCTGCATAAGTAAAATGAGAGGTTATTTAGTATCTGCATGTCTGATGAAAAAGGATCTGATAAGAAGTAATTCTGCTAGGTTGAGTGGAAAATTATTAAAGATAAGCCTAAGTTGGCAGAACAGGAAGAAAAGGATTTTTTGGTTCTTCATGGAAGATGCCAGGACTTGTTCATGGACTTAATAAAGGCAGGAGAAGAGAAAGAAGGAAAGAAATCAAGCATGACCCCTAGTCTACAGGACTGATAGAATGGAAGATACTGGCATGCTGGAAGAAGGAGAAATGAAAGTATTCAGTGTTTTAAGAGAAAATATATAAGCATACCTTTGGCTGTCAGAGGCATTGCAAGTTAAACTTGAACAGCTCTCTGCTGTAATTGAACTGTAAAAGTCAAGCAAGACAGATGTTTTGCATACGTTGTTTGTGTCTGCTTTCATGTGGCTTTTGATCTGACTTCGTGTGAAATGGAAAGCTCTGCTTCTTGAGAGTGAATGAAATTTTAAATATGAACAAAATCTTGGGCTTATGTTTCTTCTGCTGGCATTGTTTGCTCCCATCTTTCAGATGCCTCAATGAAGGTTAACAGCATAATTCAAAATACTTGGTTTTGGTTGCTTGCCTGGGTGTTTGACAGTAGCGAGGAGAAGACTTTGATTGAAACGTAATTGGGACACTTCGTTAGTGAGTTCAGGCCCTTCTAGTACTGGGAACTGCAGGCATACTCCTTTTCTCTAGTGGTTAATTAGTAAGCTAAGGCATGTGTGGAATTTATAGCAAAAATTAAACAGAAAATCAGCTTTAAACTGTAAGGGTCACTGTGAAAAGAACAACTTTGGAGCCTCTGACTTCCTTAGATTTATAACAATTCTTCAAAAGGTTATTTGAGAAGCTCAGTCAATGCAGGGTTCAAGTCACAAGAATTGTTTCTCTAAAACACAGAGATAAAAAAAATCCTTGTTTTGCCTGCCTGTATGGAAAAAGCAGAAATTAAAACAATAGTGCTGCATACAAAGTCAATGGATGTTTCTTTCCTCATAGAGGGGAACTGAATAGTGCAAAGTATGTTATGTGATACTCAGATTAATTTGTCGAGACATCCTTGTAACAGTGTTGAGTCAGTTTGAATGATGAAGTGCAAATGTCATAAACAATTGCACAGATGCCCCTGGCACAGTGAAGGCAGGTGGCTGAATATAGTTATCCTGAAGGTTTTAGGATGCTTCTACTTGATACAGGTGTGTTCATATTTTTTAATAACAAAAGACTGCAGATGGAAACAATTAGCTAAAACCACAGGTAACATAAATAAAATTTAATTTTTTTTTGTATGACCACCTCTCTTTCTTCCATACATGTATATATAACCTATAAACAGTTTAAATTTTGAGGTTAAAATTTTGAATAATTTATTTCATATATTTAGTATGTGATAAATACAAAGATTACATATTTTTTGGATCTGTAATATTTAACCAATCTTTAAGTACTTTTCTGCTGAAAATTCAATGTGTCTCTTTGCCTAAATCCATTTAATAAATGAACATGTACTGCAAAATTAATTACTGTAAAATGAATATGGAAAATTTAGGACAAAATGAGCTTTAAAATAAAATAATTACTTCATAGGGATAATTCAGGCTGATCTCTTTTTTCCCCCCTATTCTTCATATTTTCATTAAACAGCAGGATTTCTTCTTCTACATGCTTTTCAGCTTCAATCTTTTTACTATATTTTTAAAAATTTTTTTTAAGGTGTTAAGTTTCCAGCTGCATTGAAACCTAATAGGATTTGGGAGTCTAATTCTCTTAAGCTCCTTTGAAAGTCCAAACCTTTTCTCTTGAGAGGTGTTTTATTTCAGGAGTAGACAATGTTGATTAACCTACATAACAGCAACTTCTTTGAACCAGCTCTATAAGCAGGAAAGCCACTTGTCAAACGAAGGTTGTCAAATGCAAATACAGTATTAAAACCAGTGTTTGGTCTTCCTGTTGCAAGAGGTGTTAGGCAGACAAAAATAATGACAAGGTATGTAGGCAGCATACTCTGTGAAACACCTTAGGTTATTTGGTCCCTGTGAATGGGAGAGGGAGCATGGTAGATGTACAGGAAGCACTCAAAACAGCAGGAAAATTAGCTTGGTGTCATCGGCATGTGTGCTGAGGTCTGTGTCAGTGATGAAGCCACTGAAGGGCACTGGTCCCAAGACAGAGCCCTGAGGGATGCCACGCATCACTGGCCTCCACTTGGACACAGAGCCATTGACCTCAACTCTCTGTCTCTGCCCAGGGAGTGTTTAGGGTGAGCTGATCTTGTTTGACTGGTCATTGCAGTACTAACCACTCATCAACAGCCATTTGGAGCTCTTAAATGTGTTTCAAGCCACGTTTGAGGATTTTTTTTTTTTTTTAAGTTATAGCTTTTATATGGTGGTTAAGATACAAAGTAAAATTTACACATTTATGTAACAGCGACAGAAACAAACTAAGAATTTTAGTAATTTCTAACATGTTACGATGCCTGTAGTGTGCTTAGTACTTTCTGTAGAAATTGGGACTCTGAAAAGAAGAATATTTTGGTCCGTGGACTCAGATACAGCTCATACCAAACTGCTTGTTGAACCTGGGGATTAAATGTCAAACTTCCTCTGGTACTCACCAGAATCTTGCAGCAACCTCATAATTCAAAGTGTGTCTTTGTTCCAAATAGTATATACTGGGAAAAATGCAAAGTTGGCTAACTTTATTAGTCTTGCATGTTAGCCAACGGGGACAGAACATTTTGTGCACAGAATCTTCTATGGGTAATAAGGCACTTATCCTTCAGATTTTGTGTATATGGTAAGCCTGAGGATTTTCAGAAAGGTTAAAAATTTTCTTTTGTTTTTAGAGTAACAAGTTTTTTCTCAAATACCTCACCCCTTATCTCCCACTCTCCACAAAACCCCAAACCTGTTAAAACGACCAACTTCTCACCCAGAAAAGGAATAATGAAGTTATTTGCACTCATTCTTGCCCACAAGATGGCAGTGCAATACTACAATAAGATGCTAAGATGCTTTTTCTACATGTGGCAGAGCGATAAAAATGTATGTTGAAGCTGTTGCAGATAAGAAGATAAGCGTATGTAATTTTGAATGATAATATGGGAAATAAAAACATAAGGATGTCAAATAAATAATGATCAATAAATGCTGATTTCATATGTGTACTGCACAACCTAATGGCACTGAATTTGACTTTCACTGAATTAACCACAAGAATTGTAAGTGGTGATGTATCACTGGTAGAGGTCAGTAGATGATTGTAATGCTAAGATTCCATATAAAAATAAAAAACTTGGGATGTATTAGTGTCTCAGTATAATCAATATGCAAATAGCTACTGATTTCCACAGTGGGAAATTTGAGTCTTGGCTATGTTAATTTTAGCATAGATTTTATGCAATATTGCAGAAATGTCATCAAGCTCTCAATACCAATCTATTACCAAAGGAAAGATTGCTGTGTTACATACACACTGCTGTAAGCCTCTGCTAACTTTCTTCAAGTATTTGCAGGAATGAGACCTACAGCAAAGCATAAAAGCTTAAACATACACACTTCAAAATAAGCTATAAAATTTTTTTGTCAGATTTTAAAGTTAAATAATATTGTGGAATAGTTATACATGTAAAAGCATGTAAATTGTCAAAATAATTAATACTGGAACATGCCGGTTGTAAAATTCATGAGCAAAAAATGCTTTGTCTGCAGAGGCAATTCTGGAGCTGTTACAGCTTCTGTGAGCCAAGATTCTATTGGCATAAAGAAAATTTTTTTATTACTGTTTATTGTTTCATCAGTTATGCTTCGTGACTGATGTACATGTTAAATACATGTTAAATTGTTGTAATAAAAATTTATTATGCAGTAAGAATAAAATTCTAACATATAGCCACAAAGCATGATTTTTGATAGCAGATTTTTGATAACTTTTTTCTGTGGCTGTGTTCTAGAAAAGAAAATTAGAATTGATTCTGTTTTTTTTTTTCTGTGCATAATATCTGACAATTTTGACTGTTAAGTTAACTGGACTTGAAAAAATACAGTTAAATTTTTTACCCTTGGAGGAGATGAATTGATATTTGCTGCCTGTGGAAACCAACACTGGTCCTGTTGTTGGGTAAAGAAAATCAATATTGGTTTTTATAATATGAAACTGTCTGATGTCTAATTATTATTTGTGCAATAATAACTGCAAGAGTCTGAATGTTGTTGAGAAGTTCCACACATACAGTAGGGAAGAAAATGCAGGAGCAATTGGCCTTTAGAACTACTTTTCAATCACCAAACTACACTGTTAACAGCTGCATTTGTTTTCCCTCTGCATCATTTTCAATCCATCAATTTTTGTCAGGAAACACGGTTTATGGATCATCTTTTAGTCTTTAGTCAATGAATCATTTCCCAGTTCAGTGTGTTATCCTAGTTTCCTGGACTTTTTACTGTTTTTATTATACTGAATTATGCAGATGTGTGGCTGGTGCCCCCAAAGAGCAACACTCCCAAAAGCAAATGAGATTCTTAGTAGCCCTTTCAGTTTTAGAAAATTCTTTGTACTATTTATTTCACTTCCTCTTAGAGCCAGCTCTGAGTGGCTTTGCAACGGGGTTAAGGTTTACTTGTTTTTCTATTACTAACACTTGTTTCTTAATATTTAGTTAGATGGTTGATTTTCAAAATTAGTACATATTTTGAATGTGTAACAAATATCACTCAACTCTGTTTTCATGGCTGGCTCCAGATAACATACTGAACTCAATAAAACATGAAGGGCATGATGAAAGAAAAAAAAAAAGAAAGGTTCTAACTGCCATAATCAGAGACACAGAAACAAGATTTTACTCTCTATTATGGATTCTGTGATATTTGATGTGGCTTCCAGCTTGTGGAGCTATGCGATTAATTTCTGAATTTGAAAGTTTGACTGTAATTTCAGTTTAACATCAAATCTTATCCTCAGTGTTTTGGCATTAAAGCTTGAAATGATGAACTGTAGATGTTTTAAGAACCATACAGTAAAGATAGTGCTCCTGATCTTTAGATGGATTTCTGCATCTGAGCCCTGAGGTTATGAATGCTTGAAATTTGTGGTGATACACTGGGGGTATTTAGGTTGGTTACGTGTTGGTTACATGTTCTCTACTGGCAGGTTTGCAATGCTGCCTTGCATGTGGTGGTGTGCCCATGTGCACAACATAATCCCATGGCAAGAAGTAGAAAACAAAGTGTCAGGTTGCTTATGGGTTTTTAGAAAAGTTTATTTTAAAAGACATTACCTTACTATTGATGCTGATCAGTGGCAGCACAATTTTGTGTGTGCACCTTAACTTCGTCAGAATTGCATAATAGTGTGAAACGCAGGAGTGCTTACTTTGTTCATGCTGAACATTTAAAACATTGTGTTTGGTGCCCATTTTAGGTGCTTCTGTCATCATATTCCTGGTAGCATCTGTTGTCTCTGGGTTGCTATACTAGTTCATCCTGGGATCAGTGCATCATCAAAAAGAGGAGTTATTTAGAGGAATGGGTGATATTCTGAGAGTAGAAAACTCCTGAAAGAATATAAGATCTTTAAGAATCTTCACAGTTCTGCCTTCATCCATATCCCAGTCTCTGGTTATTGCAGAGCCAAAGCAATGAGACTTTTAAGAAAGTACTGTGTTTGCAGGCAAGTGCTTAATTCTCCTCTCCTAAATGGAATTAGGATTCTGAAGGGGATTGGGGCTGTTGCATTAAGCAGGGGGAACATGGCTGCCACTTATTTATTATACCTCTTAGTAAAAATTTTACAAGGCAAAACTGTAATGCTGACTGGATAATGAGACAGTCCTTGCTTAAAAACAGTCTTTATTGTGTTTTTTTCTAAGCAGTGAAGGAAAATAAGTATCAATATGCTACATGCTTTGGTTGGCATATTCTTCCTTATTGTGAAGTATGATGATGGCCATCCCAGATGATGAAAAGAAAGCAAGTATTTTCTGTTGATTTTTAGCAAATTTTTCTCCTTTGTGTAAAATTTCACTTTTTAATATGATGAGAAAAAAAGCTTATTTATTAGGCATTTCTAAAAGGGAGGAAGAAAACATGTAGACTTTCTGCAGATATAAACCCATGAATGTTATTAGGGACTAGACTAAATTGAAAGAAATGTCTTATTTAGAGTATGAAACTCTTCTTAGGGACTAGACTAAATTGAAAGAAATGTCTCATTTAGAGTATGAAACTCTTCTAAGTTAATGTCCACAAAGTTTAAATTAGTTCAGACTTTTCTTATTAGAATAAATGTTTCCTTTTAAAAAGCATGATAATCATAATCAAGACTGAATTTGTTCTGTTATTTATTTTCAAAATGATTGTACATGTTTAGCAGACTTTTGATTTAAATCCCTAGGGATATATTGGAGACAGATGTTTAGATGACCTAATGTTTAAAGTAAAGTTATATTTGGACACTTGATTAAATTTTCCTTAAAATCTTTCCATATATGTTAGATTGTGGAGCAGTGCAGAAAGTATTGAAAGATTTATGTTGAAAAGGTACTGCTTTATTTTTAAAGTAAGTTATTAGAGTTCAGTAGATTTTATTTCAGACAACTGTCAAAAGCAGAAAATATTCGATTATAAAACAGCATGTTTACAAATGAAAATATTGTGTCTTGTCGCAGAGCTAAATGGAAAACAGATTTCTTTAAAAGTTCATTGATTTCAAAACCAAATTTACCAGGCCATTTATAGCTGCCTCAGGACTTGGTAAAGATTATGGTAGACCTTAAAATGTAGCATCAGTTGAAGACTGCATCCTAGGGCATAACAGTTGCAAATGTTTTTAATACTTTCTGGTTTTGAACAAGTAAAAGCTTCTCAAGATGCACCTAATGCACCTAATAGTGTGGATGACTATGAGGGCTTCATATGTGATAGTAAACAACATTTTGAAAAGTCTCAATACTTCATCGTCATAATTATCAATATTGACTATTGAGAAGTTATTGATTTACAGATGAAAACAACGAGTATCTTCAGCCTTTTGAAGTTTATATATACTGGGTTTTATTGCGTTTAGTTAAATAAGCAAGTTACTGAGTTGCCGAACCGCCACTTTTAACTGTAGCTTAAATATTGTGCTAAGAGGTGCATGGATACTTTGTGGGCTGATGCAAGTGTTCAGTATAATCAACACTATTCAGATGGTTAGCACTCAACCTGCAAAATAACCTCTGGCCAGATCTCGAGAACGTTTCTGTGGAACAGCGTTTTTTTTTATTATTTTCTGTCATTTGTGATTAGGAAGGCTGACATGGGCAGCAGAGCTGACAAGTATTTTATGCAGAGTAGACCTTATGTTTAGGCAGCACATGCAGGATTTTTCTGTAATCTCGTTGAAGTCTGCTGGGTTAGAACTGGAGTAGCCCTCTTCTGGGAAAAACTGAAATTGCAGTATTTGCAGCCTCTTCTTTCATGTAGGAGTGGATGTTGGGTCAACATGACATAAAAATATGTTTCACACAGGGAACGAAAGGAGAGCTCATCCTGTTCCTGAAAAAGGAGATGTCATTCTGTCTTTTTGCAGTTAGATGAATTTACAGTAACCATGGGCAGTAACTGTTTTGTACAGCATGGATCTAATAAAAACCGAATGACTGAATGTGTAGTACCTATGTGATGCCATTTACTGTAAGCAGAAATTAATTTTCTTTTCTTCCTGAATTAAGATTTGGGATATAGATTATAACTCTGGAAAATAAATTGAAAAGTATCTTCTTAAGACTACCAAGAACCAAAGAATGGTCTTAAAATTGGAAAAGATAGCCCTTAAACATGTTCTGAAAATGTCACTTATCGGTTGATGGTGTGAAGATAAGAGCAAGTATAGAATGAAATCGTAAAAGTTTTGCAGATAAAGCAGTTTTACAGTATTGTGGTTAGATTTGTCTACACACAGATTTTCCAAGTTCAGAAATGTTCTTTAAAAAGTATTGAAAGAATATTCATCAATTGATGCATAACACTGTTAATTGGACTTGTAACTTGCTTAGTCTTGCAGACCTTGAGTGAACACTTGGAACTTGACCGAAGCACCTTGTGCAACAACTTTTATGCTTGTGTCGTGTAATCTTACCTTTTGTTGCATAATGGCTTTTCCCTTTTCATAATGTATATTTTTTTTCAGTGAATGGAAAAAATAATGGCATTGTATCTAAATACTCATGAACTTCTCATGTAATATATTATCACTTACACATACAAAATCTGACTATTTTTTTCCTTGAATATGCATGAATCATGTTATGCTACTTGAGTATTTTCTGTAAAGACTTCAGTTGGTGTGCTTAGGTTTGCAGGAGTGATTAGTCCTCTCTGGTGCCTCAAGCCAGACACCTGCAAGGAGAGTAGACAGTTTTATTGGGATGCTATGAAAGTTCTCTGCAACTTGTAGAGAAACAGGGAAAAAAAGCCCTGAGAGCAAGGAGGATGAGATAGTTTTAACTTCCTTGATTTGCTCTTCTCATTATTATTCTTTTATTTTTTCCTTTCCTGTAGTCCTTTGTGGAAGTAGCAAGGACCTTAAAGACTAAATGCTGCTCTGTTAGTCAGACTTAGTTTTTTGCATTCTGTGTGCTGAATAAGTATAACATCCTTGGGGGGAAACTTTCTGTCAAGTAGAGATGGTATCACAATCATTACCAGCTAAGTCCTAAACTGGGCCTTTTCTGTTCAGTCTAAATCTTGTTTACATCTAAATCTTTGTTTCCTACGTTTTAATTAACCTATAATTTCACCTAGAACCTTAATTGCAAAACTTGTAAAGAATTAAAAAACTTAGAGAGAGACAATGTTCTATGAATTCCTTTTCAACAATAGGGCTGAAACCTTATCTACTGCAACTGGAATTAGGGATAGCTTGCTCTGTCTTTGTTTAGACTACAAACTCTATTCTGGTTAAGAGATTAAATTCAGAGAGAAAAATAAATCATTGCATTACATTTTGTATGATGATTGAACTGTTTGTAAAAATTGAACATACTTTATATGTTTGCTAATTGTTTTGTAAACATTTCAATATTCGAGTTTGCAGCATAAATAGTTTTGACTATGGGGCAAGATTTGGACTGCTTGCATTCTGTGTAAGCAAAACCTGGATGCCTCTTGCTAACTGAGCAATTCAGAACAGACCCAGGTGATTTGAGCCCAGGGATAGAATTTGGATCTTCTGTGGCTGAGCCAAAGAAACCAAGGAACCAAGCAAATTCTCTCTTCTGTTTTTTTTTTGTTATTGTTTTTTTTTTTTTTTTTTTCATTTGGTGGTGGTGTATTTTGGTGGTATTTTGTAAATTTGTTTGAGTTTTTGTTGGTAGGGGAGGCAGTACGTGGGGATTTTTTTTGCTTGTTTGGTTTAGGTTTTGTTTTGTTCATTCTTGCTCTCTTCCCAGGTCTTTGAATCTTGAAATTAATTTTGCATACTGGTACAGGTCAAATATGAGAGAGTGTAACTCTATATAAAGTGGCTCTGGTGGACTTCTGAAAAGTGAAATAATGGTTTTAACTGCTTTGCTTTCTGGACTCTAATATGTTAACTTTACATGTGTACTTTCAGGGGAATTGTTATCCCTCAGTTCTAGGGGAACTGTAGGTAGCTGAACCATGAGATTAATCAGTATCCCAATTCCACTGAAATCAATGGAAGTTTTTCACTCCCTGAATCTCTTCTGAACTGTCCTAGGTCTGTATCAGATAATCCTGTGAAGTTCAGCACGTGAACATGCTCATACTGACTCCAGGTGTCAACTCCCTGTATGTATAAAGGAATGGAATTGTTGCCAAACTATTTTCCTGGCTGTTGGTTGGAACTCTGTGAAGTGACCAATTGAAGTCAGGAAACAACTTTCTAAGCATTGTAGTGCCTTGGCTGGATTCATTAAAAAAAAAAAAACAATGACACACAAAATCCACAATCTGAGTTTTTGTGGTTGACACCTTCTGCTTTTGTCCCAGTTTCCAGAATAAGAACCTCCTCAGGGATGAGGATCCCTTACCTGCAGAGGAAAAGGAGGCTCCACACACAAAACCCTCCAGAACCTGTGTGTGAAATGAGGTGGCAGGGAGGTACTGGAAGGATGTAGAAAGAGACCAGGTGATAACACATCCCTAAACCACAAAACTAACTGGTAGAAATTTTACTTTTTAACAGAAGAGAGGCAGATGGAATTGAGATGTAGATCATGTTATCATAGAGTAAAAATATGGGTTTGTTTGTGGAATTAAAAAGGGAATCCTGTGGAAAAAGAAGGAGTGAGTAAATAGCTTGGAGGAGAGCTAAGAGAAAATTGAATCATCAGAGAAAGGCAATATTTCAAGAAAAGGAGAATGGTGACAGTATTGAAGGCAGCTGTCAGGTCACAGAGATGAAGACAGAGCACAGGTTCTGGGACTTGGCTAAGAGTGGGCCATTAAAAATTTTGGCATGAGTGCTTTGAATTGATCGAGTGCAAAGGATACAAGGCAGAACTAACAGGTCTGAGCATGGAACTGGGGGAATTGAAAACAGCACAGTAAATAAGAATAAAGATAAATGAGAATGGGAAGGAAAATTGGTCTCTGCAGAAGCAAATGGGCTAAAGTGTGAGATTGTTTGTTTTTAGTAGAAAATACCAGAGCAGGATTATTATTACCAGAGCAGTATAATGAAGATTGGAAAAGTGAAACTGTGGTAAATGAGAAACTGAAGCCAGCAGTAACATGACAGTGAAGGAAAGAATGATCAGCAGATGTGATGAAATGCAATACAGTGCAGAGGTTGGATTTTTTTTCAATCAGAGTCAAGAAGGAAGAAAGGAGAAATGAAAAATAGGCAAAAACAGGGAATAAGGTCATATTACAGTTTGATTATTTTATCTTCACATCAGCTATTAAGAATGTGAGAAGACAGGATGCAGAAGAATGATGATTTAACAATGCATGATGCAAATATGATTAAAATGATATATGAGAGGTAAAACATAAAAATCAACTATGAAAAAAAGTCAGCTATGAGAGGGATGGGAACAATCTAGAATTTATGATGCTTATAGACTGCAGATATCAGAAATCCCAAGTGACAGGGTCTGATTGACTGAAGAGTGGAAACAAAATGCTCTGGGAGAGTAGGGCATAGTAAAGATAAATTAATTAAATTCTTTCTGAAAGAAGAGAAAAACAGCATGAAAATCTAGAGCCAGTGGACAGACTGTCCACTAGAAGGCTTGGGGAAAACTCTCCTCCAAGTGCTTCCAGAATGTCCATGACATAGTGCCTGTAAAAATCAGAAAGAATTTTGGGATCAGTGGTTTAGACAAGCTCAAAGATCACAGCAGGTCCCCAGTGATCTTGTTCAGATGTCTGAATGCCTTCTCTTTGTGACGATCATCTCCTCATATGTGAATTTTACCCTGACAGAAATGATGCAGCTACTCTGGTCATTCTGGTCTTTTTTCCTTCTTCAAGCAGAAGAAATCATCATCTGGCACTCATACAGAACTCAGAAGAGCTAGGAACAAATGTAAACAAACAAAAAACCTCTGGGTCCTCTCTAGAACTTCATTTGGCCTCTGGGTTACAAGACACCAAATTGCACTTTCTATCAATTATGAAGGACTACTTTAAATGGCAATTTGTTCTAATTTTCCAACCACACAATTCACACTAATTATTCAAGAAAATTATCATTTAAATCACTGCATGTAGATTTGTGATAAGCAAAAGTAAAACCACTGAATGCAGAGATACACACAACTAAAAGATTGTAAGGTATCTGGTTCTGCTTTTATTCCATATTAAGTACCTTACAGAGAAATTTTTAATAGGCAAATTCAAGAGAAAGTGTTTCCCCAACAAGGTTGCACCATCTCCTTCAGGGAGAAAGATATTACAAAACCAATCAGTGGAATAGTTTTTAATATAATATTGAGCCCACATGGTTTTCCCTGGAAGAGGAGCAATATTGCTTTGAAAGATGGGGACCATCACCTCCCCCCAGGCACTCTGACATGCTGCCAGCTGCCCTCCCACAGCACAGTGCTACACTTGGACTGGAGCAGTGCAGAACCTCCTGGACAGGAAGATTTTCCCAGCTGGACACTAGAGCAGATACTCCTGCACTGCCCATCACTGTGGGATACAGTGTGGAGCTTCTGCCCAGTTCTGTCAGTGCATAAGAAAATCAGATCCAAATGCTAACAAGAAAGTGTTATTAATAAAACCCTTGTTCTCTGTGGGGTTCCTCCTCATGCACACCACTCTGCAATTCACTACTTGAAATAGTAAAAAAGTTTTCTTGCTGATTTTCTTTTTTATTTCTCCCCACCTTCTGAAGTAGCTGTTATTGGCCAATTTAGCCTGGCAAATCCCATGTCCTTTATTTCCTGAGACACCTTACTCTGGGATCACACTTTGTGTGAAAATCTTATCTAAGCATGTGTCATTTTCTCATACCCTTCAGTTGTCCTGCTGCACCGAGGCTGAACCAAAGGCTCAGAGGATATTCATTATTTACATCCCCTCTGGATAATATGTAAAAATAGGCACTGGATGAAGAGGACATCCATTGAAGAGATCTATATTTATTGAGAGGACTATATTACTAATTGAAGCTGAAAGGTAGATCTTGCAATAGAAGTGTCTGTCCTATTAAACAGGCAAAGGACCACTCCTCTGTGTGCCAAACTCCATGGCAACCATTAGGTCTCCAACATCTCATCCAATATTTGGCTGAGAGCAGATTTTGAGTGAAATCACTCCTCACTGGGCTGCATCTCTTCCTACCCAGGCCCCTACAACAGCAGCTCTTCCTCTGCCCCTGGGTGCAGCCAATCCCACCCAGGCTGCTCTGGAGTAGTTAGAATATGGTCAGATGGCTGGTCTGGAGGTTTCCCATATTCTGGGGGAAAAGGGCAACCCTAGAACAGCAAAACAGATGAATGGACTCTTAAAATCCTCTCCTTCCAAGCCACATTCTAGAGCACAGGTGTGTGAAGGTGTTATAGGACCTCTCCTAAATCCCCAAGCTGCAGCTTAGTCAGTGATCTGACCCAGCATTTTCCTATTGCAGTGATGTTTTCAGGGTGCAGAATGTTGGACAAAGCCTGCATGGGATGATGCCTTTAGTCTTTAGGGAGGTGCCTGCCCTGTTCTGGGTTCTCAGATAATGCTACACAATCGAGTGGAGTCGAGTTAACAAAGATTTGTGAGGGGGCAAGGCCATTAATCAGCATTTTGGCATCCTCTGCTGTCACTCAGGCTGCAAATGGTGTTGCCATCTGCTTTTCTCTGTGTTCTCATCCAGGCTATAGATGTGCCCTTGAGAGATTGAAAAAAATAAAAAACCAGGAAAGAATAAAAGGACCAGCTTGATTTCTGGCTGCAGCTTGAAGTTTGTGCCAGACACTGGCAGAACACTTTGTTTGTAGGCAACCATGGGGTGATAAGACAAATGGCTGTTCTGCTATGGAATATGTTTTCCAAGAAAAATGTTGGGATTTAGCCACAAAAGTCTCTGGAGATTCTGAATCATCTCCTTGCCTTCTTAGAAATATGTTTTCTCCACTGGCAGAAATATATTTGCACTCTTTCCATATGATTGAGGGAGCTCTGAGGCTGATTTTGGAACTCTTGTGTCAGAGTAAAATCTTTGCAGCCTTCAGGTAGGCACCATAATGATATTTTTAGGCATAAAGCCAATGCACATCACATTTCAGAAATCATCTGAGAAAGGGAATAAAGAAGAAGGTCTGACTACGCTTTGGGGATGGGAGGTTGTTCAAGTTGAGTAGCAGCTTTCAGAAAATCTAAGATTCTCTTCAAGTGAGAAAAACACAGAATACAGGTGTTGGCAAGGTGAATGTAAGAGACACAGAAGGATAGACCAAAAAAAGCTTGTAATTGAAAAGTATTTACCAGCAGTTTTTTATACACTTAATACATTGTACTTCAAACACATTAGCAGTAAAAAGCCTTCCAGAAGGTCTCTAGAGTCAATAGAGAATAACATTACAAAAGGAGCACTCAGGGGAAAAAAGGGGCAAACCAGAAAACAAAATTAATTTCCTGCCTTTGTATTTGTTGTGGAAGGGCTTGGGGAGGTTTCTGCACTGGAACCCCTCATTACTGGGCATTCACTGAAGAGCTGAATCAAATTGAGGTGTCAATACATTTTACAGAGCAAACAACAAAATTGGACAGGGACAAATTGCATCAATAAGCACTTACCTAGGAATTCAAAAGGAGTTCAAGGACCAGAAAGTGAACAACTCTTGGTGGTGCATAAAGTGTCCCTCAAACTCACTTTCATATCTGAGAAAAAGAAAATGGCAGATACAGTAAGGATGAAAATTTTCAAAAACTATACTATGAATGATCAAGGGAACTACAAGTCATTAAATAAGTAAAACCATTAAATTAGGAGTTTGTCTGATTAAAAAAACCCCAAACTTAATATACATGAAAAATTTTGCTGAAAATACAATTCTGAGCTTGTGAGAATATGAGACTGTGGCTGCAAATGTTGGCCTAAGGATACTGCAAAACTGGATCTGGGAAACAAAATGGACAAATAGAATTCAATCTGGGTAAATGATATATAATGTACCTGGGTGAAAAAAGGTTGTTTTGCATATAGAGTGATTTTGCATATCAAAGGAAGAGATCAGCAAAGTAGCTGGGTAGTGAGACTGGGGTTATGATGTGTAGTTCAGGTACTTTCCATAGCTCAGAAAGGTTGAAAAAAGAAAATAGCATGCTAAGAGTTTTTAGAGAAAGAAGAGAGAACAAACAGGGAACATTTATGCTCCTGCATAAATCCATGCGACGCAGCTCTCATCCTCCTCTACAAAAAGGCTCAAAGAAGGGCAACAAAGATGAAAAGGAATATTGAATACTCTTCTTACTTTGACTGAGTAGACAAGGACTTGTCCTGCTAGAGAAAAGACAGCTGGAAGAGGATTTGATAAAGGTCTGGTAAATCAGGCTTGGCAAAGGCAAAAAGGAATTGATTATCCAGCATCTCTTCCAGTGCAAGAGCGAGGAGACATCAAGTGTAATTAGCTGTGAGCAGAATAAAGAAAATAAAAACCACAGAAAAGCAGCTTTTCTTACATCTCATGCTCGAGCTAAAGAGTTCCTTGCTGCAGTACATTATGGGTGCTAAAAATTATAAAAATCAAAGGAAAAAAATTCATGGGAAAAAAAGCATTCTATGACCTCCAGCTCAGGAGGTACCTGATACTTAAGGTTTTGGAGGGTATCTTGGGAGAAAAAACATCCTTAAATAAAATCTTTCCTAAATTTTAGATTTCTTGTGTTAGGGTAAAAAAAAAAATATTTTGACATGCCTTTGGTGTGTCACATCACTTTTCTCTTTATATTTCAACTTACATCCTCACTTCCAAATGTTTAAGCAATAGCAAATCAATGTTTCTGTCTATTTCAGAGTCAGTGAATAAAAATTTTGGCTGCCTGCTTTATAAGGCAAGTTATTCAAATATGCTTATTGAGGGGAGTGAGAGAAAAGTGTAAGCAATATAAGAAGTAATTTTGAAAATATAGTATTTTAATTTCACAAATATAGCAAGGCAAACCATTATGTCATTGTTTAAAATAAAATATCAATTAAGATAATATTTTAAAATGAAGATACGGTTGACCACTTTCACATAAAAATACTTTCAATGGAACTGAAATATCCCATGATGAGAATTTAACCAATTCTTTTTCATCAGTTGGAATCCAATTAAAATCTGATCCGTTCTAATATGTTTTGCAAGTTTCAGAACAGAGAAACTGTCTTCAAGCATTTCAAGAGCATCCAACATATTCCAGTCTGCTGTTTCTCCCACAATAGCTAAGTAATTATATTTATCTTATAATAAAATTCCTTCTTTTGACTGAATTTCTTGGAGGGCTGGAAAGCTTTCATCAGCCATTACCATCCAGTAAAAGATGTTTGCTTTCACTTGCATCATTCAGAAGAAAGCATTAAGGCACCTTAGGAACTTCATCCACCATCATTCTGGAAATCTGATAATTTAACATGAGTGATGGTGGGGACTGGAGCAATGAAAACCCTAAAGCCAGGACTGCCAGTTTTTATGTAAAACCTGCAAAGCATCACAGGTTAGGTGCAGAATGCACACAAAGAATGAAAGCCCTTCAATTCTCATGAACAAAGCACTCCAAATAGTCCAGATCCAAAGGCTCCAATGTGCTGCTGCAGCCTCAATAACCTACAAGTTCAGTAAATTACTTGATGTCTTCCTTTGCTCTCAAGGAAACATAATCACTGAGTAACACACTGAACAGTCATGATCAAATGCTTTCTTTCTGCTTTCTCTACTGTGCCATCTGCTCATTCCTTCCAGAGCTCCTCTCTGGCAAGTGACCCTCTCATGGCAATAGAGCTTGGCAGATCAGTGACACCGCAGCACACTTTGCTTGTGTGTGTCTCTGCATGCCTAAATTTATAAATATTCATAGGGGTGCTTTTTAATGGAATTGAATATAAAGTAACACAGCAATTACTTGTGTTTGCTGTAGTGAATCTGCAGGGAAACTGATTTCTTGCTTTTACTCTTAGGAAAAAAACAACACAAAACATAAATAACATTTTTAACCAGGAATTACAGACCAGGTCATGGCAGATTTTCTAAGATTCCAGGACTATGCTTGGGAATTTTTGGTTCCTAGTATATCAAACAACTAAAATTCATGGGTTGGGGAAACTGAAGGTGAGGAGGGAGCTGCTTTTGCTTCTAAGTTATAAACCACACTAATTGTAAGCTAGAGATAAATTCACTAAATGTAAACTTGCCTTGGAGAGCAAGGAGGGTTGTTTTAAGGAGGGTTGGCTACTGTGCACAAAGGTCTGATGACTTCTGTCAGTGGACAGATGATTGCACCCTAGTTACTAAATTATCCTAAATTCTTGACTACCATTGATCAATATCAACTTTGTCAGATCATAATAGATGGAAAAGCAATACAATTATGTAATAAATTGTATTTTCTACACAAGCTTCTTAAAATTGCAAACTCCTCAACCACAGGGAACTTGTTCACATTTTTTTTCTTTATCAAGTACTAAGGAAGGCTTTAATAAAAATATCAACCTGTTGGCATTTCTCTAAAATCCTTTGCTAGCCACCCTGAGTATCATGGGTCAGTTACCTTACAAACACAAAACACAAGGAGGGCTTCAAGGTTCTTTGGTTATGGTGTGGCAAAATAGATGTGCTGGCTGAATTCTGAAAAACAAGGTTTGCAATGTGTACATGAATTTTGAGTAGGTGTTTGGTTTCACCCCAATTTCTCCCCTTTTTATTCTCTATTCATTAACACTCTTACGGATATTTGTGGTTTGGGGGGTTGTGTTAAAGAATATTTGAATAGCTGTGCAGCATAAATCTTTACAAGTGAAAATTAGTGTTTTTTCTTATGTCATTTCTCCCTCTGTTGACCTCTGTTATCTTTTGTTCATTTATTTGAGTTTCAATAAGGTAAAAGCAGAACTTACTCCATGTTATAGGTGTCACATACCTGTGAATAATTCCTTGTGAACATTCAAAGTGAACAAAATTCAGGCAGATTTTCATCAGAAATTTGAGCTCCAAGTGTCTAACAGATGTTTGCAACTTGCTTTGGGTCACTATGACATGAGTCAGTCCATCCACAGAAAGAAAATCCACATGGCACCTGATTTCCTTATGAAAGCCATAAATCTTGCTGGATGTTTTATACAGGGAATTCCCTTCCTGTGGATGAGTTTCTGGGCTCTGGAAGGGAATTTTCTGTCCTTGGCTAGGATGGTACTCTGAGAATGAGGTACAAGGTTATCTTTATTAATTTAGCAAAAGAATATATTCCTCTGGATAATGATGAAAGTACTTATTGCTACAATCCCTCTGAGTAATAACAGAATATGAGACATAAATAATTTATATAACCAAAATACTAACACTGGAAACTCTGACTTGGACAGAGAAATCCTTATGAGTCATCATTTTCATGACAACAATAAACTAATTCACTGACTATAAGGAAGGAAAATTAATAATATATTGCTTCTTCAGTAACAGATTTTCTTAACAGAAGTTCAGAATATAAGTGCATATGTTCTGTTTGAAAAAATATTCTGAGGTGAATTAAATGCCAGAAATGGTTTTTTTTCCCCTGATCTTCTTTTCTAACGTGTCTAAATATTTCATAGGATAATGTTGTATCAGATATTCATAATCATACACAGGGATGAATTTAAGAGTTGAGGAAGTTGGAATTGTTGTGAGCAGCTAATGTGTTACTGCAATTCATTCAAAAACTATTTGGCTTTGTCAGAATGCAATATTTTTCCTCATTTGAGCACAAACTTCATCACCCAAATTATCTGATGGGAAGTTGGTAAAGTATTAGTGACAAGTGCCAAAAAGTGCATGGACTCTTTTATATGGGACCTTAAATTTAGAATCACGATATAACTCCATTAATTCTATGTTTTAAGAAAGTGAAAAATAACTACAATTTTTCAGATATCTTGGTGCCCAGTCACCTGCTGCCACTAATATTTATAGTGTTTCTATTTTAGAAATGAGATGGAATTAGTCACAAAACTTTTAAGAACTTCCTTAGTTCAGCACAATTAATTAGGATGATGCAATAGAGAAAGCACTGAGAAACACTGCTAAAAAATGTGCTTCTTTTCAAAGGTGAAGTTGGGTGCACTTGTTGAGAAATCATAAACCTATCTCCTTCTTTTCCTGACACATTAAGCTGTTATGATTGGCTAAAACTGCTCTGCTGCTTCTCCAGAAGAAATCCATCAGGGCTAACTAAAAGAGGAGACAGGGTTTTTTTAAATTTATTTCCTAATGGAAATGGTCATTCTAAGCCAGCTTCTACTCATATTTTTAATGTATCCAAATACCATTTTTTAACATGCCATATGATTTATTTTTCCTTTTAGTGACTAGTTTGCTAAAAAAATTATCAAAATTTGTTTTTAGAAATATCTGAACAGCAGATAATGATGTGAATATTAATTAGTTTTATTGCAAAGAAAATTGCATTGCCAGTCATTGTTACTGACTAATGGTCGATGACGTGCAATTACAGTAAGATAAATAATTATTCTTATCAACTAGCATATATGCTATTCTGCAATGCATAATTTTCAAAAACAGACAAAATGGGAGTGCAATAAAAAGCTTCAATATCTGAAGAAATTAATTTCACAAGATATCAAAAAAGATGAAAAATAATTTAAAGTGAATTTATTAATTGGAGATACTGCTGGAGAACATAATATAGCTATTTCTTGCTGTTTCTCGGTTTTTATTTAATTTTTCCCTCCATAGTATTTTTTCTGACTCAGGAATGCAGATGCAGAAAACAAGTAACTTTATATCTGAGCTGAAGCTGATCTAGTCCTTTTAAATAAGGAAGGGTAGGAGAGCAAAGGCAATTGAACATGGGCTACAGCTGCCTCTCCAAAACAGCAATAGGGAGCAATAGGAAGACAGGAATACCAGCTTCAGGCTTAAACAAGGCCATGAAAAGCCTTAAGAATGTCAGCTGTAATTATTGTCAGTGGCTGCCTTAACAAGAACTTGAGTGTGACTGATCAGCATTGCTCCCAGCAGAACTCTCTGTGTCAAAGCCCCTGCAAGATATCTTTGGTGTCGTGGTTCAGACTGGGGAAACAAATAAATTTATCTGTCACTCAGAGATATGAGGCTGAAGATGTTCATCTGCCAATGTTTGGGGGTGTTCTGAGGGTGTGAAAGAAAGCACTGAGCCAAAGTAAATGGGGGAGACATGAATAGAATGTAGTTACCAAAAGATAATTAATTTTGTTGAGTATAAACAAGTCTACCAAGCTTTGTAAGGGAAAACTGTTGCTTGCCTTCATTGGTTTGGGGCTATGCACAGTCAGGGCTGGATTCTGTGGCTGGTACATTCATATCACCTGTATTATGGGACACACAGGCTCTATTTCCTCCTTGAACAGCTGCTGAAGGGCAGGCAGGATACCCTGAAAACCCACAACTGCCTTTTTCAAACACTAAACCTTGCCCTACAACTCCACTGCCCAAATAATGCCCAAATCCCTAATCTTGGCAGCAGCCTGGTGCTCAGCCTGCCCTGAGAAATTCAAACCCACCTGGCAAACCCCACATCAAGTTCTCCCATGTAGAGGGACAAGGCTCAGCATGTCAAACCTGTGGGCAAGATGGACCTTACAGAGAGGCTCTACTGCAGGAAATATTAACTTCAGCTTAAAGGAATTTAATGTATAATGCCCAATGTTAATGTTCCAACTGCATTTACAGAACTCCCAGCACTGGATGATCAACTCAGAATAAGTTGTGTAGCAAAACGATGTTTTTAAAAGGAAATATCTTTACACGTGGAAGCCAAAAAAGCTCACAATGGAAAACTTTGTAGGAGGATAGATTGTTTTCATTTCATTATATAAAAAGTTTCTAGGGAGCAGTTTATAAAGCAGTTACCCCAAAAGAATATTTTGAGCCAGTGAATAGATAGTCTATCTAAAATGAGCTTGCATGTGCCAGGGGAAACCTCCCACACTGTGAAGAGAAGAAATATTTTTAAGTGCTTATCTTTCAATCAAAATCAGACAAATGCTTTGCAGAGACAGCATGACACCTGCTCAGGAAGTGGCACAGACATTGAGATATCTGACTGTTACAGCTGAGGGGAGAATCCTCTTCAGTGGAAGATGTTTCTGCTCCCCACCCACCCTCCTCAGAGACAGCACGGTCATGTTTGCCCCATTTGGCACCTTTTGCTTTTGCTCAGCCCTTGCTGTGTCTGTGGGAAGAGCAGTGTCCTCCAAGGATGCCACATTTTAGAAGAGGCATGGACTTGACTCAGCATGATTTATGAGGAATTTTGGCTGTAGTGTAGCTGTCAACCACAGTCAATAGGAAATTTCTCCAGGGCAAAGAAGAAAATAAAGCCTAAACCTACAGCTGTGCTCTGGGAACTGGAAAGGCTATATCCTGTTTTTTGTAGAAGTTTTCAAAGAATAAGGAATTTTACAAGCAGAGCATAATTTCAACAGTATATGACATTTTCCTAATGCCATTGCCATAGACCAGAGACTACAATCACAATCACTGTGTTTCCAGTCCCACTGTGTCAGCAGAGGCTGATCTAGGTAGTGTACACAATATTTACCATTTCAGTCCTTCTCACAGAGCAGCTTACTCAGGTCCAGATTGTATCCACCCTTTCCAAGTTCATTCACACAATACAATCTCCTCAATCCTTTTTCTGCAGTCCTTCTTTCCTTTGTTGTCAAGTTTTGTTGGTTTTTTTCTAAGCTCCCACTGTATTTCAAGTCTAATGATTATTTTTGGCTGCCAGAAAAGGACAATAAATGAAGAAAAAGGAAGACCCAACTCTTTTCCTAACAATCTGCACATCAACAGGGGAGGAGCTGAAAGGAGTCTGTCTCTTTTTCCATTGGCAAGATTTTTCATTCATTCAGGCTTTTTCATTCATGCCCTGTGTGTCATACTCTAGTGAGCCTTCAACAATTGCAGGAGATGCCAGATCATAATTATGTTCAAATTGAGCAATGCAACATGTAGAATTATTTTTTCAAATGAAACCTTGCTCTCTTTCGTGATTGTTTGCTCCTCTGCCCCTCTAAAAACCAGGAAAAAGCACACAGAAAATGAGTAATGAAGATGAACCAATTTCTTATGGAAGATTTGAGCCTTGAGCTTCTGGAGATTCTGGGGCTCTGAGAAACCTGAATTAGTTGAAGATGTCCCTGCTCACTGCAGGGAGTTGGACTGGATGACCTTTAAAAGTCCCTTCCAACCCTAATTAGTCTATAATTCTATGGTTTATGTAAACCAACACAACACTATTGTGGGGGGACTTTACAGGTCCCAGGAAACATGGATCTGCCACATCTGGCTGTGGATTCTCTGTATGTGGAAAAGAAATCCATGTCAATGTATTGAAACTACACTTAAATTCAGTTTCCTAATAAAAAGCTTTTCTCAATGCTGTTTCTCCACCAAGCCAGTGCAGTGCAGGATGTGAGCACACAGCACATTCCACAGGAGCTGCTTGAAAAGGCAGTGGGGCTCAAATTCCAGCACTGTGGTTTAAAGCAACACAACTGAAAGCACAAAAGACAGAAGCAAATATGTAAGTGCCATCTTTTTCAAGGAAATCTGCTTTCCCCCTGCTCACTTTTCTTCTCACTGGGTTTTGTTGCTTTTTATGTCAAAGTTGTAGGTAGTTTTTGACAGACCTCCTAGAACAATGGGTGGTGACTCTAAAGGATTAGGGAATCTATCTCCACTACATTTCCAAATAAATAGCATCTGTCTACACAACTGACTGAGCCTCATCCCATTTCTGAAATCATTTTCTGAGATATAACAGAGGACCTAATTGTTTGCACTGGATTTCACAATGCTGTGCTTATGATATTGCAGATGCATAATTATTAGCTATTATAGAGCAATTACAGCACCATGAAAGTGTAGCAATTCTCCATTCTCAGAATAAACCATGGAAGATTTCACTGCATTTACAAATCTGAACTAAAGGGAGGAGGAGATGTATGGTTATGCCAACATTTAGAACATACAATTGGAACTTTTCAGTGATGCCAGACTGCAGATAAATTCCCTGGTCTTGGTTTTGTACTCATTTAATCAATAAGAATTCCTCACATTTTTTTAACAATCATGCCATCTGACTTTACTTTGAGTACAGTCACCATCCTATACAAATGTGACAAGATGTACTCTAAATGAGAGTATTAGTGCTAAGAAATTAAATTACAGTGCAAGATTATTGGTAGGGAAAAAAAAGGTAATAAATCCTAATCTATCTGAAATCACTGGTAGAAATCTCATTAATTTCGTTTTGGGCTGGGATTTTGCCTGGTGTCTCTTGTGACATCTGGCATGGCTCAGAACCAAGATCCTGTTCCTCAGCTTCACCATCACTGATTAAACTCACAAACACCTACCTATTGCTTATTCTGCATACTAAATAATACTACTTATTTATTCTGCATTCAGAATGGTAATGATTCAGACCTTTAATAGCTGTCACTGCCTGGTTTTGTTTATTGCTGTTTTCTTAGTTTAAGTGACTGTATTGCCTCCACTGAAAAATGGATCCTTGCCTGTGTTCATGTATGCCTATAGGTCCCTTCTTCCCTCTCCATAAATTCTTGTGACTTCAGCATCCCTGGAATAGACTATGATGGATAAAGTCTGCAGTCACTTCTGTTAAGGAGTAATGCACCTTCCAACCTCTTCCTGACAGGTTTCTGAACACAGCATAAATTGTTTGCTTTGGACTCTTTTCAGGGAAATATTAATTCTGACATAAATTGGCAACGTCAATTCTGTCATTATCACAGCTTTGATATTTATTAATCCAAGAAAAGACACAATCAAGCTTAAGAAGATAAAATTATATTTCCAGGGGAATTCATTACCATTAATATATACACAAGTTCCAGTGTGTAAAAGTATCTAGTGACCTGATCTAACAGAAAAGGTCTTGTTAAAGGACTCTTCTTTTGCCACCACTCACCCATTCCCAAGGCACAAGACGAGGCTCCAGGGAGATCTTATTGCAGCCTTTTAAGTTCAAAGGGGGCTTGTAAGTATAAAATTTTTAGTAGGTCCTGTTGTGATAGGTCAAGGGGTACTGGTTTTAAATTAGGAGAGACTAGACTAGAGATAAGGATGAAATTTTTTACAATAAGGGCAGTGAAATATGGGCACAGGGTTTGCAGAGAGATGGAGGATCCCACATTACTGCAGCCAATTAAGGTCAGGTTGGACAGAGCTCTAAAGAAACCTGCTCTAGTGGAAAACTACTCTTTGCAGGGGGATTGGAGTAGATGATTTTAAAAGATTCTTCCAAATTGTTCTGTGATTCTACACCAGCTTAAGGTTGAACAAACCGGTGAGGCAGATTTTGCCTCCCATTTGGGACAGAAGCACCCCCAGGATTTTTTGGGACTATAAAACTGATACTTTCACTGCTTTGAGGAGCTGTCTGGGGTTCTTACTCAGTTGGAAGTAGAACCAGCCAGCTGGGAGACAGCAGGGGATCAAATTGCTCCCAAAGTTTTCTGATGATATCTAAGTCAGTGTAAATTTCATCCTGACCTCAGTCAGGTTTGCCACACTGAGATACCATCATACAGACTCTCAAAGTTCTTAAACACTTACTAAAAATCACCCTTAATACAAAGTCTGTCAGAGAATACATTTCTATCCTCATATGCCCCTGCATTTGGAAAACAGCCTTAAGAAACTACTGTCTGCCCTGCTATCTGTTTTTCCTACATTGCCTGTGCTTGTAACTGATAAGAACATTCTCTAAGCTCTGGGATTCATCCCCTTCCATTACAACTTTCATTGACATGCTATGTCTCTATGTTTGCAGTTGCAATCTGATGGATTTTAAATTACCAGTACCAGAACTTTAATTTGTCTGTGGATCATTAGAAATAATGGCATTGTAGTATCAGATGCTCTTTTCTAGTACTCATGTTTGTGAGCTGAGTAATTATGAAAATATTTAAACAAGTAATGTAATTGCCTATTAAAATGATTATTGGACATAAATATTTATATTCTTAATCAATGATTCCACAGAGATATAGCTGTAAATATAAAGAAAATCACATGTGTATTGTACATGCAAAATCCTGTGCGCAGTTCCTCAGCTGGTATTAATCATCCTCATGGAACCATTCTGCACCAGCTTTTTCAGCCTGCACTGCTTATTTCAGTATCTTGCTTTTTCACTGGCCAATTTTAGATACCAGAGACTACACTGATTTTCAGACAGCAGATGCCCAGTGCTCTCTGGCAATCAGGCACCTCTGTGGGTGGCATTCTGGCCTCCTGCCAGTCAAGGCAATTTCCCCCTCCTACTTCAGTAGGTCTGGATTCTGCATGAAGACAGAACTCAGCATTTAATACTTGCAGTTCTTTTCAAAAGGGCAACTATACTCCATTCTTGCTTTGGTTTTGTGACCACTTTGGAGAAATGCAAAGTATAAAGAGGGGTGAAGATATCAGGGGAGATAATTCTATATGCCTGTTTTCATAAACATCAACAAAAACTCTAAATGAATATTTTTTTTGTGTCTACCATCTTTAAGTTCCTCCAAATCCAGCTTGATTGCAGCTTGCTCTCAAAAAAAAAAAAAAAGCACAAGAAAAAGGTGACATTGGAATTGTGCAAGGAGCATAAAGTTTAAAAGCTAAATGTAGCACACTTCACTCGGAAAATCAGTGGAGAAATGGTGTCTAATTTCTTTTTAGCTCTGAAATGCTGCAAACTGTTTCATTAATTCCCTGCTATACACTGTATTACCATATGTAAATAATTGCATTAACCCCTGTGCTCTCCCACCTTGTATCATATCACAGGGAAGAGCAGGCTGACAGAAAAGTCACAGCAGGACAAAACAGAGCAGGGTGAGGAACAGCAGATGATTTCTAATTAAGAGCCAGGAGTCTTAGACGACACCTGATTACTGGAGCTGAACAAGGACAGGAGATGAATGTCTTGGATAATGGTGTGATAGCTAACCAGGTACAACAGCAATGCCCTGCTAAGGTACCCTCTCCATTCCAAGAATTTCTATCCATTTCTGTGGGTCTGGAGGACAGGGAGTGCATGTGTGTGTGCACATTTCTGGGATGGCTGACATATATTTTTTTGAGGTTATCCTGTATTAGCAGCACCTGAAGAGAACCTCTACAACTGACAGCAGCCCCCATGGTCTGATTTCAATCTCAGGAGCAGAATTTGGTTACAGGTCTTGGAGGCTGAATTGTTATTTATTAGATGGGTCACCACGTTTTGGTTTTGGATGTGCTCTGTGCAAATGGTTCTCATTCTTTCCCTTCAGGATCTATATGTGCCCATGTGTGCCTGAATTAACCTGTTGGTAACCCAATATATGGTTAATAATAGTTTTCAAGAGAAAATGTCACCTATTTATCTATGCAATCATGAGTTCTTTTCAACAGATACTCAAGCACTTTGTCTATCATCCTTTCAATACTCCAGTCAACCACTATTTGCCATTTGCAAGTAAGACACTGAGGAAGAGGCTGTTAGATGATTTATCAACCTAAAATTTAGTAGTAAAGAAATATCTGCAGATGAGGAACCGTGAAGTGAATCTTTGCAGATATTATATAATAAATTATGGCACTTTCTGGACCTGTTCTTTACTTTGCAGCACAATCTCTCCCAGAGAACAGCATTCAAATTCCAGGTATAGTTTGTGATAAGAACTATCTCCTACTACTGAAATCATGTTGTCATCTGCTTTCTGGCAAGAATAAAAATAGGATAATTAAATCTAGTATTCAAAAAAACATCCAAAATCTAGAGGTGGTAGGGAAGAGTATAAATGGGGCTTTTTTTCCAGTGAATTCAAGGTAAAAAATTCCCATTGCTATTAATGGCAAATCCAAACATGACAGGAAATATAAGTTTAATGTTTAACATCATGTGCTTACAGGCTCTGTTGCAGAATTTTCTAGCAATGTTTTGTACATCATTTGAGGAGCATTTACATTCCATAATGTACTTGCAGTTGGGAGTTTAGTTTCAGGCTTTATCTTATTGAGAAGTGGGAAAGGCATGGATTAATATTCACTTATCCAGAGGATAGAATTAACCCCATACCACATTTTTTAATGCTCTACAGGCCGTGCTAAAAAGCAGGAGTGGAGAAGAATTCTTTCTTCAGATCTTCAGTGGGACCATAGGACCCAGTGTTCTTGAACTGACTACAAGTCCTTAAATACAAGACTTTAAATTCCAGTTTTACCCTTTTTGTTACATTTCAGAGCTGAGCTGGACTGCCTGCCAGTTGTGTGTTTTGACCCAGCTGCAGCACCACATCTGCTGGGATGTGAATTCCTCACACAGAGCTAAAAAACACATCCTGGGAGGCCAGGTACCCAAGAGTTTTAAAGGTAGGGAGCTTACCTTCCAGCCATTGCAAGTATTCTCTATTATTGTGTGGAGATAGACCATTAAACTGTTGGTTTACTTCATGAACACAGAACAAATGCTGATTCTGACCTAAAAAAAATTGTGCTTAACTTTGAAGAATAAATGTCAGGAGAGATATGAAGAAACAATGGGAAAATGGCATTGGGAATACAGGAGAAGGCACTGCAACAGCTGATGGTACTCATGCAAACTGCATCTTTGGAATACTTTTTAATGCCTCCTTTTAAAATATGATTATGTAAATATTTATAAAAATGAGAAAAGATACCACAGTGATAGAACTTTTAACCCTGTTTTTAGTGTCAAGTAGAGACATTTCAAAGAACAGACAAGGCAGCAAGGAAGAAACCCAAAGACTAAACCATCAACTGAGCTCTGCAGGAGAGTTAAGATCTGTTACCACAGGTGCAGCAATTTGGTTTGTAGATTACTTTTAATGTGTAAAAAACCCCCCTTTGCAGTTCATAAGGCTTTAGATATTTTCAGTGTTTCTCAGTTTTTGTTAAGATGATTGGGAAGTTACTTTACTGACCTAAAATGATGAAGAAAAACCTAGCTGGTATCCAGTTTCAGATTTACCTGCCTTGTTAGTCATAGATTGAATATTGAAGGACAGTGAATGAAATCTATTCTTTCCAAGCAAATATATTGTTTTTATCCATTTCTAATAATATCAGCCTACCATGTCTCATTTTGAAAACAACAGTAAATGTCCCCACAAAACAAGCTTTATGTACACATCCATTGCTGCTATTATTGAGCCATCTAATTTGGATGTATATGTGGATCCCCAAATTCATTTTTATGTGACATTTGTTTTTGTTCCTAGGTAAAGCCACGCTTCTTGGTGCGTGGTGCACTGTTATTATAACAGATGGCTTATTTCAATTCATAATGGCTGGGAAAAATAACAATGAATCATGTAAGCAAGAACAAGCACTTCAATTTCTCTACAAGTTACCCAGTGCCTGCCAATTTGAAAAGCAGCTGAGAGCTCTGGCTCCTCATCAGAAATGCAAGGCTGCTCCCAGATTGAACTGCAACAGTACCTCAAATAGGGGAAGAGCAAAACTAGCAGGATGCAGAGCCTAAAAAGCCTTCCATTTGGACATTCTGGGTTTTCTTTCCTAGCAATGAAATGAAAAAAATAACATAAATCCCTGGTGTTGTCAGGTAAATAAAGGGAAAGCAAACCCTGGTGTTATTCCAGGATAAAGATGTACCCAGGCACATCACTGCATCCACCTAACTCAAATGGCTTTTGCCTCTCTCAAAAAGGAGGGTCTGCCACTGCTCAATTCTGAGTGTTTTGGCCTCTTTCTCAACAGGCATAGGTGTGCAGCACCTCTAATTCATTGAAAATGAGCAATTCATTTGGAGAACTTTATCCTAAACATTAGGAACTTGATCAGACTGCCTACAGTTAATATTCTGCATCAGCTATCTCAACACACAAATAAGAGTATAAAATTTTGTTTACCTTGACACATCTCCTGTCTATTCAAAGCCTCCAGATTTATCTCCATTTCTTCTTTCTCAAGTCTTTGCATCCCTCTCTCTGGATCCTGCAAAGAAGTGCATACTTTGAACAAGACCCAGAATTTAAGCAGATGATGGTTTCCAAATTACTGTATAAAAATAATGTGATCCAATACAGAAATCTCCTCTATTATCAAGTTGCACTAGAGTGATTTTGATATTTAATGGCTTGAAAAGAACAGTAGATTAATCAATAAAAATAGACTTTTAGAAACAGACCTCTGTTTATCAATTGTCTTTGCACTGCTGAAAGTTGTCTGAGTCAATGGAATAACAAAGGCTTTCTCTCTGGTACTCATATTCTTGGGCACTTCTTTCTTCCTGTTTTTCACCTCTTTCTTCCTATTTTTGATTCCTTCCTGAGGCACAAATGTTGCTGCATGATATCATTACCTACATAAATCACAAATCCCTTTCAGAGCACAAGATATAACATCCAACATTAAAGCAGGAATTGTCCTGTCATTCTCTTCCCAGAGGAGAAAAGAATAATTTCGAGTTACCTGTTTTAGGGGAAGGTGTCCTGCCCATGGCAGGGGTGGTGGAATGGGACCATCTTTGAGGTCCTTCACACCCAAACCATCCTCTGATTCTATAAGGTAGAAAGAACAGAAGGCATAGGCAAAGATGATCAGAATAAGCAGGAAACATTTTTCCCTCAATAGCATTTAGAAGAAAAACCAAAATTGAATCACCAGTGTCTCAGATGAAGTCTGAGTAATTTTTTTGACCTGGCTCAGACCAAAAAAGCAGCCCAAAAATAAACTTCTAATGCTATTTTCTGCTTCATCTGGGTATGTGTCTGTAGTAGCTGGGTCAGTCTTTTCTGTGTGGCTCTGATGGTATTATCACAGCTCTTGGGGCAGCTGAACTGCTTTCACAGACACTAAGGACTCTTACTCCTAAAGCTGAAAGTTGTCTGAGTCAAACGACAATCAAATTGTTCCCAGATTGGCAGTCTGGTTGAAAAAAACAGAGACAGAAGGAATAAAACACAAAAAATGGATTGAAATACTCGTTATGAATATTTTCCAAGTTGAAGTTTGTTTCATTTCCACATGAAAGTGTATTTCAGTTCTAAAAAGAAAGAAAGGAAGAAAAGAAAGGAGAAAAGAAAGAGAAAAGAATGAAGGAAAGGAAGGAAGGAAGGAAGGAAGGAAGGAAGGAAGGTTAAAACAGTGCATTAAGCCACTGAAAAGAAAGCCAGCAGATTGCTTTGGAAAAAAAAAACAGCATTTTGTGGTGATTCAAATGATTATTTTTGTGGCTGTTCCTCTGCTTTAATACTACTCTAGAAATCTTTACTTTTCAGTTCAATGTACACTGCAAATGTCTTGCCAGTGAATTACTAAGTTGAAAAATTTATTGCTTTTATGTTCCTCTCTCTTCCCCTTGTTGGTTTCTGCTAAACCTCATCCTTTTTTCTTATCAGTGGCTACTGTGAGCATGTTCAAAGGGGATGTACAGAGGTGATCTATGAGCTTAAATTGCTTCTGAAGTTCACTCATAGCTCATTTTGCCCAGGAAAAATTCAGGAACAATACCAGAGCAGATTCTAAGCAACAATTTCCCCACACAGTTGGACATATAAAAGTGTGTGGGCACTAGCTGTTCATTCTTCCCAGTAAAATGTTATCTGTGCTATATATCCCACTGCACAATTATGAAGTATGTGGGTAATTGTAGATGGGAGCCTATTGTGGCAGCACTCTTGTTTATCTCATTTTCTATGATCAGCTTTTGTTATCTTCTTGTTTTACTTCTTTTAGTGAATACTGCACTCTTTATTGCTTTACTAGACACATTTTAATGTCTTTCTTTTCTTGCATAAACACATTCTGGGCAGCAGCTGACTTTAGGAACATAGTTTATACATCTGTATACACTGATAATTGAAGATGCTTTATAAATTGTGAGCCTCATGGTACCAAACTTATCCTTGTAGCAGATAACCAGGAGTTATATCCATGTATTACACTGTGTTACATCATTAAAAAGTCATAGCACATATATAACAACCCAGGAGAGAATGTATTAAAAATTATGTATTTACTTGCCAGGACACTCAATACACTTACAGAGTATTCTTTTCTTGTGCTGAAGACTGCAATATGATAGTTCTTCACATTTGCCCTGTAAGCCAGATCTCCCAAGAATTCTTGCTGAATGCAGGCAGAACTGTGTCATTTGGAGAGCAAAAGCTGACTCAAGATCCACTGGAAGTGCCTGCATGGTGCTGCTCTGGGTCTGCCTTGGGCTGGAGTACATCAGGGCACAGCTGGAGCATTTTGGGTGCACAGCTGGAGTGTGTCTTTCAGTTTGCTGTGGCCCACACAGAGCCTAGGATCTGTGCTGAGGCTCCAGCAGGGACCAAAATGGGGTTCTCAGAGCTCTCTAGAAATTCAGGAGCCAGGAGGTTCAAGAGGGCAGCCCAGATGTGAGCTGGGCTAACAGAGGTGGGTCCTGTCCTGACCTCCTGAGTGCTCTCACCACCTGCTGCTCAGGAGGGAGCAGTCAACACAACCTGACACTGAATGTGTTTGGAGGTGCAGTTAACTGACCTCGTCAGCTAACTGACAAAAATGGGTGTCAAACCTCAAATTTACCTTTGCACTTTTCTACCCTGCAGTAAATAAAATTATGAAGCACTAGGAATTGTATTCAAACTGGAATATACTTGAATTGAGACTTGTTAGGAATACACTGCTGGCATTATGCAAAGCAGAATATCACTGGCACCTTCTCTTTGAAAATGGGAGGGAGCTTATATTCAGTTTAATAAAAACAAACAAACAAACAAATAAACAAAACCCCTATATATTTTGTGGAAAAGAACTATAAAGCACACATGAGTGATGTCTCCAGCAGAGTAATGGAATTAGTGCACACAGGGGGCTTGATTTGAGGAGCTCACTTATTTGCATGATAATAAAGGGGATGTAGTGCATAGGAGCACATAGTACTTTCTGGAACCCTGTTCAGCTTATAAAATGCCCATGTTTTCTATTTTATGTAAAAAATTAATTTAAAATTCTTTGATTTACCTACTGTTTTTAATTCTTGATGTATTTCCAATATGTTTTCTTCTTTGCTTTGTATTCAGAATTAATGTGTGCTTGGTTGGAGAAAATGATTTATTACATTTTTAATATTGATTTTAATATGCTAAATCTAGAATATAAAAGGAGCCTCATAATGTGACATACATGGAACTTTGTTTACTAAATGCCATTTGCATCTCAAAATCTACCTCCAGTACATAAATTGTAGCTTCTCCTCATCTGGATTCTGAAAAAAAAAGTATATATATAGTGAGGTATAAGAATGAGAAGTAAATGACAAATCTGGCAATTTTTTATTTTATCTTGTGAAATCCTGACTTCTTTATCATTCATTGCAAAACTCCTCTGATTATACTGTGCAAGAATTTCCTCATGTGAAATGTGATTGATGATGTGATTTTCACTATAAGCATATGATTACACTTATGTGTAGTTTAACAAAAACCTTCAATTCAGGTCTTACATTTGTTTCAGAGCATCCTAATATCCTCCTTTCCCAAGCTGAGCAAATAATACTTTTCCAAATTGTTCCTAATGTGTAGCACTGAAAAAATTTGAAAAAATAAAAGGTAAAATAGTATCACTGAAACCATGTAGAAATTGTACATTCTTTCATTGAATGCCTCAAAGACTTTTCAAAGACTTTTCAGCTTGAGAGGGAAATTTCACAGCAGTTATTTCAATATAATTTAAAACATTTGTTGAATTCAAAAACTTGCTTTTTACTTAACTTGAATAAACCTTGAGCTGTGGAGTTTACCTTGCATAGTAATATGCAGAAAAACGTGGTGTGATGTGGAAATTTATCAAAAACGTATATTTATCAAAAAAGCATATTTATCAGCTCTGTATTTACCAATTTAGAGAATGGACAATGTGTCTTGCAGTACAGACTGCACATCACAACTAAACAATGTGGACTAGAATTGATTCTTCTTGGCAGTGTGCACTATAAATCAACAAATATGCTGCATGTCAAGTATATCATTAAAAAGTCATTTTAAAAAAAGTGATATTTATCAGTTAAGGTTGCTTATCAGTTAAGGTTGCTGTTGTTAACAACACACACGTTGCCAAGCCCTGTGCCAAGAGATAAAAGGCACAGAGGTTGCTGCTTCACCAGCAGAAGTAATGCACCACCCACAAAATCCATTTCTTTGCCAAATAATGCTTTCTATTCAAGAAAATTCCAATGGCACAGATAAAAATTACTCTACAGAGAAATCCTTCACCAGGCAGGATTGTACAGGGATAGATGAAAAAAAATAAGACCTGGCTGGTGCCAATTACCAAAGGGAAGTGACCTGTCAGTCAGACAGCTCCTCCATCACAGCTGGAAACATCCTATGCTTACCAAAGTCCTCTTAGACATCATTTCAGAAGGAAAAGTTAAAATATTCATGTCTTAAAGATGACAGGTGGGCTACAACTGCTGCAAGGAAGTTCACCTTGAGAGCCTCAGCAAGTCCAGTAAGGACAAGTGTAAGGAGCTCAGACTTTATTCTTTACTACTTAAACTGGGACATGACGTTTTAACCTTTAGGGGAAAAAGTTCTATCTGTGATAAACTCAGTCTTAACTATCTGCTCTGGAGGAAGAAGTTTGATCATAAGGAGATTAAAGAGGCTTAACCTGACATGCTGGAACAACCCCCTGGGATCTCAAATCTTGTTATATGTTGGAAGACAAAAGAGTTACATGGAGCTAGAATTTCATTTTCAGTCTCTGGGATCTGGCAAATGCTATTACACAAGATAGGTCTGAAGGTTACAACACACTGGTCACATTCCTTCCCTATTTCAAACTTTCCAGAATAAGGATGAAGTGTCAGAGAGTTTTCTGCCCATAAAGTTTATCTTTAATATCAGAAAATTCACTTAATGTCACATTATGGTTTCCAAGGTACATTCCCAGTTATTCAGATTTCTATTCTACTCACTTCTTTAAAATGCTGCAATAACATTCACAATAGAAGGTACAAAAGGGAACAAAGAGTTCAAAACTAAAATGTCTGACCAGTGCTCATTCATGGGAAGCAAATACCTTGACAAAAGTTTTATGTTAATGTTTATACTATACACATCCCCAGAAGATTATTATAATGGCACTGTGCCATTTAATGAACATGCTAGCATTTTTAATAAGTTTTTTATTTGTTTGAGAAACTGAGTAAAAAATCATATTAGCATTTGCCACTAGAAATTAGAAGATATCCCCGTTCTTTAAAAGGCAAAATGCTGATATGATGCTGACTCCCTGTTAATTGATGTTTACAGCTGTGTTTTTGTTTGGCTGGGACTGTCACACTTTATTTTGTTGAAGGAGACAAAAATCTACTCATGGTGATGAATTTTTAACAGGGATTATATTCTGAGAAACACAGAAAATAAGTTTTTGATTTTTGTTACCAACTGCATGAGGGAGGCTCCTTACACTCTCCACATTTGTTTACTTCTGTGTAAAACACAGATTTCATGGGAAAACACACATTTCAGTATGTGCTCAAACAGTTCCTACCATGGAGCATCTAAACTACTTTCAGACAGTGAGGAAATAAAGAACACATTGAGAGAAGAGACAGATCATGGGCAAAAGGATGTCAATATGTGCTTAAAAACCATCATACAGGTATTGTAGCATTTACATAAAATACCATTTTTTAAACTCCCTTCAAATACCCATCCCCAAATCTCTGCATAAGCTTTCACTTGAGTCATTTTGTTGACAAGTTCCACCATGACTCCATCAATGGAGAGATTTAGGGAGATCTTTAATGGAAAATTATCCCCACCAATTATAACCTGAAATAATTACACAATGGAAATCATCAAACTGCTGTTACTCAATAAACAATTCTCAGCAGTTAGCACCCCAGGCAGTGAAATTTCTCTGCTTTTTCCAAATTTACTTGTTTACACATGCCTATTTTAACCATTTAACAGCTCTCTTTTCTAGGTATTTGCTATTAGTTATATATAATGTAATATGGACTGCTCATCTAAAGCAGAACATCTTTCTGATAGCTGTCACCAAGGAAACAAATAGGGATTAAAACCAGGAACTCTCTTGAGACTGAAGTTTTGCACAAATCACATTTACATGTTTACATAATTGAGTCTCCAAAGGAATTTTAGCATGGGAAGAAAAATCTGGGGTTTCTATTGAAATTTCCTTAAGCCTCTTCATTGGCCATTAAGTCAAATTTTCTACAGGTCTAAAATCCATTTCCACATTTACAAAAACTCTGTCATAGTCTGTAGAATTTTTTAGCTCTATTAAAAAGCAACAAAATTTATACACTTCTGGAAAAAATCCTTTCCCTATCATTTTTCTAAACAGAACAAAGTAATGATTCAGAACAAAAAAAAAAAAATCTTTTCCTAAAGTGAGAATAATAAAACAAAAATGTTCCTTTAATCTTTATTTTCTTAAGTCTTCTGAAAAATATGCACCTTCCAAGTCTTTAACACTAAACTATTTTCAGTGAAGTTATCATGTAAAGCAGAAACAATAGTGGAACAGGAAAGGAATAAAATATGGCACAACTATCACAGGAAAACTTCCCAATTCTTGCAGTTTTAGGAACTATTTAACAAATTTTTCTGCTGGGTAAATGAGTAGAAAATGTAGAGACTGTTTCTGGATTAATCTTCCATTGAGGATAACCTAGACTAATCTCTCACTGAAGTATTTTGCTTTCACTTTCCCCCTGAGCCTCCAGTAAGATTAATGTGTGAGCACAGCACAGTAGCTTATTCAGCTTCACAATGATTCTACTTGGTGGCAAATTATTAATATTTATAAAGAAACTGTGGTAGCAGAAGGCTCTGTGCTGGATTAGCTATCCATGAGCACATTTATAATTTGGGACTAGAGGAAGCACCTCAGTGAATACCCAATTTTTGACTGCCCCAGCAGCCAAGGCTAGAAACCAGCTGTAGTTTCACGATTTCTGGCCTGTGTGCATCCACACCTTTGAAAACTCCACCAGTTTTGGTATTTCTCATAAAATATTCTGAGGCTTAACTTGTGCCTCCTCCTTGAACATCTCCAGAGCATGAGCTGGCAGCACCTTGGGTCTGTCACAGCCTCTCTGGCCAGGGGGCATCCCTGGCAGGGCATCACCTGAATCACACAGGTGAGGCTTGTGCCCTGGGTCCTGCATTTCCCCTTTGCAGAGCAGCTTTTCCCTTCTGACTGAGGGCTCTGGGTCACACTGAGCACCTTGAGCCATCTGCCAGCAGAGAGATGAAAACAGGTCCTGTTTTGCTCCACTTGGCTTCAGTGGGCTCAGTGGATGAATTGATCCCTGAGTTTTTAAGACAGATCCTTAACAGGGAGTGGGAAACGTGTCACGAGCAAGGACCTAATTCTGCAGTCACACTCTAATTGCATGAAGGGTCATGGCTAGATTAGTTTTCCAAGCTAAATTCTTTTATTGCTCTAAAGCAATAAATCTAAAGCAGAAACCAATGTCTGCTCTCTAGAAATAGATTTATTTTCTGCTTTGCAATTCTCAGGAATCGCTGCTGGATTGGTGAACTTTTCTAAATGTCACTTAAAAGGTTTGCTGATTTCTTTCCTCATTTCCTGAATCCAATGTGTGTGTGTACCTTGCTATACCAAACCCTGCCTTGCCACTCTGTAGGAACTCCTCTGTCCACACTTCTCTCCAGCACTGTCCCATATTTACTCTCCTTTCCTTCCTCTGCTGCCTTCCAAAGATTAACCCATTTTTTCATCAGAACAAACCAATTAATAAATTTTACTAAGCAGTTAACTGTTTTAAAATTTGAAAATTTGAAAAGAATAATATATTTTTCTCTTATGGTTACTGATTATATATGGATTTGAAAATTCCTTACTTTTTGAGATTTCCATTTCAGGCATTTTCTTTCTTTCATTTCCTTTTACTTGCTCTTAAAAACCTCCTGGTTCCTTCAGTGCTTGTGTCTCCTGTTTTTCCAATGGTATTTGCATACCAGTACCTTCAAGGAGAAATACCGATGTAACAGAACAAAGACTCTAAAAGCAGGGTGTCAACAATATAAAGAGACACTATAAATAAACAACATATCTTTCTTGCTTTCCCTTTTCTTTTCATTGATAAGTTGGACATGTGAGAACAGAATTGATTTCTAAGGATATTAGGAATTTAGTTCCACTGGTGGGGAGGGAATACAGCCTAAAAATTCTTTCTTTGTAAAAGATCCTGAAAAAAGAATGGAGGCTTCTAAAGGGTCTCCAGTGTAAAAAATGAAAGGAAAACTCAATTTTTATCCATTTTATCCTTACACTTCAACAAGATCTCTTGCCCATTTAAATGAAGGAAAGGCTCACGTACATTTCTTTGGCATTTTGAGTGAATTTGATTCCTGTTTATCTCTCTCTTGGACAGAAGGGGGAAAATCAAAATTGAGAAACTAGGCCAAAGATGAGCATTTTAACACCCATTTTTTTTTCCCTCAGCTGGAACTTTTAAAACAAAGCTGGAAAAATTACATGCCAAAGCTACACTGTAAGGAAAGAGTTGCAGAACAGAGTTTAGACGAGCTCACAGGTGTTCCCCAGCTGTGACTGGAGCATCAAAAGATGTCACAAGTTCCATGTCTGTTTTTTTGTATAGGTTTAGTCACGTTTGCCCCACTCCTGAGGGTGCTGCAGTCCCCTGTCTCCTGGAGCTGCCGTTCCCACCAGTGCTGTTTGCAGGAATTGCCTTCTGTAGGCTCTGCAAAGCCAGGGTCCAGCCCTGTTTGTGCTGCTGGCACCCACTGCCCTGTCTGCAGGACAAGAACCTGCTGAACCACCCCACAGAGAGAGATTTCACCTGTATGCCCATGGCTGAGCAGCCCCACAGAGCAACTCACCCTGGGATCAGCAGGATTGCATGGACAAACCCCATATTCTGCAATCTCCCTCTGAGCTTTCCATTTGTTTGGGTTTGCTATTTTGAAATTTAATTGTGGCCTTGCTGTTGATATCCTAAAATTTTAGCCCTTTCCCACTTCCTCTTTGTACTGCTGGATTTCAGCCAAGTTTCTCTTTACTCATTTCACATTCCTTCAAAGCCTGCCTCTCTCCAAGCCCAATCTATTGGCATTGCTGCATTCTCTGCAGGCTTTCATCAGCATGCTAAACCCTGTGATGGAGGAGAAGAACAAAGAGTCATTGTGCTAAAAGAAGGCTTTGGGTGATATATGTTTGAAAGGGATCTTTGAAATCTCAGTCAGCTGAAATTGCATGTGTGAAACAGCCTGCCTTCCTGAGGTCATCAGCAAGGTGAACTGTTCTCATCACAACACAATAAAAATGCCATTGTTTTATGTATAGCAATTCTGGATACACTCTCCCTTGCAGTGAGCAATTTGTCCAAGAATAAAGGGTAAGTGCTCACACTATACTTTTTATATGATCATTGCTGTTTGAGGAATCTCACCAGGCAAACTGTGTTAAAGCAGGTGAGTGTGAAGAGGAAAATATAACATACAAGGGACAGGGAACAGGACAATATGTAGGATTGGGGGGAAAAAAGAGATAATAGAAAACACAGGACTGTGTTTTTCTTAACATCATTAAGGGGAGCTAAAATAGTGAAACCCTTTCATTAGTGAATTCTTGAATTCTCCCCCCATGGTATTTAAAACATAGATATAGACTTTTTTTTTTTTTTTTTTTTTTGGCACATACAGCACAGCGTGGCAATGATTCCCTGGCATCCTACACTGCTTGTAAAACTGAGCCTGGACAAGTTCTAAAAATGGTGTGTTTTTCAAATGTTCACAGGACATTTAAATAAACATCAGGAAGAATAAATCTAAGTCCCTGTAACACAGTATGAGTCTGTGCAAGCTTTGGAGTCAACTCACTATAAATTCTGTCTTTTAATAAAACATGTTACTTCTCTCATTTTTCGGAGCCAGAGGAACACTGAGATTAGACAATTAGAGACACTCACACTGAGCAACTCAATTACTCTAGATGCAATTTTATGAGCAGATTAAAATCTTTGACCACTTAATGATGATTGAGTATTTCATGCCACTTCCTATTAGCAAAAAAGGACCCTCTGAGCAATGGGAGCTTCTGTCATGGGGCCCTTGCCCTCCCAGGGTGGCATTTTCACACTGTTCCAACACAGCCCTCACACCTCTGCAGTGGCACACACTCAGCAGCCACTCTGCAGGTTCATAAATGGCAAAAGACAACTTATATAATGTGCTCCTTGAGGAAGTCCTTCTCCTCTATGCAAAAAAGGTTTCTCTAATTTTTAACTGGAGGAGTTGGTGCCTGATTGCAGCCTGAGAACTGCATTAAAATAAAAAAGAAAGGATAAAAATAGACAATAAGGGCTGTTTGCATTGCCCTCTGATTTCAGTGTCTCTACTGCAGGGTTTGGCCCTTTGGGACCTTACTAGCACCTTCCTCAGTACCTTGCTGCCAGAAGGAAGACTTTTGTCTTCTTACTCACTATACAGCAGGGTCATCTAGAGAAACCAAAAATCTATTGCCACCTCTTAGGAGGCCATCTATGAATATCACTTAAGGCTTCAAACCATGGACTGTCTCTCACACAGAGCTACTGGCACAAGGAAAATCAGTTTTCAGGAGCAGACAGACAAAAGAAGCACAGGGAATGATTTCACCAAAATTCTTTGAGACCTTGCTTGGTCTTCTTTTAGAAAAATATTTGTAGATGGTACTGTCTTATTTGGATTTTTTGCTGTCACTTTAATTTACAAGTAGTTTTCCCTTCTGCTGAATGAGGTGTCATCCAGCTTTGCTCTCAAAGGCCAAGGACTGCAGGACTAAGAAACATCTGGCCAAGGACTGCAGGACTAAGAAACATCTGGCCAAGGTTCTCGTGTCCCTGGTGGAAATTTGAAGATCAGCTCCTGCAGAACAGATCCCTTTGGAAGATTCTGACTGATGGCCAAGAGCAGTTGGAGTACACAAAACAAAGTGTTTAAAGCTGTGTTTAAAAACATGAATTCCTGAAAAATGTCATTGGAAACTTCGCTATGCATTTTATGAGTTTTAGCTTATGCACAATGTGGGCAGAATACAGCAGAGTCAAATTTACAGGCAAGGAAAAGGCCTTTAGACAAATCCAATTCTAGGGCAAAACTACTGAAATGAATTCCTTTCAGACACAAAGGCAACTTTTCAGTGTTGCCTTTGAGCTGCCTCAAAGCAGCTGTTTGCCCTGACTCATCCTTTTTAAATCAAGGCTGGCACGTAAGAAAGCAAGAACAGACATTTCTCCTTGTTTAGAGCAGATTTCTCTCTCTCTTTGCAACCCAACAACTTTCCTCCTTATAGATGAATAATTTTCCTCACACTTTCCATGGTATTCTGTTCTCTCAGGTATAAATTATTTATATTTTTTTGCATTAAGAGGCAGAACTTGATCACTGACAGAGCAACAGCCAAAAAGGAACAACACAAGTTCAATTGAAGGCTCTGCTACCAGTTGTGTGGGGAAAGGGTTAATCCAACAGGCCTTAACTGGACAAACTGCCAATGAATCCATAAATTCCAGAAAAATAAAATATATTGCTAATAAAGTAGAGCAAATATTTTGAAAATAATTATCTATTTACCTACATGACCTCCTCATCTTCTCCAAGATTCAGGCTACAGCCAAGTTTTCATACAGGTCATATTTTCCAGTTCTGCAGTTCAACAGAGATGAAGAAAAGGGTTAATGGATTGGGGAAGGGGTGCTTATTATTAATTTTTATTTAAGTTCTCACACAAAAGTAAATTAAGAGTGAGATGTGCACCTATATGTGTGATATCACCCACATAAACTATTTCATGCCATTAACACCTGAGGTCAATCTCAACACCAAAGCACACTATCTGTTCCACACCAGTGACACACAGAAATAAAACCCAATCATTACAGATTTTCTTTTGGGAAGATTAAAAAAAAAATATATTTTTATAACCTGATGATTACCTGATAATCAGTTCTATCTGGTAGTTCCTTGTGACCATCCAGATGCAATGAACACACATGTGCACACACACAGTGCCACCAGGCTGGAGTGGTGTGGGGCTTTGTTAAAATAGAAGATAAACAGTGATTTAAACTATTACAGGGAATTTTGTCCCCCTTTATAGAACAGCTGCATATATCACAAAAAATTTCAGTTCTATTCAGCTAAAGGTCATAGAAATGTTAACCTTTTTTATTTCCAGCTTAGAAATGTGCTGAATGGCCAGGTCTTTGTGTTTTTATAACTATTTAAGATTTCTCTCAGCCTGCCATACACATCAAAAGCAAACTAGAGTCTGAAACCTTATATAAGGTCCTAATATTCAATGGAGGTTGATGATATTTGCTCAATGACTTTCAGTAATTTATTATCCTGGTTCATACCATTAAATAGTCAGTCCACTAGAGCCAACCTGCATTATCAAGCTTCACTAAAGAAGTGACAGAAAGAAAAAAGGTCTCCAACAGGTTCCTACAAGCCTTGCAAAGGCAGGTGAATAGCTAGAGGAAAAAGATCCTAGAACTGCTCTGGCAGAGAAAAGCACACAGCATAAGATGACATAATATTCCATGCTGGAGAATCAACATAGCAGGAAAAAAGCCAGAATGCAATGGCTGGACAGCATGGAAACCTGCAATTATAGATTGCAAGTAAGGAAGATTGTAGAGTCTCATGAGCACCTGAGAAAAAATGACCTTTGTTTTGTCTTCTGGTTCCAGGACTGTTTTATATTTAACACTTAAAGACTTTTTGCCTGTAGATTTCACGTGGAAATCATACAGCAGAACTGCTCAGAAAATCCACTCATCCTATTTTTTTCTTTGACTCCATCTAGTCACCAGGCATTTGGTGTTTTCCACAAACCTCCTGGAATATCCCATATTTCTTACCTTTCTCTGGCCACTGCAAACCCCTGCATGTGAACCACAGCACTGGCTGGAAGCCCTGAAATATAGAACTCCAAAAATTAACTCAGCAGACCTAAAATTATGTATCAGTGTAAACAAATAGAAGCTCTATCAGAAAGTATTGCCTTTCACTTTAACATCTAATAAGCCAATCAAAATTGCATTAAAACCAAAACACCATTTCTGAATTCCTTCACAGCTGGCTTTCATGCTATAGTAACCATTACTGTCTCCCTTGCTCTTCCTTTTATCCCACAGGTTATAAACACAAACAGAGATGAAGAAATTGCAATGTGTGACAAAATGGTGATTCTTTGGCTGCATGTTTTTGCAGTATAAATTATTATGCTCTCCTTTCTCTGCCTGTCTCTTTTTCTCTGCTTTTTCCCCCCATGAACTCAATTCCCATAGTAATGCTCAGGGCAGAGTGTATCACTGCAGGGCCCAGATGGTTAACTATGGAAAACTGTTCTCCATCTGGTTCCTTAGCAATATCCTTAAGCAGATAAGCTTGCAGCTCTGAAACTCTTTTAAGTTTTCCATGCAGATTATGTCTTTAGAGGTACTTGCCCTGTGTCTGGCTTCAGTTTTAATTTAGGAGGAGGAGCAAGATTGTGATAAAGTCCCACAAAATTACAAAATCACAAAATCATTTGGGAACAGGAAAAAAAGTAATCCTAAAAAACCACTCCTAACAAGTGTCTTGGGTTTTAGAATAAATGTAAGTCCTTTGAATTTTTACACCATTCTGTATTTCTTATTTTCCAAATTAATACTTGTTTCCTTTAGCTGCATGCCCTTTAGTGAGAATATGGACTGTTCTAAACACCAAGTTGCTAGTGCCTAGTAAAGGAGGTGATGCAAAAGATCTGTGGTGATGTCAAGAATAGAGTAAAATCAGGGGCAAAAGTTACATCCAACTAGCAACTACGAACTCTCAGTGCAGCTGGAGGGAAAAAAAGAGATGACCTGGATGCTAATACATGTACAGATGGGATGCTTGGACTGCAAAGCAGGAAAAATCCAATAGAAAACAAAAGAATATTTTTAAGAAGTCCGAAAATAAAACCAGAAAGAGCTTTTCTGCACTCAAGCTGCCAATCTCTTCAAGAAGATCCAGTGAGACTGAATCTTTCCTCAGGCTGCAACGAGGTTTGGATCAGGCCACCACTTGGTACTTAGAGAAAACAAATAATAAATTTGCTGGGAAATATTTTAGAAGGATGATGTTGGATGGTTTGATTCTGTGAGGAAGACATCTCCCTTTATCTACAGGAGTTATTAATGTTAATAGCCAGGAATTGGAACTGCTTTGTGCTGCCACCCAAGATGCTCCTTCATCCCACTGGGGTGACAGTGAGCAGGCTGAGTGCAGTGCCAAGATCAGCTGGGTGATTGTATTATCCTGGGTGATATTATTATTATTATTATTATTATTATTATTATCTGCAAACCATTTAGCCCCCATCACTTCTGGAACAGAGCAGGAGGATTTGCAATCCAGAGCTGGTTTTGGCTGCAGCAGGGCAACTGTGGAGAAGTGCTGCTTCTCAGCCAGCCTGCTGCCTGCTGCTCCCAGCTGCCTCTGGATAGAATAGTGCTGAGCTGGTTGGTTTGTCCAGGCTGGAACCTGAGCTTCAAGCCAGAGTCAAATATTGAGTAGGCAAAACCAACAGCTGGTCTCTGCTCCCAGCCTTGGCCCAACACTTTGAGGGTGGTGTGGAGCATCCACAATTAACTGGACTTTTTGTAAGTTTCTCAGGAAGTCCATAAAGAGATAATAAAGGAAATGCACTTTTTTAACTGGTTTATCACTCAAAATAAGCAGAATTTTACAAGATTTAAACAAAAAGTAAAAAACAGAAAAACAAAACAAACGTTTGAGTGGGGTCCTTCTCCCAGCCAAATACTTGAGGGATAATACACAAGAAAGAGCTACTACATCCCAAAGGAGGAAAAAACATGCTGAAATTGAGAGGTTAAGAGAATTAGTCTGTAATAACTGTTAGGATTAAAAAAATCCCCAGCCATATAAAATTAATGTCAGAATGTAAATATATATGTAATGGTTTCATGGGAAATGGTGAAGGGAAGTGGCCAGTGTGCTGAGGATGCAGCTTGAACAGACAGCTCAAGGCTGAAATACTGAACATAACAAAGGAACTAGAAATTAAATGGAATTATGGGGGTAAGAAAATAGAAAAAGCTCTGTGCTGCTTGTCCTGGTCTCAGCTGGGGGCTAAAATTCTTCCTACTAATTCCTACAATGCTGTGTTTTGGATTTAGTATGAGACTGATGTTGATAGCACACTGATACTTCAGTAGTTTCTAAAAAGTGGGGTTTTTTCCCCCCTAAGTTAAATACTTTTCAATTTCCCATGCTCTGTCAGTGAGAAGTTGCACAGGATACTGGAATGGAGCACGGCCAGGACAGGAGACCCAAAGTGGAAAAAGGAATATTCCATATTATTATCATTATAATTATTATTAGTAGTAGTAGTTGTGGAAGTGTATTTTACTTTACTGTAATTATTAGCCTGTTTTTATCTCAACCCATGAGTTTTACATTTTTCCACTTCTCCCAGGTGTGGAGCAGTGAGATGCTGTGAGCTGTTTCCAGCTGGGGTTAAACCACAACTCACAGTCTTGGCCAAAGGAGCAAAAAGATGAGAGAAGGGATTCATATTGAATAAACAAATTCTTCCAAGTTTTTCACAAGAAGCAACTAAAGAAAGAGTGAAAGAACAAGGAATTATTTATGAATTTTCCTCAAGGGAAAAGAGCATGGTGGATAGGGAATTAAAGTCTTAATGGAATAAATTGAAATATTGCACTTTACAGAAAATTGAAATGAAAATCATCATTTTTAGAGCTAAGGATTTATTATTTATATCTACTTTCCCCAGTGCACATTTCTAACCAGGAGGGAACTATTCAGAGGCTGATTTTTGTTTCCTTTTTGGTTTTTGTTTTAAGATATATTTGCTATACATCCCCTTGTCCTTCCCACTTGTGGTGATGTCAATCAGCCCAATTCCTTTGACACAAATGGAGACAAGCTCTTTATTCCACCTCAGGAGTCTGCCCTCATCACCTCATGATGAGAGAGATCTATTAATATACTATTATTTGTTTCTCCAATAATCCTTTTACCAAGGCCACAAAAAGTACATTTCTCTAGCTCTGAACAGCAATTTGCACAGCACAAGTAAAGAGTTTTTTGTCACATTTCCTTTTTAATGGACCTGCCATCTCAAAGAAAAATAGGAGAGATTAAGATGTGTAAATATTTCTTAAAAATGCTAAGGGAATCTGAGTGAGAACAGATATGCAGAGTGATACTGCTAAGCAGAACTTCTAAACTGAGTCACAGTTGAGTATTTTAATGAATGTAAAATGCCTCTACTGCCTTGAGAACAAAATTCCCATGTGAGAGCATATTTTTTCTTTACCTTATTCTCCCTGATAGCCATGTGAGCTCTGGAGCCCACAAGGAGCCTTAGAGGTACAGAAGGGATATTAAAGTCTTGCAGTTGTGCTGTTCTCTCTCCTCCTCTTCAAATTCCAACTCTGGACTGAAGTGGATGCTGTGGGATGTCTGGCTATCCAGCTGACCTGTTTATTAGAAGAAATTCACCCTTAAAATATAACCTGGGATATTCACTAGGCAAACATTTCACTTCAGTGTGGGCAGCCACTGAAAAGACTGTAAAAGAATATGAAAGTGTGCCAAAAAAGGAAAGTCTTTAAGAGCCTTTTGTCTCCTGCCCTGGGTGTTACATCAACATCAGTCACTTGTATTCTGAATTTTATCCATTTGCAATTCATTCCACTCACATCAAATTAAAAGCAACAGAATTTTTAAAGAAGAGCAATATACCACCAGTATTATTTTGATTTTTTTTCTGCCTTTTTTTTTTTTTAAGTAGCTGACAAACTATGTCTGTTCATGGTTGATCTTTCAAGGCCTCTAATTTGTTTGAATTTCAAGGAAACTGAAAAAAATTATGTGCAAGCCTGAAAGACAGTAGCTTCTAGCACAGGCTTCTCTTTCCCATTCTGTAAATCTAATGATGCATGCCATCCTGAGCTATGAGAGATGAGCTGGACTGTCACCTCAGCTGTCAGAAACATGTGGCAGTTTCATTTAGTCTGCAGCAAGTTTGACCACTTTCACCAAATTTCATTAGCACAGATTTGCAGATGATGCAACTGACACAATTGAATTTCAGCTCCCAGCAGTTTCCCCACTGCTACAGAGGGACAGATGCTTGTGAAAATATACAAAAAGCAAAGAGCAGGGTAACCACACAGTGTGAAAATTACTTAATCCTGTTAGCAATTGACCATGAGCAAATCCTGGGGAGCACAAGTATCAAATATGCACCGATAAAATGAATAAAAATATTTTTTTAAGTATGTGAAAACAGTAAACCCACTTAGCAAAGGGTGGAAGAGAAACCTTAGGCATGAATTTGTCAGCTTCCCTGTATCCTGCTAATGGCACTGAATAAAGGGCCTTACCTGCATCTGCTTCCTGAGAGATCAAAGCTATTTCAGATTGAAGTGAAATAAAACTCTTAAATGATACAAGGAATTTCAGCAGCAACCTAAGAGGTGCTGCCAATGTTTAGAGGCTCCCAGTGATGTTTGCTCCTAAGAGCTCTAAACCAAGACTACTTCCAGTCATTTTCAATAGGTGCTTTTATGTATCCACAAAACTCAGAACTTGTGTAGGATTCCCTGCCATGCTTCATAATAAGATATATACGGAAACTTCAGGCTGAAAAAAATGTAGATTTCAAAATACACATTTTTTTTCAAAAACATGTATGTTTTCTTAGACACACAATACACTGCAAAGGCACAGCCAGGTGTGAGTCTACTTGAGGTTATTTTGTGTAATACACTTAGTCTCATTCTATTTTTAAGTCCACACTTCAGCTCCTTGTAGCTGCAAGTTGTGTCTGAAACGGGAGAATAAATAAATCCCAAAGAACAGAGCTCATAACAGTACATTAGCATAGATTCCTTTGTGCTCCTTGCTCCAGATGCACTAAAGAGCAGCAAATCCCTTCAAGTGCTTCTCAGTGGCTCCATCAGTGAATCTCTGTATTATCATCACAGCAGTTAAAGCTGCATCTACATTGAGAGGGAACTGCACGCCAAGCTGGCATGTGAATTTGTGTCATATCAGCTCTTTACTGCCCTGTGTGGGTCCTCAAGACTGTGCTAAGGGCAGATTTGACATCCATTTGTTTTGGCAGCCTGTGCCCTTCTCCTCTCCCTCTCCTGACCACCCAGCTCTTTCCAGCAACTCCCTTTAGGCATCCTGCTACAATTGTTTGTGACACTGTGGGAAGAACTGATCCAGAATAATAAAAGCCATTTTTACTAGGTTATTTTTAACCTGTTCCAATCCCCTGAGGTAGTTCAAGGCATGGATGCAAAAATACCTGTGCTAGCACAGCTGAGGAGGAGGTGAAGGAACAGAAACAGGCAGGCAGAATCAGCAATCTACCTCTCACCCTGCTAAATAAGTACAGCAATTTACAGCCAGCTCACAAAAGACCTCAAAATCCTACATCCCCCAAAACAAACAAACAAAAAAAAACAAGCAACACCCCCCCCCCAAACATATCACAATTTTATTTCTGCTTTTTAGAGACTGAAATTGGCTCACCAGCAGAAGCAAACCTCAGCCCCAGTGCAAGGGAAGAAGGGGGGAGTATTCAAACAGGGATGGAGAGCAGGAGGGACATGGAGGGAGTGACCATCTGACTGTAATTTCATTTTCTTCAGCCGTGGCTGAAAAATGCCCCATTTGGTATTCATGTCATCAATTTGTTAAACAAGTGTTGGTTCAGGAAACAAGGTGTCTCTGTGATTGCACTCTTAAGCTCCCAGATTAGGACTGCTGACATATTCTGGTTTTCAGAAATCTGATAAGAAATGAGTTCCAGCTGGGCAGTCACTCTCTCTCTTGGGGTGCAGGAGACTGACAGAAGTGATTTCTGCAAGCTCTTCTATGCTATATATTTTCTCTTAAAAATCCTGAGAAATTAGTACAATATTACTTACTATTTTTGACCAAATGTCACTCACTATGTGAACAATTTACACAGCATGCATCACCATTGAAAAAGAAAAGAAAAATCCAACACCAGTCAGAACTGAGTAAATATTTGCATTTAAATATTTTGCTTAAGAAGACACTAAAGAAAAACCTTTTCCCACATCAATTAGAAGATTAAGCATTGTGCTGCCATCAATGTGAAACTTTTGATTTTAATTAAAATTGCTTTTTAAAATCACACTGTGTGGGAAATAGAAAAGGTATAAAACTTTCAGAAAGTTGTGTGAAAGCAAATTTCAGAGTGAAGAAATGTAAGAAAGTTGGAGATGTAAGGTCTGGAACCAACAACACTGTTTCCTTGAACAACAACAAAAATTTTGCAAAAACTTAGATACAGAAAATGAGAAAGAGGTACTTGGGTTGCCCAAATTTTTCTGTACCAAAAGAACAAGATTTGAAATTGTAAAATTGCCAGAAAAACAGAGAGTCTGAGTCCTCTCCAGCTTTAATGACATGGCAGGGAATGATTCTGGCGCTGCAGAATGTGATTTGAAAGGGAGAATTCCACTGGCAGGAGCTCAGGTTTTGCTGCTGCTGTCAGTCCCAGGAAGCAGATGGCACGTCTTGGCTGAGGGGGTTCTCAGCAATCTTATTTCAGCACCCACTTGGGTGTAGCTACAGCACCATCCATGTGGAACACACTCCCAAAACACAGGCTCTGACAGCCCCAGTGAGATGGATCCCCAGCCACTGCAAGATCAGTGAGAAACAGGAGCACAGGAGCTCTGCCTGCCCTGTGCAGGGAGGAACTCTCCTCCTGTAACTTGCAAACTCTTTAGGGTAATAGACAAATTGTTTCTACTGTCATTATTTAGTATAAAATCAAAGGATATTATTTCTCTTATTATTGTTGTTTAGCAGTCTGAGAGTGTCAAAAGCAGGAAAATAATGAAAATAGTCCTCACCTGTCATATCAGCCTAGAGGAACAAAAATATTTTTAATAACTCTTGCCTCATGAGATAAACTCAGAGATTGTACAGGAAAACTGTGTTGGATATCTTTTGTTATTGTGAGCCCATTACATGGGTGACTTTAGGAATGCAATCCATGGTACAGCTCAGCTCCATGGGAATGCTAAAAAGCCCCATGGAAGCCAATTTCCTGCTGCTTTTGAAAATGCCAGCAGATATTCACTTGGGACTTTAGGCACTGGAAAAAACAGTGGCCCTAGAATTCTCACCTACCATCACACACTGTGTGACAATGCCAGGAACTGAGCTCCAAATTTTTGAACACCAGGCCTGCAGCACAAAACATCCATCTTCACTCCTTTAGTCTGACACAAAAAGTTATTCTGGATGTCCTCTTACTCAGTAGGGGTCTGGTTAACACAGGTGTCACCAAGTGATTCAAACACTCATCAGAGACTCAAGTTCCTCATTTAGGAATTATGGACCATGTTAAAACCTGAGAGTAACTGTCCAAAATATGTCCAAAATGTAGTCAGGGTAAAAAAACATACAGAACTTACTCTTTCACTCAAAAAACAACAGGTAGCATAATTTTAAAATGGATTGACTCTTCTTGCCCATGATCATACATTTGTTCTCTTGTCTGGCACAAACCATACATGCAAATCAGGAGACAGAGATCTCAGAGCACTCACATGCAGACAGAAGGACACTTGGGAGTGGTTTGAAGTAAACAAGGCATAGACAGATATGCATATGGAGAGTCCAGACATCTGAATTCAATAAAGCCCTGGTGCCCCAGTCATTAGTGCAGAGGTATCACTGCATTTTATTTGCTATATAGGAGCTGAAAGAGTGATACACAACAGGGTGAGGCCATGAACTTACACTCAGTATCTGTGCTGAAGAACAAGCTCCAAGTATATAAAACACCTGTAGACTAATTGAAATCCTCAGCAGATAGACAATAAATCACTTTACTGACAATATTTATCACTCCATTGGATCTAAACCCATTCATTCTCTTTCATGTCTTTGGCCACAACCAGACTGTAGGTATAAAATTGGCTTTTATGCAAATGAGTGTTATTGCCATGAGACATTGAAATTACTCTGGCAGTACCATCCAAAAAGCCATAGGCACAGCATAGTTATGCTCTGCCTGTGTATATTTTAATTGTTGATTTTAGGATATTAGTTGATACCCCACTGAATGAAAAGAGAAAGAAAGAAAGGAAGAAAGAGAAAGAAAGAAAGAAATGCACGGAAATTTGAATGTGAAGAGGAAACCCCCACTGTATTTCATCAGTCTGCCACCTGCACCAACAATAGTCTATAATAAAAAAGACAGATATGGTCACAGTTCTTATCAGGGTGATCTGAGAGGTATTGAGACAGACAGGGATACAAAGAGTTCATGGGCTAATTTCACAGGCTACAGCCACTGCAGTGCTCTTATTAGGCAAGGTTGCACAGAAAAGAGAAAGGCAATAAATCTATATGAGTTTTCTTGCCCAAAAGAAAGCAGTGGCATGAAAGAAAAGTGCAAGAGCAAGATCCTCAGAAAAAAATCAAAGTGTATTGACTGATACATCACTCACTATGAACGGAATTAAAATGAAATTTGTATAAATAACACGTCTCAGCTATTAATGTGGCTGGTCATCTGCCCACCCCTTCTTTAAGCAACTGTTAACTCTATGAACCCAGAGGATGGGAAAAAATACACAAGACCAAAATTACATGCCTTGAGATTTTTTTTTTTTCTTGCAGAACTACTGCAGATGATTTATTAGTGAATGGATATCTGCCAGCCATTTTGAAATTAAAAATCCCTTGGAGGCTCTGCAGCCCCCTCCATTACATTACCAGCATGTGCAGGTCACAAAGGTACAGCTGGAACAAGAATTGTGCTCCATCAGTCAAAAACTCTATTTTCTTCCCAAGTGCCAAAAGTCTTGAAGTGTGCAATTTGAATCATCCTTAAATTCCCAGCATGTTTAAGGACTGTGCTAATAGGATAGTATTAAGGTATTAAAGGATACAGGCTAATCCCAGTGCTCTTGTGCCTTGGTCTCTTGGTGGCAGATGGGGCTTGGAGTAAAGAAGTGATAAGTTCAGACTCCATTCATGAGTGCTGAGGAGGGAGAGTCACAGCTGAGATTTCAGAGCAACATTCTCCATTTCACTGCTTCGATTTCACTTTAGTTTTTGGCTTCAGTTTCTGCAGGGTGAGTTTAAGTAGGCACAAGGTCTGGCCTCTTGTCTCAGCCTGGGCAAACAGGGGAGAGAGACTGCTTTTGTGTGTGTCATATCCCAAGGCTAAGTGCACTCTTCTGTGAAGCCACTGACAGAAATGAAGGGTAATAATGAAGCCTGGGAGAAATAGGAGAAAACTGGAGAAGAGAACAAAATAAATGGGCAGACTGACACACCTAAATCCTGCTCAAGTTCAGTATCCTCAGCTGGGTTCACTCCCACACAAATTATGTGCCCTTCTGGTTCCCTGTTGGCTTGTTGTGATCACCCTTGGCCAGAGAAGGTGTGTTGTACTTTTATGTTAGAAAATAACAGTTATTAGTGTTAAATAACTAAAGGGTTACTAAGGCTCTTCAGGCCTGGCTCATACTGTGTGTGATGTTTATACACAGGCATATATTTTATAGCTGGAATTTAAAATGGATTTTAAGACAGCTTCAGAAACACAATCTGACAGTCATGAGCATATAAACACCCTTTGCCAGGTTCCCAGAAATGCCAACATGATGAGAGGGATTTGTGTGGTTTCAGAGATGGAATTAGCAGTGTGCCAGGCTCATGGCACATTTCTCCTCATCCTCTGGTTGCTGACTCCAGCCTTCTGCTGCAGATGCCTGATGGGATTTGCCCCAGAGCACTGCATGCAGCTATTAACTCCAAAACAGATCAGCTCCTCTCCTTGAAATAACTCTGCAACTGGCCTAGGGAGTCTGAATCATAAACCTTGCACATCCTGGTATTTCCCACCAAGCAGCTGTAGATCAGTTTATCTAAGGGGCTGCTAATTGAGAGGACAAACCTTTGGCTGGGATTAATTAGCACACCTCAGCCTGCAACGACTCAGGTCCCACCAGCAGGGAACATGAACATGTACATGCCTCATAATATTATTCAGACAGCTTTGTTCCTTACAGTACTTGTCAGATGTTAAATAATTAGGGTACACTACTTCTACCTGATAGAACTTGTCAAATCTTAAATAATTGGGAGGAAAAAAGACTGAATAATTTTTTTTTTTTTTTTTTTTTTTTTGAAATATTTT
>JAOTQP010000362.1:29462916-29475063 GCA_026413545.1 Cichladusa arquata | reverse complement strand
TTTTTTTTTTTTTTTTTTTTTTTTTTTGCAATCTTTTGGTGACAGTGGTATCCTACATGCAGACTTTTGCCAATACACTGATTGCGACCAAAGAAAAACCCATGGAGATGGATCTGCTTTTACACCTTAGAAACAGAAGCTGAGCACAGACAGGGCTCCCGGGCCTCATGGATTTAAACACAAACTGTGCCACCCAAATTTTAATGGATGTATATGCCATGGTTATAGTTTAAGATATTGACTTAGAAGATGCTCAGTTAGGAAAAGACTTAGTTTAAGGACTTTTATAGCTTGGCCAGAACAAAGTCTGACCTATTCTTTGTCCAGGTTTTTTGAAGTCTATGAACATTGAGCATCCATTTTTTTTTTTTTCCAAAGGAAATGATTCAATGTTTTATTTTCTAACAAACAACAGCTGAGCTGCCATGTACAGAGACCTCAGTATGAGAAACCCATTCACATCAAGAGTAGAGGAAAAGAAATTGTATTAAAGAATAGCATGTGGATATGCTTTTTCATGGACGGTTTCCAAACACAAATGTGTTTTAAAACCAGTAAAGAACAGAACTTTTTTTTCCAGTTTCCTTTTCTTTAAATAACAAATTTGAAAAATAAGGAGATTAGACATATGACAGGCAGCATAGACACAATACTAAAAATGAAATAAGAACTAACTAAATAAATAAAGAATTAAAGAGGAATTTGCATGTAACAAAAAGCAGCCTTTCTCCTCAAAGAGGATGAGTTCCACTATTTCCATGTCAGCAAACTGCAAAAGATTTGGGCAAGTTAAGAGCAAATTAAGCAAATGGAAGACACCAGACATAATCAAGTGTGTGCAGACATGGAGGCTTCGTTTAAGCAGATGTTTGTTCATTAAATGGATATTAAATCAGAAATCCTTCTCAAAGCACCCATTACAGAACCAGCTCTGTGTCCCACAGGAACTGCAAGGTTTGGGTGCCAGAAATGTGTTTTACCTCCTGAGGGTGGGCAGTGAATTTGGTCCATGGATGCTGGAGGAAGCTGAGCTGCAGAACTGCAGTGACTCCCACAGATCCTGAACCACCCTCTCAATTCCTCCTGTATCTCAGGATTTTTATGGTCTGAAAAATAACTCAGTGGGTATGAAAACTGAGGGCTAGTTGTGAATCTATCTATGTAGATTATAGGGGAATAAAGGAGCAGAAATCTTCATGAGAGGTAAATGACTCTGAACCTCTGCCTGCTGTTTGGAGGGGCAGGGAGAAGGCAGAGTTTGCTCAGCAACAGGAGCTCAGCTGAGTTTCCCTAGGGAGCAACCAAATAAACTGAAAAGTGGCTATAATTTGATCTCTGCTCTGCTTCTGGGGAACAGCAAATACATGCTGCCCTTTGCTCAGAGCTGCACACAGACAGCCTGTCAATGCAGAGCCCTGGAGAACATTCTGGATGTGAGCAGCAAAGATGAAGTCCAGTGCCTCACAAGACTCTTGGCATAAACACTTATAGGAAGCACACCTCATCCAAAGGCAATTAACAGATAGGGAACAGCACAGTTTATTAGTTCTCTGCCTGATCTAATCAAACATAAAGGATGCTTTTGGTCATGTGCACACATGTGTGAGTGGGTGGATGAAGGAGAGGGTAGGCATGCATGGAAATGTGCCCAAGGATACACACAGATCCAAAATCCAGGGATGCTTCACTCCCCTATTATAGCTGGGCAGCAGAACAACCTCAAGATTGATTGCAAATCAATGCAATCAGCTAGGCAGTGAGAGCTGATTGTCTGGAAATTCTGAGTAAAGATTATCCATAATAGAATAAAGGGCTGCTGCCCAGCCAGGTACAAACCACAGGATAAGTAAAAAGTGCACTACAGGCTCCTCAACAGGCTGTCAACATGTGAGGATGAATGAGAAAAAAAAAATACTTGTGCACTTTCAAGAGAAGTTTAATAAGTGCTGTTTAAAATTTCCATGAGTAACACAAGTGAAAGAGTCATGCAAGTTTTGTATTTTACATTTATACCAGCTATCACTGATAATATCTATCTGGTTGATTCTGCCAGCTATCAGTTCCGTCCTTGCCATCAGTGTTTAACAAGGATATTTTAATTTAATTTCAAGATGTGGGTTGTTTTCCTCAACAGAGGAATGAATCTACTGAAGTTAATCTGGTGAGGGGTAGAACTGATAACTCTTGTCAGATTTCTAAATAGAACAGTGTAAGTGCAGAGGCCATTTTTTATTTACAGAAATATATCAACTGTGTGTGTATAAGCTGAAAATCTATGAGTTGCTTACTAAGAGATAAATATCACCATTAAAAGTTAATTAACTTTGATTCTTCATGGTCATTGCTGACATAGATCATTATATAGATGGCATTTTTTATCTTACAAACATATCATCCATTGAGGTTGAAAATGGGGGTGAGATGAGGTTGAAAAGAGGAGAGTCACAATTAGGGTTAATTAACCCTAAAGAATGCCTCCTCCCAGGTGACTCTTATCTTGACATGATGGAAGGCAGCTTGGATTATCTGTGTGATGTTTTTCCTCAAACACAACTTGATCCCAGAGCCTCTACAGCACAGAGCTGGGAAAGCCAAGGGGTCAGAAATACACGGTGTACAACAACAACAAACAACTCTCAACAAATACAGTCTGTAAAAACACATTAAATCTCATGTGGTGATGGATCACTGAGTCAGGTGGGGAGAACACAGAAATGCAAGAACAAATGCTACAAGGAAGTTGTGAGTGTTTGGGGGATCAAGTGACCTGCAAAAGATCAAATTTTCAGCACCACATGTCCAATCTTACTTGACATCATAGATTAAAGTCACAGGGCCTTGGTCTCTTACACACAGTAACACTGAAATAAGCAAGGTTGAAGTGGAAGGATGGTTTTCTACTCAACAAAAGAATTTCCTGCACAAGTCACTGAATGTCACTGTAACCTTTGTTCTATATGCATATTAGTAGTTTTCCGCTAAAGAGACTATCTTGATTCTTATAAAAAAAATCAAAATAGAAGACCCTAAAATCTGTTTGCAAATATGTAGAAAAATAATTCTTATTTTTAATTATATATAGTTTCATAGTCTTTTTTACATGTTTCTTATTTGTTTCACAAGTCATTTAAAATGAAGATGAAACCCTTGGGATATCACTCAAAAAGATCACACTGATTACTGTGACAAACATTCAGTGATTTCTACTTTTGGTACTTCTGTTGTTGGGGTGGGTCTGACCCTCCTCTGGTCCCACTCCTGTTTTCTTTCAGCTGAGATCCAACTGCTGCTCCCTGCTCCTGGCTTTCAGCTCTTTCTACTTCCACTCCACTCCTCCAAATCATTGTTTTCAGATACCAGGCAAGAGAGCAAAACCCTTCAGTCTACTTGAGATACCTTGGCACTCAGGTTATAAAAACAAGACACATAAGTGTGTATTTGTCCAAGCTCTAATAGTTGCATTTAGATTGTATGACTCTGTAAAAGATTCCCCAATATTCAGATATTTGAGGTAGTTCATGTATTCTCCTTTCTACAAAAATTCTGTATTTGAGATTAGACACCTCTCCCAGTGGAAATTTCATCAAGACCAATACATTCATGTGAAAAGTTTCAGCCCCAATGAACTGACATTTTCTGATGAAAATCTTGCCCCAAACCTCTGAACTATCTCAACATGCAGCCTTGTGGTGCCCAGGCAACCACAGCCTCGGGCTCTTTGCTTTAATTGTATACATTTTCATCAAACCCTGATGCCCCTCGTGGGTTTGTGCAATTTCTGAAATGCAGCTAAAACATTTACTGTATATTTCTGTTCGTTGATTCCAAGTGAAATTATTTCATCACTTTATGTCTTCTTTTTCCTCCTAGCTCTGGCGTATTTTGACATTCAGAGAATTACAGTTTAACCAAAAGCCTTCAAATTGGAGTTTAGCAGAAAATGAACGAAAGTAAAAATATTTCAGTTGGAGGCTAATAGGCAGAATGAGGGCAGCAACTATTCAGCCATTCTAGTTAAATAAGGGGCTCATTACTGTCCTCTGTGACAACTGCCCAAATGCCAAATTTAAAGGTCCCATTATTTAAAGGTTCAAGGACTACCATATTCATGTACTGTGGAAGTTTTTGTTTTAAAGTAGCACTTTAAAGTGAAGAACAAAATCCTGTTGTGTGGTGTTCTGGGTCATTTTACTACTCTCACCCCAAACACTTTCCTAAGAAAGAGATTTCTCCTGCCCTGTAGTTTTTCTGTTTGTCTGAAACTCTTCCAGGGAGATTGAGCACAGCTCTGAAAAATTGTTAAAAAATATTATATAGAAGGGTGACCTGGAAAAGAGAAGCTGTGCATCCCATGTCTTGGCCTGAAGATACTTTAGAAAATAAAAATTAGAAAACATGACATAATGTTGTGCTTGCCTTGTAAAAGGGACTGTATTTAGCTGAAAAGAAATCAACTTATTTAGTAACCAAATGTATGGAGAGGCTCCCTACATTTGCATTAGGAGAAAAATACCAGTGGAGAAGAGCTACTCAGAATAAAGCTGACACAAGGAAAAGCAAGTTATTATGTGACACAAATATGTTTAGAAGACTTTGTAAGTTTTCTAATTAATTAATGTTCTGTTGAACATATTGTTTAGTTTCATACTATGTGATTCTCTTTTCCCATTACTGAGAGAATATACAGTTCCAAATATTTGCTTAATTTTTAAAATATTGAATCTAAATTTAGTAATCAAATTTCTATTTATAAGTCTGGTTGCTCATGCTTGGAAATTTTTAATAATTTGTTATCACTAAAAATTAACAGAATATTTTCATGTTCATATTGGTTCCCTCAGCTTGCTTTAAAACTGTGTGGGCATCCTGAAGTGTTTTCAAGAAAACTCAGCTCAAGGACTCTGAGAACTTGAACTTTAAAAACAACACAAATTAAAATAAATTTAATAATTCATTATTTCTAAATTGAAAATAAAGTTTGAGTCACACAATTTCTCAGACAAGAAAGGTGGGATATGGAAGACTCTTTGGCACTGTAGGCAAGCTTTGTCTATGTATAGATGGGGTCATTTGAGTTGTCAGTTTAAGTCACCCAAACTCCATCACTTCATCAATATTTTTTGAGGTTTTGATTTTTTTTTTTAACTTAAGGGAAAAAATTGGAATTGAAAGTTTAAATTCTTCCAAATTTTATGAGCAGAAAACTGAGAATTGTGCCATTTGGACCAGCAGAAACTCTTTATTCAATTTAGTTGAAATTATATTTACTATATTGCTCTTTTTGATTGTAAATCAGGAATTAAAAATAAATTATTTTAATTGGAAAAAACAAAACAAAACAAAACAGGACTAAATTTTCACTGGTAAATTAAATGTGTCCAGAGTTACTCCTTGCCATTGAAGCCAGTTCTCACAGACTGGACTCCATCCATGCTCTTAATCACTTTTAACATCCTAAGCCAGAGTAAACCCACACAAACTGCCTGCTGTTAATGCATTCTACATGTGCCAGCTACCAAACACTGCCTTGTTTAAGACTGCAAAAACATAAGCAAAGCCACATTGCAAAATTTTAACAGTCAATACATTTCCAGTGATCAGGGACATACCCTGGTCCTTTAGAATTTTCAAACATGAGTGCTGTCAGAATTTCCCAAAGAATTTGAAACTTCACATCCTTTCCAGTTTTGAAAGTCTAAAAAATTAGTTAATATGTCAAAAGTACTAACAGCTGTCATTGAAAAATTGATATTAATAAGACAGTATTTTAAAATAAATTAGTTCTAAAGTCTCCAGCATCTCTAGCAAAGAGACAGAGACCACACTTTCTCTGAAAATTCCTTGACAAGTCTGTGACATAGAGAAAATTTCAAGTCCAGTCTCCTGGACTCTATTCCAATGATTTCATAACAAATCTCTCTCAGGAGGAAAAACAGATAAAGAAAACACTGAAACACACAGATTGGCCTGGCATCTTTCACTGCTGCAAGAGTCAAAGCATTTTGGTTCATAGTGTGGAGCAGGAGTGGGCAAAATGCCTGGATTCTCAACAACTGTGAAAGTAGGAGTCTTTATTTATTTTGTGCTGGGGAATGTAGGAATTTGCAATCTGGATGGCTTGTGGTACCATGCTGAAATGTAATCAGTTTTCAACGTGCAGAGAGTCCCAGAATAACTTTCTAACAGCAACATTAGAAAAAGATACTCCTTTTTCTCCAGGCTGTTTGTACCTCCAACATGTAATTTTGCCATTAGTGAAGTGTGAAGAAAATTAAGTCACTTGTACAGCTCACTCAATCAACCATTTTCTTTCTTTGTTACTAACTCAGGGCTCAAGTCAGGAATAAATTGGCTGCAGAATTCAAGCTGCTAAAAGCTTTTTGAGAGTCTTTAGCATTGCAACCACACTTGCCTTCACCAGAGCTGTAATCTATAAATCTGAGAGGAAGGTCATGCTAAGATTTCAGAGCCATAAACCAAGCTCTTGCCTCAAAACATGTCTTCTACCACCATGTGGGTATTTGACATTGCAGGCAGGCAGTTTTCCAGCTGCCAGGGTTAGCACAGGCACTTAAGGGGGCACAGAGAAGAGGAACTTTGAGTGTCTTAATATTTTCAGCTTCTCCATTTGGTAGCATCATTTGCTGATGGAGTTCAGAGGTGGGTTTGAGCAGAGACTACCCATAAAAGTGGATGTATGAGGACAGTCCAGTGGATCTCCTGGTCCAGTAGACTCCAGCAGGAGCCAAAATCAGACAGCTAGGGAGGAAAAAAGAGGACCAACAGCAATACTTTCCTAGTTCAGTCCATCAGGCATGCTGTAGTCATTGATTACAGATACTGTCCAAAACCTGTCCCCTTTTTCAACCAGATCCCTGTGAAATTAGAAGATTGACTGCCTGGCCTTTTTATATTGGACATCTCTAGGAAAGCAAGCTCATGCACTGCCCTTTGAGCTCTAGGCAGTTCTTCATGACTGCTGTCCACATCTCCTGAGAGAAAACAGAACATTCTGTATGCAAATGGCTGGGGAATAAAATATCTCAGATTACACCCAAATGTCTTTGGAACAGTGTGGAGCAGAGAATGCAGCCTGTGGTGCCCACCAAGGGACTTGCAGAGAGCAGGGCCAGGGTAGCACTGGACAGTCCCAGTGGGTCTGAGCTCCTGAGCTTTAGGAAGATCCCAGTGCACTGTGCAGAGAGCAATCCTGCTGCTCACTGCATTGCTAAGGGAATAGCAAGGCAAACAGCTCTGGCTTTTGTGCTAAAAAGAGTGAATACACTGATTTTTTTTTTTCTCCTAAGGTGAGATCTTGAAAGCTGCCATCGACCTGCAGTCAGACTCTGAGATCTCCCCAGTCAGACAGGAAAAAGTGCATTAAGATTCTGCTGTACCTCCCAGTACGTGGTGCCTGTCCAGAGAGCTCCATGTCCACTCCCAGCACAAGGATGCTTGTTCTGGGCACCTCTTGAGAACCCACACAAAACGTGTCTTTCTCACACAAGAGCAGCCTGCCCTCCCTCCAGCCCTGGCAGACACAGCATTTCACAGCTCTCTGAAGTGTTCTTTTTGTTGTTAGCCTGCAGTCTGCAAATGTCAGTGCCTGTCTCAGAGCAAAACCCTGCCATCCTTATTGCTGCTGCCTGCTGCTGCTCTGAGCCATCGCTGCTCCCCCAGCACATCACCCTCTCCATCCCAGGAGGGGCTGGGGGCATGTTTTAAATGGGCAGGAGGGGATGGCAGCCCCAGAGGGACTGCAGCCCATGGGGACACTGCCCAGATGTGGCACCAGCTGCCGTGGCAGGCTCATTCATATCCTCACAATGTCAGATCACCCTTGTCAGATCACCCTTGTGTTCATGCCCAGTTTGCTCTCTTCCCTTTGCACCCCAGCCAGTTCTGTTCAAGCCACAGTGACCTTTGCTTGTAGCTTAGGCATTCCTTTGGAAGTAGATTGTACCTGTGTGGCTCTTGGGAGCAGAGTCTTTCCACATCTAGCAGGAAAAAGGTGCAGAAAGCACCCAAAGGCAATAACAGGAAGCAATTAATTAGAAAAATGCTGTATTTAGAAGCCTTAAGCAAAATTTCCCAGCTATCTTCCCCATCATTTCCCTGTGAGAAGGAAATGGGTTTGTCTGGATTTCCCTTCTGCTGTGCCATTTTACTGACTGCAGCAAATACATTTACCTATTTTAGAATAGTGCAATACCTCAGTTCTTAAAACACAAGGAGACCTCACACAGCTTGTTGCCAAATACAGTAAAGATGAGCACTTCTTGCACTGTACATATTTTAGGCCAACCAATCACAAATTTTAAGCTGAATCACCTTGCTTGAAGGAAACTTTAAAGACTGCTAAAAGCAATGTTTTGGTGTTTTCTTTTCTGCATTGCCTGGATTTGGCAAAAAGGCTTTGCACAGCAAACTAGCCAAAAAAATATTTCTTGACACAGCCAGCTTACAGTGCAGCTAAGGTGCCAATGAGACCAATGGGTGAAGATTTTTCAATTATAAAACTAGTTATTTCATCTAATTACTGAATATTTGGGGTCACTCTTTCCAGAGGACAAATTCCTAGCTTAGTTATTGGCTTTGTGCATAAATAGAAACAGTATATGTAATTTACAATAGCAGGTTTACAAAGGGTTTTGAAACAAGCTAGCATTAGGAAAAAAAGCCAAAATCTAATTAATGGGTTTTGCAAACTGACTTTTCCTATGGGCAGGTTTTTTTCCTGCAACAATTTTCTGCCAGTGGTTTGTTAGCTCATAATAAAAAAAAAAAAAAAAAAAGGTTGATCAGTGGTTCAGATTTGATACAGTAGAAGACTAGGACTATTCAGTTGGGAGAATAAAAGAAATGAAAAATTGTGTAGGTGTTATTCCCACCTATATTTCCTGACTCTTAAGTGTAGTGAGCTCTTTTGACTGAGAATTGCTCATAAATTTTTTTCACAAAATAAATCAACTTATAGAAAAAGATTTTTTCCTATCAAAATGGAAACTTCAGTGACATTTATATGTTTGAATATACATCCTTTTTAAATAAAAAAAGCCATTGAAATGTTCAAGAAGTTTCATTGCAATGGTGAAACAAAATTATATTCTCTCACTTGATACAAAAACTTTTCCCTGCATGCTTAAGTAAAATTTAATTTTGTTTAAAAATATGAAAAATTTTCACATCTCATTTTGGTGAGATATTTTCATTTTTCATACTTTCTAGTCATTTCCATCACCACACTGTCTGTGTGATCAGTCAGGAAGTGAATCAGAACAGGCTACACTGGAAATTTTCTAGGCTCATTCCCTGCTGTTCCAGTTATTACTATGGCACATCTGAGTAAGAACTTCCACAGAGGAGTTTAGTCAAGTTTGACTAAGTGACTTTTAGAGTGCATTCAGTTCAAGTTTGTTGGGTTCACTCCCATGGATAAGCTCTATTTCACTATCCTTCACTTCCTAGCCCACTTGCTTTGTAATGCCACACATTATTAAATAGTTGGTGTGAAGCTGTCTTAAAATCACAGTGAATAACTCCAACAGTAGAGATGGCAAGTAAATATACCCTTTACTGCAAAGCTTCTAGCTTGTGGGAGAATTGTGATATTAATTAGTTAAGGTTTCTAAATTTCAGATGAAAGAGGTTAGTAAAATTGTTGTTATTATTATTATTCCTGTCTTTGCTGAAATATATTAACTCTGCCAATACTACAGAATTCAGCATAGTTGTAGTGCTCACATTTAAGGTAAGTTTCTTCTCAATAAACAGCAGAACCTCAGAGAGTGCAGTCAGAGCTCTCAGCCAAGCGTTTGTACATCACCAAACCTGGGCACGCATAAAGAGGAAACACGAGTGAAAGAATATTTTCAATTTACCGCTTTCAAGGACATTATAAACAGGGCAAAGAGTATGAAAACCCCACAATTTTGCCTCTCTCTTTGCAGAATACAGTTAAAATGGGTTTACACACTTCACCCCATGTCCAGATGAGCCAGACTTAGAACTTTTCATCTATTTCAATAAGAGCCTCTTCAGCTTGAAAACACAGATTACCAAGGAATGGAGCATCACTAAGCAGTCACCCCTCCTTTACTCAATTGCTACTTGAGGTTTGTTTTCCCTGAGGAAGAAATCATGCCAAAACATCCCAGAATAGCTGCTGCAGACAGACAGAGACAAGTAAACAAGGTCAGCTCTCTCCCTGGGACAGATTTTCTCCATGGAGAAAAGAGGCTCACCAAGGAGTGGGGCAGCTGCTGAGCCAGTGGAGGGATGAAGTTACCACTGTCCATCAGTGAGAGTTTTTCCTGTTATCACCTCCCAGTGCAGGATGTTACCACTGCCCATCAGTGAGAGTTTTTCCTGTTATCACCTCCCAGTGCAGGATGTTACCACTGTCCATCAGTGAGAGTTTTTCCTGTTAGCATCTCCCAGTGCAGGATGTTACCACTGCCCATCAGTGAGAGTTTTTCCTGTTATCATCTCCCTGTGTAGGCTGTGGAGCTCCACAGGAGAATTAAACTCACCCACAGTCAGAACAATTGCAGCCCTGCTGCCAGGATGAGGGAGCCTGAGCAGGAGGAGACCTACACTGAGATAAAGGATAAATTAAATCCAAATTCAGATTACAGCTTTTCCAGGAGAACATGAAAATTCGCCTGATGCTGCTGGAGTGAGTTCTGGTTTCATGGAACAAGGGAAATCAGAACCAGACATTCACAGTGAAATTAGGTTCCTGCTACTAGGGATAGCAAAAGAGATTTCCAAAATAATAATGTAACTGGGATTTCATTGGGAAGAAATTAATGTGAAACTAGTCTAGAGCAGTTCAACCTCAAAAAATATGGCAACAGATTTGTTTTTGACTGAACCTCACTGCAAATGAACAGAATCACTTTTTGCTGTTTGACAGGACAAATTATATCTTTATATTCTATATTTCTTAATGTTATAAGTTCCCTATTTTTGGTAAAACACGTTATAAATATAAACAAGCATTTGAAGGTGGACTTACAATTCTGATGTCACTGTAATATATTAAATCAAATTTTAGCACAACTGATGTCAGATTTAAAAGATGGCATCCAATTTTGATGCCCTAAAGTTGTCACAATTGACATGCAAAATACAGAGATTGATAAATATAGAAGTTTGTAATCACAGATTGTTTTCAGTTTGGAAGAGAACAGAGGAGAAAATTTGTCTGCCAAAACAGAAAATGCAGATCTAGGACAAAGTTTTTTGATAAATATGTCTTGACTTCAGTGAATTATTTTGATTTATATATATAATAACTCAATTTAAAAGACACTTTTTTTCTTTAGAGATTATATTGGGCTTTCAAATCTTTCAAGATTTTTCAAGACACCAGATAAGAAATGTACTTAGTGCTAAACTAAACAATCTCTTAGCCTCAAAACTATATTTAATCACATTTTTTAAAAATTATCAGTAGACTAAAAATCATTTTATATTCCCACAGCTGTAAATGAGTTGAGCACATCCCCTCTTCTAAGGGCCAGTATTAATTACCAACAACCCAGGATAGCTCTGTAACCTCTGTATTGTTTCTGCAAAGCAGATTTAAAAAAAAAAATACCCAAATATTCAACCTACAGTGGAGAGTCAGAGTCAGAGCAAAGGCCAGAGCCCCAAATGAGATGTCAGAACTTGGAGCCACCTTCCTGCTCTGCCACTGCAATTAGAGAGGCACTCCAGGCCACCCAGCTCAGCCTGCTTTGGGGTTGTTTCAACAGCCACATGGAGATTTCATTCTTTTCCTTCTCAAGTTTCTCCTTTCAAGTTTGTCACCTCATTTCAAGATGCTCTTCAGGCAGCCAGGATGACACCACCCCTCTGTGTCCTGGCACCAAGGCAGGTCAAGAGCAGCTGCCAGACTACTCAGACTGGAGAGCAGATGTCAGATTGTGCTGCTAACTCAGAATAATGCCACTCACTCCAGTGCATCACTCCAGTTTCCTTTTGCTGTGGAATGATATTTCCTCATTTTCATCTTGAGCTAAACTGTAACTCATAGGACTTTCCAAGCCTGAATTTTCTACAATGGAAACAAGACCCTTTCTGTTATTCAACAAATGAAAAAAAAAAAAAAAAAAAAAAAAGAAATTAAATTAAAAGAAA
>JAOTQP010000362.1:29394362-29456382 GCA_026413545.1 Cichladusa arquata | reverse complement strand
GGAGTGGAATTAAAGCCTCTATTTCAGAGGAAAACTTCTGCCTCTACTGGCAGACACCTGTCCTTCAAACCAGGACAACACATTATAGGATGGGTGAGCAACTGGCTCATGGGTTGGGTACAAGGGTTTAAAGCCTCACAGAGATCAAGATGCATTTGGACAATACCCTGGAGCACTTGGTGTGACTCTTGGGGTGTCCTGTGCAGGGCTGGGAGCTGGACTCCATGATCCTTGTGGGTCCCTTCCAACCCAGCTTATTCTGTGATTCAGTGAACTGCAAAACAACTGCATTTTAAACAGTTGGTTCCAAACCACCTGTTAAAAATGCATTTAAAAATGTACCCACTATATCTTTGAGTCCAATAGGTTTAATAATGAAAAAATGAAGCACAAGTTAGATTCTCAGCTGGTGTTAAATCAGCAGGACTTGACATCGGTAGAATATCCAGCTCCAAATATAATTTTCATTGGCAGTGAAATATGTATATATGGAGCTTGGACTAACAATGGAGGTTTCAGATTAAACAGAGGTTTGAAGTGCTGACTCAACACACAGCTCCATTAAGTAAATTATAGTGAATTATTTTTAAAGCATAAATTACAAGTGGCTGACACTTACATGTGTAACTATACACATTGATCAGCAGGAGAATGAGAAATACAAGTGTATCTGGAAGACTGCAAGGTGTACATATTGGAAATACCTTCAGAGACATGCTTTTAAGTGACTGCTCAGGAACTCTGGGACTGAGCAGCACGTTTGATTTCAAACCTTCCATCCTACTGAACCAAGTACAGCTTCATCCCATTCCCAGGTGCTGTCCCTGGTCACCACAGAGAATGGGGATCAGTGCCTGCCCCTCTGCTCCTCCTCATAAGGAATCCTTACACCCTTTCCAAACCCAGCCTCTGCTGCTGCAGGTAGATCAGGATGTTTCTATGTCCCCTTGCTTGATGTATTTACTATTTAATATTATTTCACTTTAAAATTAATGAAAATAGTTCACTACAACTAGTTATGAAGTTACCATTCTCTATCATTTCAGCATTAGGATAATGAGAGTTGCAATAGCTTCCCATTTAGAGGGCTGGAGGAAATGTGCCTGGCTAATTTAAAGGCAGAACACCAAGTTTAAATTGCAGGAAAGGGCTGGAGTATCTCACCCAGAACTCTCCCCAGGCTTTGTGTTCTTTCTTCACAAAGCTGGTATAAAAATAATGAATTCTTAATGGTCAAATATTTTGACACTTTCTAATCTCAAATTTTAAATGGAGAACCTAAAATGTTATTCCATTTCTTCATAAAAATGATATTTTACATACAAAAAGGAAATAACACCTTCTGATATTCTTTGCACCAAGTTGCAGAAGAAAATATTCATCAGCACCAGCATAATTAGGATTTTACTCCTTCCTGTTTCTAGCTGACCATTACAAGTTCCAAACATCATATCTTAATGAGGGTCTAACATCTGTCCTGACTGTAAAACCAGAACACTTCAAGACCCTTTTCACTTTATTATCCTCTTTTGCCCTAATTTTCTACATAAACCCCTGGCTTCACCATGGCTGAATACTTCTGAATCCTTTTTCAGCAGCCCTTTGTGCCTTTCTGACACTTCATAGTTCACACTCTTCTCAGACTTTGGGAAATATTGTCTTATCTCTTTGGTGAAAAGGAGAGTGACACAGGGATAGAATCTCAGTGCAGGGGAAATAGATGTATTCAGTTACAGTCTCCTGCATTACCCTTACCAAAAACTTCAGACAGACCTTGGAGGCTGCAGGGTGTGCATAAGTGAGCTAACATGAGCTAACACAGGGCTCATACAAACTTTCTAAGAGTTTAGAATAATCTAAAAAACCTCCCTGGTTTTGTTTTCTCCTGTTCCTTGCTGAGCTGCTGTGAGCTGTCCCATATCACCTTTTCCTGACTTCATGCTTGGCCAACATCTGGTTGCTATATGTTTGTAAGGTTATTGCTCTACCCTTTTATTGTAGACTGCAAATCCTGATGGATACCAATCTACAGTACAGGCACTCCCTTAAACAAAAAGGACATTTAAAGTAATTGTAAAAAATGTAAAGAGGTGAAACATCTAGGAAATAACAGCTAAATACAATATTATGGTAGGAAATCACAGAGAATCAAACAAAATAGTAGTTTGGTTACATTGTTGCATCTTTTTCTAACTAAAAAAGGAATTCAATTCATATTTTAGTTAAATGATGAACTGTCATAAACAGTTTCTTGAACTGGGGTAGTTTAGCTAAGATCATTTAGTCTTCAGCAGAATAGGAAAAGAACCATTAATAAACAAGAATTAATATTAAGCTGTATTGATTTTTCACATGCAAGATAATCCTTACTTAGGTGAATGTTCCCAGGAACTTTAACCTGTGCAACTCCTCTCACCCTGGAGATTCAAACATGGAGAAAGGTGAAGGCACATCCTAAAAACTGTGTGAGGCCTCTGTCCTCAACCACACCAGCCTGAGCTAGAGTTAGTACTTTTACCACTGAGTATTTCACAATATCTAAACATTTGTTGATATTCAGAATACTGATGAGGTGGCAAGACAGCATATTTCTGGTATGAGCTCCACTAGAAATCATCTGAGCTAAGAGGTTCTTCACGAGGCTTAGGGTATGATCAGCACCAACTACTTAGGCAGATGTAGAAGTGCTCTAGCAGTATTCTGTACTTGGAGGATCTATTGATTTTTGGCAGAAATTTTAAATAATGGATGAGTTGAACATGAGGTCCCTGAGAGAAAAATGCATCACGCAAACACGAGCAAGTATATCATTCACTTTTGCTTTGAAAAATTCAATTGTCAGTACATGATTTTCACAGTCAGGTGAGTGCCAGGAGAAAACCTGTCTTGCAGAGATGCTTGTTTTTGTGTTAACATTGCAATGAAAAGGCTCTTAGTGTCAGGAGAAAGCTGATATCCCAAACTGCTGGGGGATAAAGGGTGGGTGGGTGTGGTGACCTTGGCCACAGAGAACTCTGAGAACATCAGAGCATCACTCACCGTGGGGGTGCTCGAACCACATTGGTCTTGTTTCTGCCTTTTTCCCCGGCTCTGTGATTAACTAAGGACTGCAGTTTGATATTTTCAATGTTCCAGGCATATTAATCAGTTTGCAAAGTTTGTGCAATCTCTCACTGTGACAGCTCTGCCTCGCTGATCTCTGAAGCAGCACCAGGGCAACGCACCAGATAAACTTCAGAACTTTGCAGAACTTGCTGGGGAAAAAGGACATGGAGTGGATGGAAGGTGCTGTGGAGCACTAAACAGCCTCCACCAGAGTGGTTCTCAGCTGTTGTGCTCTGAAAATGAGAGTCTGCTTGTCAGGCAGGCAAGGTGAGTCAAGAAAGAATCATTTTGTGAGGTTCCATGTCCTTCTTCACTGCCCACTTGGGCATGACAGAGAACACGGAGAACTTGGGCAGCCTTCTGATTTAGTGTTGTCTGCATGCTTCTGCCTGGTGTTTCATTCCAGTTACAGTACTAGGAATTTTTATTTCCCTGTATAATTCTCTCACATCTACAGTGTATGAAGTGTATGTATGACCACAAAGGATTAATCACAGTACAGCAAGTGGCCAATGAATTATGAAAAAATTGTACATGTTTGGAGATAAAGTGACACAGAGCAGGTGTAATGATGCTACTCACTAATACACACACTTATGATTAGACTATTAAATATTTGAGTAGCAAAGAGAGCTCAACAGAAGCTGGTTTCCAGCAACAGTCTTTAAAAGAAAAAAAAACAAACCACAGTTAGAGGGCAATAAAATTTTCAATAAATCTGTACTAGATATGATGACTAGAATATTTGGGAAGAGAAAGAAAAAGAATCAGCTATGAAGGAAGGACAGCAGAATAAGCAAAACAATTTTTTTCAAACTAGTGCTTTGCCATTTTGCTGTAAATCATCAATTCAATTTCAAAATCACCAGCATTAAAAAAAAATGTGAAAACAAACAAACAAAAACAAAAACAAACCCAACCTGCAGAGGAAAGAAAGAAAGAAAAAAAATACCAGATAGTTGGAGGAAATAATTGTGATTGGCATGAACGGAATTCCCTCCACTTTCTTCTTCACATTATGCAGGGAATTGTAAAGCAAGAAAATGAAGCTGATATAACCACAGCAGTAGCAAAATCTGTATTTAGCAACTTGAGGCAGACTCGTAAGTTAGTGCTCTTATCTTTCAGGCATTAATAAGTGATGACTGTTGCAGGGGGACTTGCCTGTTCATATATTTCTCTCACATTCATTGGCCCCTCTAGAGAAGGGCTGTGCTGTACTTTGGAATAAAGTTCAGCTCTCCCTGCTGAATTCCCGTCAGCAGAGGCTGAGCTGTGAGCATGACTCCTGCACTCCAATTACTTAATAAAGCTGGCAGCTGCTGTTCTGGGAGCATGAGCACTCGCCTTAAATATTGCATAAAAAACAGCAGCACGAATACTCAGGAGAAGAAGGGGAACCAAGCAGCAGTTCCAGCGACATTGAAGAGAACCTGAGTCCACTTCTACCTGCTGTAGAGCTGGCCTAGGAGCAATGCTGGTTTAGAGAACAAAATGCAACAGAAGCCAGTGCCATAATTAAGAATTAGGATGCCCTAAAAGAGATTCTGCCAACTGAGGAGTTTGCTGAGATTGGAAAAGCAGAGCAAAGCATGGTAAGTGTGGAATGGGTTTCCTTGCTAGGCATTTAACAAAACAGACACACAACAGCTGCTTTGCTCCCAAATCTTATCAAGTGGTGCCTCTTCCCTGCTCCTATGGCAGGATAGATGTGGTTGTGCTCTCCCCATTGTTTCTGTGCCATTTTTGCCACCCCAGCTAAAAAAAAAAACAACAGAACAAAAACAACACATTAACACAGAGCAGTGATAGTATTTACTTTGCTAAATGGAGCTCAAGAAAGAATATATATAAATTCCTTTTATTCTGGGGCTGGATTGAGCTGCTGGAGTCAACTCTTTGTCTAAAAGGGACCACTCCAGGATTAGCTGGAAAAAATTCAGATTCTCTTTTTGCCCCCACTAAAAGGATGCAGCAGCCAAGCAGAAATGGAACAGTCAGGCTTCTTTCCTATTATCCCCCTGACCAATCCAACAAAGACTGGAACAATTTTGTGTAACACAAACAGTCAGTAGGATGTTTGAAATTCCCATTTAGAGCAATTCCAGACTGCAAGTCTATTATGTTTCTGTGAGACTCACGCTCTCAAATCACTAAGGATTTAAAAAGAAAGCAGCTTGCTGCCATATCCCAATGTAAACTCAGAAGAGCCATAATTGTCCTTTCATCATCTCTGCAAGTGAAACATTTTCCTTTCTTTTACTGAATTCTGCAGTTCACAGTAACAGAGTAAAAGTTTTTTCTAACCTGAACTAATGAACAGTAAATCATTTAAAGCATGCAAACGCAGTTCAGAGAAATAGAAAAACTCAGCTGTAATTCGTTAGATTTCCAAAGTCGATTTCTCTGCATGATGTTCCTCAGCTCTCTTTACATAAAACATGCTCATTTTCAAGAATTACAGCAAAAAAAGAAAAAAGAAGAGATAATTTTGTTTCATCATATAAAGTGTAAAGCAGCAGTCAGGCCAAGGGAAAGAGGCTTAGAATGTGGAAGAAAAAAAATCATTATTTCTATTTAAGTATTTTTCATACACATCTTCTCTCACAAAAATATTTTCTCTTCTAACTTACCCTAAGGCACTATTTAATATGGTTCCATAAAGCTTATTAAAAAACCTGGTAATATTAAAAAATTAAATTAAACCCATCAAGACACCCAGTAGAAAAATTATGACAAATTATGTTAATTTTGGTCTACTGTTCCCCTACTGCTGGACAAGAGTCATGTGTTTGCAATAGGAAACTTAACATTAAATTTAAAAAAAAAAAAAAGAAGACACTTGAACTTCTTCATATTGGCAAATATTTCCCCCTTACCCAGTCTCCAGTTTTGGAGTGAAAAATTGTCATAACCTGCATTTGACAGGTGCTCATCTAAGCAAGCACTTTTAGTGTTTAGTGCTAAAATCTGGGACCTTGGTAAAGATTAAATAAAGGGGATTTGATTCTCATAAGCCACATTTTACCATCAGAGCCTTGGAGACCCTTGAAATAAAATCTGGAGCCAAGAACCTGAAGCTGATAACTGCTCTTTAAATTCCTGAATGTAACCAGTAGTTTACACTATGGACTAGGGAAAAACATTCTGTAAGAAATTACATTTGATTTGGTTCAATGTAATTTGCCAAATAAATGGTGATTATGTAAAATGATGGCTACATAAAAATAATGTTTATATAAAAATAATGGATCTCACCCAGTATTTTAAAATCAGTTTGCAAAGCAGGGTAAGGCTTGGTCCTGCCAGAGAACAGTCATGGTTTTGTTTACAAAGTTATGACCTTGGTGCCTCCATTACTGGGGAGAGAGCCTGAAAATGAATCCCAAACTCTTCAACTCTACTCTGACCAAGGACCCTCCAACCACATCTGGCAGCCCAACACCAATGTAAGAAACTACCCTTCAGGATTTAACTGATCAATTTTCCCACATTTGTAATTATGTGAAGCACATTACCTTGCTCAAGGCTCACTGTATATTAACATCTTGTTTATGCACAAGATGTTTCCTTCCACAAAAGCCACTGGTGGGGAAATTGTATCTGATAAAACAGACACTTTTTAAAGAGTAAACCTCCAGGGATTAGTGCTTAATGGACCATATGGAAAGAGGAGTACACCCAAATTGATAGGGGAGATTCTGTTCAGCTCTTTTGTAATTTACTTAACAAACACAAAAACTTATGTATATTACAGACATTTGCTTGTACATAAGGTCAGCTCAAGAGAGTATATTTTGCATTAAGAAATATAAGTTTAAGCTATATTTAAAGAGAAGATTCCAGGTTGCAGTCAATAGAAACTGAATAAAAGCTGTGAATTTTGCCATATGCAAATATGCTCTGCCTAAAATATTTACACTAAATATGGGAGTAAAGGGAATGAGCAGTAGCCTAACAACAGCAGACACTGCAGTGATCAGTTTCCTTTCTGTTTTAAGGTCTTTCCTTTCTGTCTTTTCCATAGTGGAATCCAAGCCATAAGAAGCTGGCTTTACTCTGAGAAGGTGCTGGTAGTAGAGATAAGAGATGTCCTGCACTAAATGACACAGCACTCATCTTTGGAGCTTCAGAGGTCAGCAAGAGATAAGGCAGCCTTTAGAGAGAGCTGCTGCTGCTGCCTCACAAAGCAATAACAACACACTCATAACGAGGTGCATCCTCACCATAAATTTTCTGTTATCTCCAACCTTCCAGTCAAAGAAATCATCTTGTAGGGAGTTTCAGCTACTCTGAGCTTCCCTGGTATTCATTCCACACAGAAAAGACTTGCAACATAATCTCCTGGACATACAACAAGCACCAACACTTTATGATCATTAATGCCTATTTGCTACAATATCACAGCTAGTGTCATCTCTAAACGTGGCTCAGTAAATAATTTTGCCAGAGCTTGCTCTTCCACAGAAAGCTCTGAAATCAGACCTGCTTATAGAGGAGCTGTGCTCCTTTAGAGCAAGCAAACTTTAGCATATACAAACCATGAAGGAGATAAAAGGTGGCAATATGGTGCAAAAATTCAAATTTTATGCTCGCAAGGTAGTGCAGAGCAGGCTGCTGTTTCAATCAGTTTTGCACTTGCCTCTGTCTATCTTTTGCACATAAGTACAGGGATGCCAATAAATTTCAGTCTCCTTTCAATATTCAGCTGGTCCCTTGTATTCTCTGTGGCTGCTGTGCTGCTCCAATCCATTATCCCAGCCTCGTGCTACCTGGGTCAGCTCAGGAACTCCAGCAGCATCGAGCAGCTGACAATGCCTGCAAAGTGCTTGTGCTGCTTTATTTACTGAGATGCATTTTTTCTGTTTCAGCATTAGATCCACATCATTTAACCAACAAAAAAAAAGCAGAAGACACCAGATGCTTTGTTGTGCTAGTAACTAATTATCAAAGAACATGACAGACATGTAATTTCTGAGGGTATCAGGAAAGATTTATGGAGTTGAATAAGCAAAGATTAAGAATTCATGAAAATCTGAAGAAATAATTAGTTTGCTTTTTGTAGGAATGTCATAACCTACTCCTAAAGGCAGAACATCAAAGGACAGCACTGCTGAGGAGGCTGATCAGTCCAAACCTCTGCTCAGAGCTGGGGCAGCTGCAGCAAGTTCCTCAGGACTGTGACCAGTCAGTCAGGATCTAGAGACTTGCCTAAGAATCATGAAGATAAGGGAGGGGTTTGGTTTGCTTTGCTTTTTGTTTGTTTTTAGCACAAGCTTGCACTGTGAAAGTCACATGAAGTCAAAATACACAGTACTGGTTGTCTGCTCCACTTCAAGAAGGTAATTTGTCTTTCCCACTTTTTCCTCCTGGAAATTTCCCCTTTCATTTGCCAAGCCTCTCCATTCTGGACAGCAGTCTGCCTGCTCTCCTTATTCCATGATTTCCTTCCTCACTGACAAACTCTGAACTAGCACAACTTCTAAACATTTAACACAGGCTTAAGCTCTATTCCTAGTAAGGAATTTGTATTGCAATGTGCCCTTAAACAAGGTAAATAAAGCTAAATTCAGATCAGTTGAAAACTCTTGGCAGCTGGCAGCCAATATTTCGCAGCTTTGTTGTCAGAGGTAGCTAGGAAGTTACCATCTCCTGAGGCTTCCAGAAGGCATGGAGATAATCTGAATTCCTCCCAGGAGATGCTCAGAAACATCATGAGATTTATTGTCAATAATGGGGATTAGATGGGACACTGGTTGCAAGATCATGTTCACTGTAACTATGTCAGATACAACAAACCCACACACAAACTATTAATAGGTCATTGAAACCTGCTTTGATCTTCTGCTGTTGATCTCATTCTGCTCAGATTATTTCAGATGGATAAATTTACTCCAGCATGTATAATTTAATCTGAAAAATATTCTAGAGGGTGTAAAAAAAAGTATGACTTTTGAAGATTTGGAAAGTTGCTGGGGAAAAAAAAAGATAAGTTTATTTGATATATTGCATTATAGAGTCTGCAAACGAGTTCAGCTACAGGACTATGCCAGACTCCCTCTGCTAAGCACTGTCAGTCTCAAGGATCAAGGTGTCATTCACTGTTACTGCCCAAATTCTGCAGTTGTTGAGTGAAACAGTGGAGCCAGAGACAATCATTGGGTCTTTTCCCATAATTTAATTTTTGTAAAACCTAGGTGGTAGCTCAAGCATAGGTCACAGCAAAATTCAGCTTTTCCTTCTTTGCCTCCCAGCAAGACCAGCAGTGCTGTTACACAGTGATTCTGGGTACTTCACAAATGCACAGGAGCTAATTTCAGAGTTGATCCTTCAGGCTTAATGTCCCAGGAGTTCTCTCTGGACAAGTCATTTATCCTTTATAAGGTTTCTTGTTTATTGCCTGACAAAGAACCTGGTCTTGTTGACACTGCTGATAATTTATAGCAGTGAGAATATCTCAGCAGGAGCTTTTCTCACCTGTTTTTCCCCACAGTGGAGATTCACTCACTGATGGGCTGCTATATAAACACTCAACTGAAGGAAGAGCAGCAATGTTCACTTCACCTCTGTGTCTCTACTGCTACAGCATCGTAGTCACTCCCCCTTCACCAGTGCTTTACATTTTTCCTACATTCTACATCTCCAAAAAGGCTCAGAAATGTTAAATAAATCATACTGCAATCTCTATGAGACGGGAGTGCATTTGAGAGACAAACAAAAATTTTTAGGTAACTTTTTCCAGAGAAAGATCTACTAAAAATTAAAACCATCATTAAATTTCTAAGGAAAGTGTATCTAAAGTACACTTTCCAAAAAACTCTCCAAATTTACACTTTTAATTCATATTCTCAATGAACAGTCTTATTGCTGTTTGATTTTTTAAAATATTCAGAGACATTTTAGGTGCTGTACTTCAAAAAAAATTGTAAAGAAAATGGAAAAAGATATAACATGAAAAAGTTACTTGGCACATAACTTGTGTGTGTATGTACTTTGATTCTTCCATGTCTAAAGATTTTGTGTAGCTCTAGAGAATTGAATTTTTTTTTTTAAAAAAGAAGCAAACAAACAAAAAAAACAACCTTTGGAAACAATTTCAAAATATCATATATTCCTGTCATAAGGGAAACATCTCCCTCAAGATAAGACTACATTATCTCACTCTGCAGATAGGAAACAGATAATAATGAAATGACTTTTCAGTCAAATGACTTCCACACAAATTTGGTGACACACCCTCCAGTAAAGCTCCAGGTGAAGGACTCTTTAAGGTTTAAGACTTTAAATCTAGACTGCAGAATCTAAATGATTTGACAGATTTGTGGATTAAAACCACTTGTGAATGCAAGGATCACAGCCTTGTTTTGCAAAAATAAAGGTTTAAAACTCACAGACTCACAGAATGGTTTGTGTTGGAAGGGACTTTTAAAGATCCTCCTGCTCCAGCTCCCTCTCCATGGGGCAACTTTCACTAGACCAGGGGTTATCTCCCTTGCTTTCAAGAAAGAGAATTGTTCCTGGGACTGTCCTGTGTTCCAGGGTATCTGAGGAAGAAGAAGGAGAGACCAAAAGGAGAGCAGGGGTGCCTGTGCAGCAGGGCTGCCTCACTTGGGATGCACCCAGCACAAAACCTATTTCTGTAGAGCAGTGAGCACAGAGCAGCTTGGAAAATCACACAGGAAACTTCTCCTGAGTATCTCCATCCACGGTGCTTCAGGAGGGTTAATCAGGTATTATGGGATGCACCCAAATAAGTCGATTTCACAGTTTTACAAAAATGGAGACAGTGATAAATGTAGTTTAAATAAGTGCATTAAATCAACTCTCTCAATGAGAAGACTGCACTGAATAATTTCAACACTGAGGTCTTGTCTGAGACAAAACTTGCATATCTCCATTTCTGCCTGCACCTGCAATGACTAAGGCTCCTGCACTTTGTTATTTCTGACATTTAAAATCATGTGCACTTCACTGCAAATTTGAATTACACTGTATATTAAAAATATTAAATAAATAAAATAACATGCATTTTGTGCTAATGACCACACTATAAATTCTCCTCAGGTGCAAAACAGTTTATATGTTCTGGTTTAACTCAGTTGTAAATTCTTTTCCTATAAATACCCAGTGGAGTCACATTTCCTGTAGGCATTTATAAAGTAAAAGGAATGTATGCCAGCTGAAATTGAGATGAATGATACTTATGACACTGTCTGTACACAATACATTATTTGCAATATAAAACTAATCCAACTAATGTTGCTATGAAAGGGATAATGTTCAACTAGAGTTCTGGAATCTCAGGAAGGGTAAGGCAAGCCTGCATACTCCTTTAAAGAGAAGCAAGTATGCCAAGATCATGCCAAGAGGTGCTGTTTGCCAGACCAGGCAGAGCTCCCTGTTGGAATAAGGGACCTGTAAGGATCAAACAGTGATTATAGGGCAAATTCTACCCTTCAATTCCCCTTTTGGACACACTGATGGCACAAGAGCCTCCCCTGGCACTGCTGATGTGCCCACCAAATCACACCTGGGTGTTGGCATTACAAATATTGAGCCTATTGATTTCAACATTAAGAGAGAATGAGGAAAAGCCTAAATTCTCAGACCAAAACTTTTTTTGATTCTTTATTTTTGGTGATTAAAACCCATTAAAAATAGGTTGCTAATTTACTCCTTGTTATGAGGTCACATACAAAATGAAATATTGAGGATTATCCAAAAGGAAGAATAGATCTCATTGATTTAAAATTTACAAGGGAAATACAGATTTTAAATCTTAAAGCAGAGTCTCAAAAATTAATCAATGCTGGTACAATTAGAAGCCTCCATTTCCTCTCAAAAACTGTATCAACTCTGTGCCACCTTGCAGCTGCCCTGAGAAGATAAAGGCACTGATATATGGGAAGCACGTGGGTGTTTTAACGAAGCACAGCACTGAAAAGGCCATGAAGAAATAAAAAAAAAAGTCTGAATTTACAAAGAGAATTAGAAGATCAGTAAATAAGTCATGGTGATGCACATTGAATAATGAGAATAAAAGGAAACACTGAATAGCTACTCATTTAGTGAGACACATTCATCCAGTGCCCTGAACGAGGCAGGAGCCCCACGGAGAAAGCAGTGTGTGCTCAGGTAATTAAAGTCTATATCATAATGCATGCACTCAAGGAAGCCAAATTAAACTTGCACAGAGCTATCAGTGAAACGCTTCCCAACTTTTACGCTTTTGACTTTGTAACCTTTGCGCTCTTTTAACGGCAATTTCTGTTTTGTCTCTTTTAACAGAGTCATTGGTACACATTAGCCATGGAAAACTTGTATTGCTCCTAATGATCTAACATTTCGTGTAGCTTAGCTGCAGCTTTCCAAACACTGTGGAAATGGGGCTGGGCTGTGCAGAAAATCAGCTGCAGGCTTGGTAAAAAAAAAGTTACCTCTTAAAACTGCAAAAAAATTCATTAAAACACTGGCTCACAAAACCCCACGTATGTGCATGCACAAAAACAAGATATTGAATGTTCCCAGCAAGTTCTTACCCAGCTTGATTTCCTGAAGAAGTATAATTTCTGTGGTTATGATGTGTGCTCATCTACCTCTCTGTTTGCCAGTCCTTGCCCTCCCAAACAATTCTGAATCTATTTGTAAATCCTAGAGCAGATGTAGAAAAAATTAAAGGTGCCAAAGATAACTAGTTTTTACAGATTTCATGAAAATTGATTACTAAGTAGAGGTAAGACTCTAAGTCAATGACCTGCATAAAATTCAGCCAAAATAAAGGCAAGCAGAGCGTGGCCATTATGCACTCTGTTTTACAGAATAAATAATGGGGAGCTACACTGGGATATGTGAACAGGAACATGAGAATAAATAAATTATAAAATTTTTCTTAGTGAGTGTTCTGTGCCCCTCACTGTTGTTGCACTTCTCCGTGGACTCATTCAAAATCTGAAAGAATCAGGTGGCCAGGCCTGGACTGGAGTCATCCCCCCTTCCCAGTCCTTTTTTTTCTTTGTTTGGGGTGAGATCAGGACTACAGTTCACAAACTGGAAAGTTTGGATGCAGAGCCTTAGGAGTAGATTTCATCTTCTCATGGCATTTCACCACTTCCAGTCTTTGCCATTTATTTTCTATGTGTTGTCAAAAACATTTCCAACTTTTTTCCTGTCATTTCCTTCTTCACTTATTACCTTTTTTTGTTACCTCTCCACAGACACAAGACAGCTTTTCATATTTAGAGCCCCAGGGATAATATAAGCTGATTCACATCTTCAAGTCTCATCTTACCTCTCTTTCTTAAATTTAAAACAGCTTCCCACAGAAAAGCATGTTCTAATATCGTGTACAAAGGAAGTCTGCAGTTTAGAAACTGCTTGGTGCTGTGCTGAGCATACAGCCAGAAGTTATGATAATAAAGTGACACATCTAAGTGAGCATGTTTCTAGATATCCCATTGAAGGATATCCATCCTTCATCTCCTTCCATAACTTTATTTCCAGATTGTAGCTACTGCTCACTTGGGTGGAACTTGGTCAAATCTTTCCAGGATAAAATGTACAGAATGAGCACCACATGCCAAAAGCCAAACTTTAGTCCGAACAAACAAAAAACCAAACCAAACCAAAACATCTAAACCAAATCAAAAAGAACAACTCAGAAACTCTTCAGGAACCTGATAGCCATAACTTGACACAAAATAATTTTTCAATGATATCTCTGTGAGTCACAGAGTAGAATCCCACTAGTTGATTTTCTGCCAAAATTGTTACAATTTTTTAATGGGAAACTCTTTGTTAGTTCTGAAAGAAATTTTATAAGCACAGCTGAACTCAGCTCCAATTCTTTGCTTTGAGCAGAGAAGATTAAAATAACATTTTTCTGTTCTTTGTAGAACAAGAAGCAGCTTTTAGTGGTGTAGCTGACAGGAGATATGACAAGATCTTGAAATAATCCTTTCTGCTACTAGTTGAATTTAAAGTCCCTGATGTCAGGTAAGACATTAATGAGTTCTGAATCTCACCTCAGATGTGCAAAAGGATTTGATTAAAAAATAGTATTATATGCTGGCAAAAAAAGAAATTAACATTTGGACATGTTTTCTGTGACAGCATGTGCCCAATCCAAAAAAGTTAAAAATAGAAAAAAAAAAAAGAGCATTGATTCAGAATCAGTAAATTTAAATATCAGTAAGGTACATGGGAACCAAAATTAAAATGAATATGCAAATAGGGAAAATACATTATATAAAATGGATAGTTATTATATAAATTTAAATTAAGACATTATTTATATAAAATGTGAATAGAAACTTCCATTAAGGTAATTGAAATCAAAACCTCAGTCCTCTGCACAATAGAAATAGTGACCAAATACTATGCATCAAAACTTGCTCTATTTTAATTTAGCTTATGTGTCATGTACAATGAGAAAGGGTTATCTACAAATGGAAAAGAAAAATAAGACAAGAACAAGAAATACAATGACAAGAATAAAAAATAACAAAACAAAGTAAATTGAAGCTAAGCTAAAAGAGAGATGAGTGATGAATAATAAATGCTGGTCTCATTATATATCAAAAAAGGACAAATAACAGCAGATTCTAGTTGAGTGAAATGATTAATAACAAACTCAAGTCACAGATACTCTGACTGAATATAAATAGTTCAAATTATCTGGCAATGAGATGTTACAAATACACAAATGTGTGCCCTGGTGGTAGAGATAAACTAGAGACAAATGCTCCATTCTCAGTAACACATCGCTGCTGCTTGTCCCCATTAATTCCCTGTCATTGTTCTTACTCCCTTACTAGGGGCATGATTAGCAGGAATAAGAGACTCCAGGCTTACAGGGGGTTCAGACAGAATTATCAGGCATTATGGTAACAAAGGAAAAAGCTCTCTGCAGCTCATCCCATTTGATCTCATAATTAGGGACTCTGATGCTCTGGGTCTGAGAGGTTTCCATAGGGTTCAGATGACAAACATCCCCAAAGGAGCTTTGGGCATTCCCCAGAGCCATCCATCTCCATGGTCAGCTGAGACATTCCTCACCATCTCCAGCACAGTAAGGAGGGGAATAAAGACACCCACAATAAAGGATCCTACCTCTGAGGAGCTCAGACAATTTTTAATTTTTTTTCCCTTACATTTCTATTGATAATTCCCACTGTTGCACAAAGGTTAATAAATTCTTGCAACAATAAGGACAATATGTTCTGATATCAAAAACAGTGGGCAGTCCTGTCCCACAGTGAAATAGCTTACTGTTAGGGACAAAGAGAGACTGATGGAATAGAGATCTGTAAGAACAAACAAGCAAAATGCACAAAAATATGTGTATCAGCTAATACTGATAGAAGAGAGAGAGGAAAAATAAAAGCTTGAGTGTTCAGGTCCCATTTGGAAGTTGCAGTAATATTTTTCCATCCACTAGTCCTAATAAACTTGAGAAACCATTACCCAATACAACAGAAATCTTCATTGATTAATAAATCTTTATAACACAGTATCACAGAAAATGCTTAAGTCTATCTCATCTATTCCAGACCACCAGTGAGTTAAGGTACAATTGTGTCACACCTTGTATATGGTGCATAAATAGCTCTTAAAGACCTCCAACACTGGGCTCTCCAGAACCTTCCTACACTACAGTGCTTCAGTATTCTTATCACTGGAGTTTTCCCCCATGTTTAAGAAACTTTCAAACATAAATTTGGGTCTGTTGCTGCTGCAGATGGGTCATTTCCTTCCTTTTTCTGATCACCTTGTAAGCTCTTGGAGGATATTATCACATCCTCTGACATTTTCTCATCATTAAGCTCACCAGCCACAATTTATGTTCATATGATGCATTTTGAGGACATGGTTTTTTAACATGCCAGACTTTTTCTTTTTGGTTCCCTAGACTACAACTAGTACACTTTTTATTGGGTGTGAAGTGCTAAAAATAGATACAGAAGGTTCAATAGACTTTTCCAAAACTTAATTTTTACCTTTACAACTGGGTCTCCTACAGATGACCACATGTACATAAGTGCATATGTATTTGTGTAGATAAAGAGAATATCCTAGACAAGAATAAAACCTGGAAAACTAAGGATTAACTTGCACCTTTCGAGGGTCTATGCCAATTTAGCCTATGTTCTTTCTACATTTGAGAAACACAAAACACTTTAAAGGTCATAATTATGATGTGCACCATCATGAATTATTATATACACCATAGATACAGATGTTTATTCTCTATCAACCAGATGAGGAGAGCAATAACTTATCAGACTAGAAAGGCTAATTTCTATTTTGAGGCAGGCTAGCTCTCAGTTCAATAACCTCCTCATTTACATAAGTGCAGTAGCTGTCAGTTCATTAGCAGGCTGTTAATAACACAGAGGTGGGGAGAAGGGTTGCAAAACCTCAGTGAAACATAAGAGACTTAAGCTTCTGGTTGCAAATTTATGTTAAACTTGACAACACTCAAAGCCACAGGTCAAAAATTATCCTGATGAGGAGTCAGAGTTCACCTACCTTACACTTAGAGTAGTCTCACATGAATTAGCTCAACCAAATCAAAGCAGATTTATAATTAATGTTTACAGAATATGCTTCTAAAGCAGAATAAAATCCCTCAGGATTGCCCACTTTAACACTGCATATCCCACCCTGTGTCTCTTTGGGGGCATCTGAACTGACATTGGTGATTCAAAGAGCATTAATTCCCTTTGGCCACCAGGTGTTATAATAAACCCCAAACCCACAGTTCAGGCATTGCCACCCAGCTTGCCTTAAGTGCTGAGGAGGAGCCACAGGGCAGTTAGAAGTTGTTGTAGTAGTCAGATGATGGGCCTGAAAAATCTTAAGCTAAAATTGCACAGGGGATGTGAACCTCAGGGTGTCTCCTGTCTCAGCTCGTTGCAATTCACTGTTTCAAAGGTCAGTGCTACTGGCAGAGCCCAGCATTTGTCAAAATTGCACCTACATGTATAAGAATATTCTTGAGTGGTTTTCAGACAGGATTTTTATGGGCTTAGGAAAATAAAACAGATATTCAGGGTTGTTTTTTTTTTTTCAAAATGGAGGACCCTTAAAAATTGAGAGCGCACTACTTTGGCTTAAATACAAGAACCCAGAACCTCCTAATCAGTCAGGGGTTGCCAGTGAGCAAATTTTCAACATGTTTTTTTCTAATGATATTTCCCAAAATTCTCTAGAGCCGAGTGTGCTGTGTCAGGATGATACAAACCATGTGGAAGAGAATATCTGTTGTATTACTTATTACTCAATATGACCCCAAGAACAGTAAAAGGAAGTCCAAGCTTGAGGTCTCTTATCATCTGAAGGGTGTGAACTTTGATGTACTTTATTTGAAATCCAACTGCTGTTGTCATCTAAAAATCTATAAATGCTAATTTCTTTTGTGATCATTTCAATATTGTGTATAACAATGATAATTACATTAGGCACATTTTCCTTTTCTGGGGAAAAACTAAGGTCTACAAGGTCCTTATATTATTACTCTCAAGGCAGTGTCTGAGCAGTCAGTTCCAGTAACAAATGTGTTAGAAATTGAAGCTTTTTATTGTGGACAGATTTGGCAGAATTCAATCCTGCAATTTGTCTTTGTCAGGTGTCCACTTGAGTACAAAAGCATCCAGTCAAACCAGAACAAGAAGGTCAGAGGAAGAAAAATAAGATCTCTTCCTCAAAAAGGCTCAAATATGACTGCCCTCCTTTTAGGCAGTCAACTCCAGGCTACCACAGAATCAGCTGGCAATTAGTAAGAGCTGAATAAATGGAACTGACAGCACATGATGTCCCTTACTCCCACCCCAGAATTCCTCTCTAATGCTTACCATTCTCTGCTTTGGGACAGAGATCCCTAAAACTCTTTTTCTTTTTTCTTCACCCCAAACAAAATATATTTTGAAAGGCAGAAACCTCTTATGAGATTAATTCCTTTCCCTTGCTCATCCATTCCCAGTCCTTGTCATACCAGTATCTCTCAGCTGCATTAGTAATATTATATTTGGAGATAGATCTAGTAATGGCTTCAGTAAATCAGAGTAGAAGGCTTTGGCTGAGAAACCTTCAGCTGTACATTTAAATAACTCATATTTCATTCAGGTCCTACAGACTTGACCTGTCCCTTTGCTGGATGTTTTCTCAAACAATCAGTGTCCTATCATACCACACCAAGTAATCCTCAGCATCCAATAATAGAGACTGGCATAGAAAGGGGTGTGCTGGCTGCATTAAGAACAAGACATATTTGCCAAAATCATTTGCCTAGATTCTTGCCTAAACATCATGCCAGGCTGACTTTGAAACAGAGGAAAAAAAAAGTAAAACTAGACTTAATTTTCCCTCTATGCCAGAAGAGAAGGCTCACATTAAAGCTTTGGGAGAAACATGAACAGACACAGTCTGTTTTAAGGCTCACACCTTCAGTTAAAGGGAACTTGGACACTGGCACTAATGTACACTCTCAGAATCTTATTTTACACTTCATTCCTGGATGAGAAAACACAAACCAAATCCCCTCACTCTTAGATGTGAATGCTTCCTGAACAAAGCACACGTGTCCTGCCCCGCTCAGGAGCTGTGATGCTGAAAGCAGCAGCCAGAGCTGAGCTGCTCTGCCCCAAGAGCTCACTGAAGTACTCCTCCCTCCCTCTCTGCCCTTTTTAAACTATTTTGCCACCAGAGCCAGCATTCTTGTTTGACATTTGTTACTTTGCAGGAGTCATTTAACAAAGTGAAACATCACAGTGTGCTATTACCTTACATCCTTAAATTGTAGGTTTTAAGGGATTTTATTCTGTTTCTGACCACACTAGTTTTGGGGAAACATAGAAAAGATCAAAAAGGGTCACTAAAATTGGCCACTTTGCAACGTAATGTGTCATTCCATCTAAAATGTTCCAAACACCAGACTGATATTTACTGCTCTTCATCAAACTGTCACAGCCCAAGAAGTGATTCTCCAGTATAGGAGCCAATTAGAAATAGCACATGATGGGAAGTGTCTTTTGGTGCCTTTTAATTTCCTAAAGTGTTAGAACAAACCTGAGAATTTCCAGAGAGGGAACATATCAGCATGATACTTGAAGTTTCATTACTTTTTTCATCATTCTAGAAAGAACTGTTTGGCTGCAACTGTTCTGACTGCCAGCACAAAATTACCCAGTACTAAGGTTAAGTTTGGTTCTTTTGAACAGTCTTGCAATACTGAAATAGGAGACATTGCAAGATTTCAAGAATGTAATAATCTGTGTGATTTATGAGCACATGCAATAAAAATAGGGCAAAAAAGATAACTACAATGGCAATTTAATGATCCAAATGAAAATAAAATTAATTTTAACCAGTGGGAAGCTTCCACACTCAGAAGAAAACATGAGCAGAGTAGAATCTATAGAAATCCAGCTGGATCTGGTATGGGAACAAATCTTGGCAGCAGGAATAACATCCAGCAAGTCAGATATCTCTGATACGAAAGGATTTGGAAAGAAGCAGACAGACCAGGATAAGGACAACATTAAATGCACATTTTTGGAGCCTGGATCAGATAAGGCTCAGACTAACAGAAAGCAGCTGGCAAAGAACATAAGAAATAATCAGTGGTGTTGCAGGAGTAGAGCAGATTTCTGCTTAAAGGTTTATTTGCTTGGCAGCAGTGAGCAGTAGCTGGTCATATTAATAAATGTATATCAAAAAATTACAGAAGATTAATTCTGGTGTGATTTTTCTAAAGCAGATTATTCAAATTTTAAACCTTCCACAATTAGGACTGATATCCAAATATTGAGTTGTATTTTCAGATGTGTAAGATGAGTAATATAGAATCATAGAATTATTAGATTGAAAAAGACCTCCAAGACTATCAAATCCAGACTTTGACCACAATCACAGGCAACACGTGTTCACAATATGTAATTATTCAAGCCTGAAATGCTGTCCCTGCTTAAGAGAGAACTCACAAATTTGAGATCTCAAGGCTGGACACCAATACAAGATTTTGAAGTGGAAGCAGTTTCACTCTCAGCATGGGCTAAAAGACACCTTCCCCATCGTAAATGGGAGAAGCACATTCACATTTCTAGCAGATGTTTTTATGATCAATTGAAGAAAGAGAAGTTTCCTGCCATGATTCTTAAGAATGCTGCCTGAAAAGAAAGGTATTTTGCGTGTGTTTAAGGTGATTATACTTATTTTTGGAGTGTCTCTTTCAAACACTTGACAGTATTCTTGGCATTGAGGCAGAATTTAAAGTGGTGGCTCAAAAGCTTTACCTACATCCATTGTTTAACATTGCATCAACTTGACAGAGAGTTTCTTTTGTAAGGGAAAGCAATTTCCTCAATGCAGCCTGAGCACAATGGACACCAGTGGGGCTGGCACTGACATCTGCTGGCACTGCCCAGTGAGAAAGCAGATCCAGAATACAAGATTTAACAAAAAAACACCCTAACTTTTAAATGCTGTTTTACAAATTCTTACCTCTCCCTTCTCTTAACATGGGGTTTCTTTTGGTGAACAGAGATTTACATTTATTTATCTACAGGAGAAACAAAATCACCTATGCCCACAGAATAATGACCCTTTGAATCTGGCTCTGGAAAACTGTTTTTAAAACTCAGAACAGTGCAAGAAACACAAAGCACTACATCTTCTTTATCTTGTTGGTAATGGTTTGGCTTTCTAAACATTGCACGCATTATTTTTTAAACTTATCAAATCAGTTATTAAAACTTAGAGTTATCAAATCTCTTTTGTTTTCATGCTGTGCCTATGCACATGAGTATGGCACATGCAGTCTGAAAAGGACACAGAATCACAGAATGGTTTGGGCTGGAAGGGACTAAAGCTCATCTCGTTCCAAGCCCCTGCCATGGGCAGGAACACCTTGCACTAGACCAGGTTGGGCAAAACTCCATCCAACCTGGCTTTGAACATGTCCAGGGATGGAAAAAGGGTGTGCAAAGGGATTCTGGGAAGCAGGACATCTGTACAGCTGCCTCGTGGATGGGCCTGTGAGCAGGAGAGTGCACCTTCTGTTATAAAAGTAAAACCAGCCCACGAGTCCTCGTGCTCTGGTTCCATCATCCTTGGCACTGGGGTATGTCAGGACTAAATCTGCTGAAGCTTTGAGGGAGATCCAAACACAATCAATGAACACCAGGCTTTGGCATAAATATTGAACAACAGCAGCACAGATAAATGCTGAGAGAGTAGGCTAAGAGCTCTTGTAAGATTACAAGGATAATTCTTCATTGCCTCAGAAGCTCAGTTCATTAGTACCTGGAAACCTTTAAAAGACACTTCAGGACAGAGCTGATGTGTGTACAATTTCTGGCCTGTATCACCTAGCAAAAATGTATATAAAAATTATCTTTAGATTGTATCTACTGAGAGAGCCTGGAAAGAGGGAAAAGACATTTTAAAGCTCTGAAGCATTATCAAATTGGATTTAAGTTAGATAATCAGACTTTAAAGGCAAACAGTTTTAAATTTAATTATAAAGCACTCAGCAACACCATCAAATGCAGAATTAGGTTCTGTTAAAATATCTTGTTAAGTTTGAAAAAGAAAACAAAAAAATCTCAGTTTCTCATCAGGGCAAAGGAGACAGAGCCATGCCTGGGGAGAAGCCCTGCCTCAGACTGGCACTACTGACCAACCCACTTGTGCCATTTCCAGTAATTAAGTAGCACATCTGTCCTTCAAATGGGGCACAGTAATAACAGTAAATCAGGAACAGAGAGGCATGACTTTGTTAGAGGTGTCAGTCTGCAGAAAGGCTCATTATAGCACAGAATTCTTTTACCTTTAAAGGAGAGAGCAATTAGGGCCATTGCAGGGTGCTGCAGGCAGAGGAGCAGGTACATCCAGAGCATCCCTCCAGGAACTGGTTTCCCAAACTTGGCTGCATAATTCATTATATGTCAAATTACAGTGGGACAGCAATGCCAACTCCCTGTGCCAGTGAGGAACTGCAGGCACAGAAGGGGCAGTGCTCCTTGGAATGAAATACCCTCAACAGGAATTCTGGATAATAAATTGAAGCAGATACACCCATTATTATTTACATCACGTTACTCCTGCAGGAACCAGCCAAGATTCACTGTCTTCACTCAGCACAAGCACCTCTCACACTACAGACCTTGGCAATTTAAACAGGTCAAGAGAACTGTAAGAACATTTCAGCAAGAAATAATTTACTCCTTTGAAAACTCTTTAAACATCCCTGGAAATTTTAATGAATTCAAGTCAGATCTGTCAGAGTCTGAATCAGATAAATATTTCAAACATTTTAGAAGGATATATTGCATTTTCAGAACCTGTTTCAATACATGGCTTGAAAAAAGGCTATTTCAGTTTGAAATTTGTTTTAATTGTAATAATGGGCTTTAATATTTCCTTAGTAGCAATAACTTATCTTTTTCTGATTAAATAGTTCAGGTCAGCTGAAAGGAATCTAGGTATTCCAGCTGCAGAGATTTGGGGTTTTTAATGTGGGAAAAAATTATTTTTAGAAATAGATTTAATTCTGTTTTAGGGAAATAAGCATCAGAAAACAGAACTGCCTCCCCTCTGACTATTAAACTGTATATGCCACTGAATAAAATTAAAAAAAAAAAAAAAGGTTTTTAAATATTAATTTTCTTGCACGAAGGCTGCCCACAAACTTTCATCCTGCCTGCATTTTTATATGAAAATACCTTGAAGTCCAGGAGCATTGGTATTTATCTATCAATTACCAGAGAGCTTGGAGGTAAAGCCAGATTCTCTGGAAAGACAAGCAGACACAATCTCTGGAGTTTCTTCTTTGATGAACAGTGAAAAACTCCTTTCAAGATGAGATTTTGTTCCATTTTCCTTCTCCTACACTTTCTCTAATAACTTTGGAAAAATCAGTGTGAGCCAAAAAAACCCCACATAAGCAGATATAGCTAATTTTAGGCACTTAGTTACACTGAGTAATTGCTGAAACTCTGAGGTTGTTTGAATTTCCTAAGAAAGAAAGCATTGGGAAATAATGGCTATTAAAGAAAAGTTGGGTACAGCAGATAAGTGATCCTGCATCTTGAGTTTAGCCTGGAAAAGGTTCTGAAATCTTGACAGACTAGGTTCCCTCCTTCAGGATACATAAAATGACAATACTGAGTGTAAGAGATTGTGAAGTAAACCTTAGAAATCAGACAGAATCTGCACTTCCCTCCTTAATTTATGATTAAAGAATACTTAGCTTTTCAAAAACAATAAAATGGGGAAGGTAAAAATTTAAATAAGAGAAAGTTAATTGGAAAGTATAACGGGAAACAAAATGTGAAAACTTTTGGGTTGTGTGTGGAGCTAAGATTTAACTAAGGAATAGATGAATTTTACCCTTCTTTCCATCCCCTAAATAACTTGGAATTGGCAAATCCCATTGCACATCACACCAGGAACAAGGGGGCCAAGGGAGCCATTTCTGTCATGGAACAGACAAGGATGTCTGAGATTACAGCTAAAGCTGCTGAAAAGGAACTCACTGTTTCCTCACAACCAATATGATTTTTTAAAACAGGTTAAGAACCAAGAGGCAGACGAGATTTCCTGGTAAACATTCAGGCATCTCAATGTCCAGATTAAATGAAATTCACTTTGCTCAACACATTTCCTCAGTCTGGATCTGTCACACACTAAAAGGAATACACTACATCCAGTATACCCATTATGGAGGAGATGAAGGACTTTTCCCTGATTCTGGCAATAAAACACTGTCAGACAGGGCAGCACTGGGGCTGGTGGATACATGACACAGCAAGAAAGGCCCAGATGCATTTCTAAAAGTTCTTGCAGAGTACCAATTACCCCTCACACCACAGGACTAACAGCAAGGATCTGAGACTGGAAGAGATCATTCCAGCATTCAGACTTCACCATCCTTTTCTGGGATCAATTGACCTTCAGGCTCATAACTTAGTATCCACTCAAACAGACTAAAGTACAATATCCATCTCACTGTAAATCCAGCTGTGACATGTGTAATTTCTTTTTTATTACAACACACTGTCATAGTCATCCTTATCATCAAGAAAAGTGATGTACAGCTTATTGTAGGGCTAAAAAAATCCAGAGATTACTTTACAGAAATATCAGAGCATGAAAGAGATTTAAGATTGCTTTGCTTAAGCTTTAAGAATGGCAGACAACAATAACAATAAAAGAGGGGGAAAACCCTTCCTCTTACAGTATTTTCTCAAGGGACACTTGAAATACTGGAACTCTGCTATTATACTTATCTGAGACAGACCAAATACTGATGTGTAAAAATCACTGTACTTCTGAGGTCAAAAGGCCCCTGCAGGATGACACCAGCTGTATGGAGATCCCACTGTAGCTAATATTACCCATTCCACCAGGGATAAATATGGAATTCACTCAAGTACACACTGATTGCTGTAGATAGTTGAGGTTTGTATAAGTGCTGAGCAGCAGTACAGCATCACCTAGTCCACATCTGCCATGAATACTGAAGCTGAAAACTGAAACAACTCAGAGAAAGGGGCAAAGAGAGGAATAGCTGCAGACTCTCTAAAAAAAGCTGTGTTTTACTACAAATGCACCTCCAGGAGAGAATTAAAAGAGTGAAGTCCTTTGACCAGTCTACATAGGGAGTTTAGGCAATTCAGTGTTTCTTCCTGGAGTTCTGAAAAATTCAGTTAGGCAGGTCTTGGGTCAAGTCCCTGGAGAATTGTGGTGTCTTGTTAGTTCCATTTGTTATAACACTAGGAAGAAGTCCATTGTAGCTTTTTGCAGAGAAACTCCTAACAAGTCAATTTTGGAAGTATAATTTTTGGCATAACACGAATTTTTGAAGGTCAAGCTGTATGGATACCGTAGAAATGTTCAGAGTTGAGAATTTTTTTTTTTTCCAAACTTTTACAGACTTTTTCAAGAGGAAGAAGCAGTTTCTGAAATTCATCAGACCCTCTGGCTACAAACTTCTGCTGATCACCTTTAAAGTTTGGAAATTAGCAACAGTTTTGCTGAATTTAAGAGCAGTAGATTTGTTTCTACTCATTCTTTCTAGATATGTCAAAAACAAAACAAAAAAAACTCCAACCAAACAAAACAACCCACAGTTTTTAGTCAACTGAATTTGTGAATCCCAATGAGCTAGTATGAGCTAGTAGATGGCAGGAAAGGAATGGAAGAAGAAGCAGTGTTCCTTAAATACAGCTCTAACAACAAATGAGATCAGACTCTTTCTGCTCATCAGCAGAGAGCCAGATGCTGAACAGAGTAAAATCCATCACATCCTGCTGAATAAAACCTTCACTGAAAGGGTGGAGGAAAGATTAGAAGAGTTTCTATTATGGAGTTTATGCTGTGATAATTCTTCATTCTTCAGATTGAAGAGCACAATCCTGGCTGCTTCATTTGCATGATCAGACATCCAGGCTTAAACCCAATAATAAAATAATCTGCTTCAATGGGATTATTTGCACAAGTGAGGGGTTGCAGAACAAGAGCTTAAGCAGCCCACCCATGTGGTGTTCACTGGGAATTTCCTTCAGGGAAATCTTCAGAGAGAGGCTTTTTGTGAGTGCTGTGCAATTTCATCTAAGAGGATGGGTCAGGCACTCAGCTGCTGCAATTCAAAGCAGTATTGTTGGTATTAGCTATTCTCTAAGGTCTTCCCTGTAAAGATCTGACCTGTAGAACCAGCTGTATATTAACATTATCTTTTTATGCTTCCACAACAGATAGGTTTAATAAGTGGCCATCTCTTTTTAGAATGTTTTTGCCACGAGACAAAACAGAAATACTGTCTGCAATAATACCAAGGTCAAAATGTACTGCTAAGAAACAGAAGAGCATTTCACCAGAGAATGGAATGGATGTTAAATATTTTAAGAATCTGGTGCTTAAATAAAAAGTAGCCTCCTGTGCATTAAAAATACATTTATTGATCCTATCCAGGATTCAACAGAAATACTTCCAGCAGAAGAAAACTTAAAAGGACTTTTTAGCTGCCAAAATGAGAATGTTTATAGGACTGTCTTTGGTAAATGTAGCAGAAATCATAAGACATGCTTAATAAAAGAGTTTGAATCCCTCTCCTCCCTTCAATAATTAATCTAAATTACAGTTTAAGCATTGGCAGTGCAAGGAGAGCATTTAAAGAGTGAGATAAGAAGAAAAAAGGTGCACCACTTCAGACATCCTAGTTAATATATGCAGATAGATCTGTTAAACAAATAAATTAAAAAGGACCCCCACTGTCAGCACTTGACAGAAATAGAAATCATGTTCTTTACTCTCAGTGTACCCTTATCTTTCTCCTCTTTCCCTTAGTGAATGTGAATCAGAGACTGATACTGACAAAACAACTTCTGAAAAACTTTGAAATCCCAAAGGAAAAGAACCTGGGTTTATTTCTGTTAATGTGGAGTCTGGAATAGATACATAGTCTGGAATAAATTCACCCCCAAACTATCCTCATACCCCCCAAACAAACCCCATAACATAGAGCATTGACCTTCCTCAGCACATCACATTTGCTCCATTTATTTGATGTCTTTTTATATTTGCAGTTCTGGTTTGTAACTTCCACAAGAGACAAAGAGACAGCTTGGTTTTGGGAGGAATGAAGAACTCTGCTCTTTGTACTATTGAAAAAATAACTGCAATGATTTATTCAGTACCAGACTTAGAATCTGCACTGAAAATGTGAGTCCTTCATAAACATTTTACCTGTTCCTATCAGTACCTGTTCAGATTGTCAGACTTCAGAGAAACCTTTCAAGGTTTTTATCATCAAGGTCTCATCTGACTTTGGAGCATATTTGCTCTGAAATTATTGATGGTACTTAAAGGACACAGAGTAACATCAACCTATGATGTGCTAAACTCTGAAAAATATCATTCTGAGAGATGCCACAGGAATTTTCAACATAAAGTAGAGCTTTGTAATAGGATTCCTTCTCTCCATAAAGTAAGGAAATTTGACATGTAACTGGAAACCAGGCTGGGCTCCTGATTTTCTGAAACCATTACTTTAATCTGCCAAGCATTATTCCCTCACGAATGGGAATAAGGCTCTTTGAAGCCTGATGCCTGGATTGATATGCTTGGGTCAATAACTCTGGGTAGGGGATGCTGCTGCACAGGCCAAGAGCCATCAGATCATTGTGCACATGCACTTGTAGCAATATCTGCCCTCAACTCTGTGTTCTGGAGCACTGAAAATCCTGGGAAGAATGGGCCAGCTGAGCAGCACCAGGCTCAGCTGCCAGCACTGGCTGTTATTAGCTAATTAGCAACATGGTTCAAACTGCTCCTTCCAAAATTTTTTCCTCATGTGAATACTACAAATCCAAATGTTGTGAAATATTAAACTGGGAAATTACAGTCAAATTTCTATTCTTTAATATTATATTCCATACAATCAAGAACTAATGTGCCATATGAGATCAAATTTGTTTTTTTAAGATTCAGCACCAATTGATTTCTTCCACAGATGGAGTTTGTGAGTATATCACAGAAACACACAAACGCTTTTTGAAAATAAACATAAAAAGAGACAAAAAATATGACAAATATATTTCAGCTAATTAAATTCAAAAAAGAACCACACAGTATTTCTAACCCTCCTCATCCTTTATAGTTTCTAACTTCTCTATGTATAAAAGTGATGTAGAAACCACATAATAATTGCTGAAGTGACTCATTAAAATGCAGAACTATGTGAAAGGAAAGCATGGAAAATATTTCTGACATCTAAAGGCATGGTAAAGTTTTCTAAAGAAATAAGTTTGCAGATCAATCCCGGAGCTAAAAGACTGGCATAAATTAACATGCTTGTGTCAAGGATTTGAAACAAATGAACCTATCTTTTAGCAACCGAAGGTAAAAATATGGAACAGTTGCTTTTGCTTTCAGCAGGACAAGTGCTTTGCATAAAATGAAATATTCATAAAACACCTTGGTGACAAAAATAGGTAATTTATTACTGCAATCATAAACCCCAAGGCCCAGGAGTTGTATCCATGTCATGGGGAGGGTAAGGTGCATTCTGCTGCTGTCCCCAGGACATCCTGACATGTCCTGCAAAACCCTTCAGCCCTTCAGTCAGCAGACAGAAAAATAAAGTGCAAGAAACAGAGGAAAACCTTTTAATTACTTATCTTGTTTCTCAAAAGCTCTCTCAAAATGTCTCTTTCTAGGTTCTGGATATGCTTGCTTGACCACTGGTCAAGTGGATTTAACATTCACCTAAATATGGGAATTGCTCTGGTTAAAGCCCCCTGTGAGTCCCCTAGGAAAGAAGTGAATTGGCTGAGGAAGACGCCAGAGGAAACACAAGTTGATTTCCCATTTCCCAGCACAGGGAAATATCCAGTGCTCAGGAGCAGGAATTTGCAGAAAGAGGAAGATTTGGCTATTTTAATTGATTGGCAGCTTTAGGAAGGTTGCAAATGTGAGAACTCATCTGGAACCATTCATACATTTCCTTGCTGTCAAAACTGGGATTAAGGTCAGGTCTTAGAGGAGTGAGGGGAGAGTGTAGGGTAGGCAGGGCATTAATCCACTGCCAGCAAAACCTCAAGACAAAGTTTGAAATAGAGTTTCATTTATGGGTCTTACGTTATTTTCTTTCCTCTTAAACAAAAGGCAATGCACTAGAGGGGTGTTTGTGGTATAATATGCATGTGTGAGCAGAAATAATGGCTTCACATACTTAAGCTGAAAAGAAGAAAACAATTTTCTTGTTTCACTTGTCTGAAAGAGCAAGGGAGAGAGGGAGGAACATGGCACTCATTAAATAAAGTAAAATAAAGTATTTAACATGTTTCATATTAATTGAATTGTCATACTTAAAATCTTCAGCTCAAGTGCAAAAGATACTAATCTGTTTTTAATTTACCAGGTTTATGAATTTTGCAACATAGCTTGGAAAGGCAGGAAGAAGTAAAGGGTGGGTAAAATCACAGTGTTCCCGGATCAAATTATTAAGACTAATTGTAACAACATAGAAAACTACAAATGCAAAATTAAAATATAATTATAGAAAACTAATAACAACTACAAGGCCTGTGGAAAATATGTGGGAAACGACTGAGGCTTTCTAAACCAGTAACACCAGAATGTTTCCTTTGCTTCATAGGCTCAGGGTTTAGACCTAATGGCTTTTCAAACGTTTTCCTAACACATTTCCTTTACCTGGTAAATGATAGAAATGAGGTTCATTAAGATTTCAAGGAAAAGCTCCAAGCACTTATAAGTGCATGCAAAACCTTCAAACACTCCTGGGAGGTGTTGCACCTTCATGCTGATGGCTCACTGTCCTATAAGCTGAAATAAACCTCTGGGAAAGAAGAAATAACATCCCAAGTCTCCAAAATCCAAGATCACCACCAGGGTCCTGTTACTGAGAGGAATGAGAATTTTGGTTCCTCTGGAATGTTTCAGAATTCACATGACTGCTGGGAGGGCAGGATGAATTTTATAACTGTCTTTTCTTAAAAGACTGGTTTCTGCTGAAAACATTTACTCTGAGTTTAAAGCTATGAAATGCCAAATATTTTACTGATTCATATTTAGATAATACAAAGATACTGTCTGTGATTTGATCTATGAGATAACATATTTTTGCTTTTTGTAACAGCAATTATTTCTTGTCCATAGATCAGTTTTTCTGACCAAAAGTTCCCTGGTATGAAAAGGGACTAATGAAATTATTTTTAAAAGTTCATTTTCTATAGGCAATGAGAACGAAAGAGATTTTTAAGTCTTGTTAAAAGGATCTGTAACAATCTGGTTATTGTTTTTTGTTTTACTTTGTTACAACAATTGTCACTCTCACTGAGAATTTCAGAGCATTAAAGGTACTTAAATATCAGGGGAAATGAGTCTTTAAATCAACTCATTATTCAACAAATAAACACTAAGCTCTTCAGTTTTCAGTCCCATACTCTTTCCAGTGTCACATTTGATATTACTATCAGTAACTTGAGTTCACATATCTTTTATTACTGTAAAGTAGCATAAAGTTTATTTCATCTAAATATTAATTTGACAAACACTTGTTAATGCTACTGAATAAATCTCTATGACTTTCAAACCTTTCCTTTGAGTAACTGTAAGCTCAAAAAGATTTAAAATTCAGTCTCCTCTTTATTGTGCGCAAACAGACAAAACCAGAAGGCTGAATAAACACAGGAAATCTAACTTCAAAAATAAAATTACTAAAGGTATCCATTTTATGCTTAAAAATTCCTGTGAAAATTATCTTCTTCAATTAAAAAGTAAAAAAAATTTATTAATATGCTGTGTAATTTGTCAACCATTGACAACAGTGATAGAAGAGATCAAGTACTCTACAGACAGGGCCTCCTCCATAAGGGCACAGTGACAGAAATGAGGAGTCAAGGAAAATTAATGCCTTTAAAAATGTGTTACACCATTTTTTGCTGGCCTCAGTAATTTAGTGCATTGGAACAACAGACACATGGCTTAGATTCTTGTGCTGGCTTCAGTGAGGCTCCCAGGAGGCAAATGAAATGGAGGTGTTTCCTGGCACCTCTGCAGGGCATGCCCAAAAGGGGAACCCATAACGTTGAAGACTGTGCCAAAAGGCTGCTGGACTTCAAAGTGATGGAGGTTTCAGGGCAGCTTTGAAGCTTTACAAAGGTTATGGAGAAAACAATTGTCTTTCATAAGCCAGTGTGAGGACTTACTACTATAGAACTTGCTTTTTATCATTCACAACAAAAAATCCACCCCATTTCTCTATATTTCAGAGTCTGATCAGTGTTGGCACCATTAAAATCACCACATTATGCAAGGACAGTGAACTTGTCCTCACCTACCCCAGCATGAAATGCCCTCCTCCTCCACAGTCTGCTCTGCCTCACACACTGCTAAGATACATCTAATTACAGTAATAAAAGCCTCCACCTGTTTCCTCTGCTTATCTGGGTGGAAAAAGAAACACAGACATGGACTGAACTTAAGTGAATTAAAATTAACCTAATAGTCACAGTGATTTAAGCAATGGCAGGTGGTCTGGCTGCCTCTTTCTACACTTTCCTACTGGAAGTGGGCAAATAGCCTGCCAGGCTTGTGTTCTGTTTCTAACAAGTATTTTTAAAGCTGTTTACTCACTCAGGGAAAGGAAAATTAAGGTCACTGCTAATAGAAATGGGAAAGGGGTTTCCAAAGCACTCAGCACAGAAGTGAGCTCTGATCCTGTTCAGTGTACTGGAGATGCTTTCATTAATTTCTACAAGACCAATGTAAAATATCTTGGAAAACCTGAGGGAAGGATCTCTTTTATTTTTATAAGTATTGACTAGTTGTTTGCCCTTTTCCCCTACCACAGCACCCCTCATAGATTCCTTCTTCAACAAAGTTCTTTAAAAATCAAAGATTACAAAGAAGACTTGAAATATATCTTGAGGGCATCAACAGGGAGAAAAACATTTTCCTATCAGCAGTGTTATTTCTATAGCATTAAACTTAAGAGCTACAAAATATTGCAGATTCCTGGCTGAAAGGTCAGCAGGGACAGCCTATGAAGACCTGATGTTCAATTTAAGAATGTTTTTATTTTGACTGATGCATGGTATCTCATCTTTACCACAAAATGAACATCAAGCAGCAGAAGACTGCATTTACTAATTGCTTTTTAACACATTATGCCTCTGGGGAGGGCATAAATAGTAGTTCTGCCATGGACACTCCTTGGTTTTGGTAGAAATTGAGCTATGTTTGGATGAAGTGACCTGTGCTGGGTGTTCCCAGGTCTGGAGCTGTGGGTCACCCAGGCTGGGACAGGAACACCCTGAGGGGCTGCTCTGCCTACACCTGAAAGGTCCATCCTGCTGAGACCAAGGGGGGAATTGACCATCAACCATTTTTAGTTTTTTACCAGCCAGGTATAAAAAGTATATCAAGAAAAAGTAGAGCAGTGCCTGCACTCCAATTTGTGCCACACTGTTTGTGTTTCTCACACGGATAAACACTGGTGCAATACAAGTATTCAAGCCCAAATCTAAATCAAGGATATAAATCAAGGCAAAGATGCTTATTTAAAATATCCACTTCAGAGTTTCCCTTTCTCTTTCAGGAATCTGTACTGAGTAGTATTTGTACCCTGTCTTAGCTGCATATCACAACAGTGGCAGCAATTCTCACCCTCCTCTGAAAGCTACAGGTTTTTGTGCCAGGGCTGCAGTCTCACTAAAACAGGGGGGAAAGCCTCTGCATGCCAGAAGGTAGAACAGAAACATTTGACACACTGAGATCAAACTTTGGAACAGTGATACATTAGTTGTGATAAAAAAACTGCCTCAGATCAGAGTAGTCCCTGTCCCAGAAAAGTAACTATACATTGGGTTGAGCAGTTTTATGAAAAAGAATGGTATTGTCCATTTAGTTAACTAGTATATTTTAGCAAGTGCATGTAATTTTAAATTCATTTTCCTTTTGAAATAAATATTTTTTTCATATTTTGTCCCAGTTGAACAAATTAGCTGCAGACTGAACACTTGTCTTGATATTATTTCCCTTTCATTCACTATTTTTCTCTGTATAAAAGAAAGAATATCTCAGATAAAGACATAAAAATCATGGAATGGGGTGCTTCAGACTGTCCCCTTTTCCCTGCAATTTGTTTAATTCTCCTCTTTAAACCACAATCTTCAGAGTTTATTAAATTGCAATCTTTCAACCTACATTAACAGGAATTTTTACTTCCTAACAATGCCAGCACTGAGTAATGAAATTTAGGGAGATGGTGTTTAGTGCTGTGATAACATACAGGAGCAAGGAAAGTTGTATATAAGCACATTAGAAGGATTTTATTAGAAGTTTTGGAGGAAAGGAATCTATATCTGTTCTGTACTTAGCCCAGAATGTCAGCTGATATTTTCAGGGCACTTTTGCACTCTGAAGTATAAAAAAAGCACTAAGGAAAGCAATCTTATCCACTGCAGCATCCAGGGAATAGAAAACAGATGGATAATGCATCTGTATCAATATGTCACTGATTCAGAAGCAGCTACTAAGTTTAGGAAGTTTATATTCATGTCTTCCTTAAAAACATGGGCTTTGGAGATATTTGCTATTTAATCCACGTTTTATAAATATAGCTAAAACATAGGTCATAGTGAAGCTTTCAGGATAAATATATGCAATTAGAAAAAGGCAGGCAGAAGGAACCTGAAAGTCATTACAGATAAACAAAACCTCGTCAGTCCTTGGGGGGTGAGGGTCTGTATTAATTAAGAGAACTAAAAAAATCTTGCAATCTGACAAATGACAGTAATTTAGGTAATAAGACAGGCAGTAAGGAACACAGCCAAAAATAATTTTAGACTTAAGAATGGAACAGAGCAGACAGTGGATCCTGCTGGAAAATGAAAAATGAATTTCTAAGCAGCTTTTTTGTGATTATTTTCTAAATGATTAAAACATATATAGAGACTGTGAAAATGGACATCATCCTGTTCTCTGTTCAGTTTTTCAATGACAGTGAAGGTACTGAGGTGCTGCAGAGTGTCCAGAGAAGGAAATGAAGCTGGAGAAGGGTCTGATGGGGAGAGCTGAGGGAGCTGGGGGTGTTTAGCCTGGAGAAAAGGAACCTCATGGGGGATCCCTGCTCTAAAACTCCCTGAAACGAGTTTGTAGCCAGGTGCAGTCACGCTTTTCTCTCCAGTAACAAGCAGCAGGACAGGAGGAAATGTCCTCACACTACACCAGAGGAGGTTTAGATTGGATATAGAAAATACTTCTGTGCTGAAAGGGTTCTCAAGCCCTGGAACAGACTGTCCAAGGGAAGTCACCACCCCTGGAGGGATTTAAAAGGATAGATGTGGCACATGGGGACATGGTCTAGTGGTGGGCTGGGCAGTGCTGAGTAAATGGTTGGACCTTAAAAGTCTTTCCCAACCGAAATGATTCCATGATTCTATTCTATGTTTTGTGTTTCCCAAGGCAGCAAACAGCTCAGACTCTGCCTCACACCTACCCTGGCCTGGCAATGCTTCCTGCCAGCTGATGGGAGGGAAACACAGAACCAAACCAGAGCAGTTTTAGGTGCAGAGATCAAGCATATCAACCTTAAACTCAGTAATGCTTTCTTACATGAATTTCAGACATTTCTGCTTTTTCTTCCTGCATTCTTGATAATTTCAGCTCATGATCACTTCCTAAACATTCTAATAAACACTGATAATTTTAGAACATTTTTGAAGTCCACGGTTCTGTTCCTTGCTAACATTTATTTTAGATTCTCAGATCTCATGCCAGTTCTTCTATAAGAACATAAAACCAGCAGATTAACTTTTTTCTCATCACCAGTTAACACCTTTTCACTTTCTGGAAGCTTATTTTAAAAGTTTATTTCATTAAATCTCTGAGCCCTTCTCAGGGTTATTAAGGAGTCTGATGTCTAAATGCAATGCTGAATGTGCCATTATTTTTCCCCATTTTATTCTGATCCACCTTTCTAAATGTTAATTCTAAAACTGACATTTCCCCCTGAACTGGGAATAAGTCTGATATGTCTTTATTCACTTCTGTTAACACTGATTCATTTAATCACTGAGTATTCCAACCTTTGGTATGTTTGACTGAAGCTTGATAGAAAAAATGACCTAGTTCATGATGTACAAAAGTCACTAAATTTTTTTGCTATTTCATAAAAATAAAATTAGGAAACTACCATAAAAAGCTATGAATTACACTGCTAACTGTGAATGTTCATTTTTAAATATTAAAAACCACAACAAATAATAGAAACCTTTCTCCTTGTTTTTATGTAACTGTGTAGATGGTAACTGTAAGATCAGAGGATTCCTAATCACAACAACATGAAATTTCTGACTGTGGCCATAATGTATTTTGAGTAAATTTCTGCAGGAGTATCCATCTGCAAAGGTATAAGGAAAGCTAAAGGTCTTTGAGAATTCATCATCTGTCCTTTTTTGATGGAAAGTGTCAGGCTGTTTTTGATGGAAAATGTCTGGCAGAGAAAATATCAAAATCTAGAAAACACATCAAAGAACACAGGGTAAAAAAATTACTGCAGCCATACACTTTGATGCTGAAAATCCTTTGATACACCTACGATAGAGTACAGGACAGATGACCTAACTACAGGTTTCCTAACTGGAAATGAAGTCCTTTAATAATTTCTCAACTTTATCTTTTCAATAAATATATAAACATTGCAGACCAGAAATACCTCTGCTGTTTGTTGGGAATACCTTTATTTGAGAAACAAACTTACCAAAGTGTGTTAGATTGGCTTTTAAGAGAGAAAACTTGGGTAACTATGGCACAAAATCTCCTGACTATCAGCTATATTGGATTGTTTCCACATAAATATCCATTGTTTAGCAAGAGCTCCTGTCCTTGGAGATATGCAGACTCCCACAGAATAACAAATGGACTACCCAATATTCTCCTAATGATACCTAGAAAGTAATTTGTGTGGAGATTATTTCTACTGTAAAGTTGACTGCTGAAGGAGTGTGCTGCACTCCTGAGAGTGCATAACTTTCCTTATTATTTACTGAAACTTGTGGACCTCAGTGATGAAACTTTAATTAAATAATGTCCTAAATGGATTCTTCTGTTTGACCTTACTCAGTTTCACAGGCTCAGTTTGCACGAGGGATTCCACCAGTGGTTTACTCAATTTGAATCTCATATAGTTCTATTCTGCTATAATGCTTTTTAAAGGAGTGCTAGTATTTGCACAACAGCATCTGTTTTCTTTCCACTGTATTGTGGATTTATTGGTGCAGATTTGCAACTTCCAGTGGAACAGACAGAGATTGGATTTAATCCTCACAAAGACCTTGCTGTGGTTCTTTGCTGTTTACCTCAACACCAAGTTGCTGTTCAAGACAAAAATTACCTTAGGTTATCCTCATTATAAGAAAATAGATGATAAAATTTGTCTGTGCAAATTGCTCAGCAGTAAAGAGCCCCCTGTAAAATGATTTCAGAAGTCCATTTGAAATACAGAATCAAACAGAGCAGATCAGGAGTACGAATGCACAGACCAGAAGAGGAACAAGGTGTTCTGTGGTGTGAACTCATCCAGCAGGGAGCTCACTGCAAATACTGACTGAAAAATAACTCAGACACACTAAATAAGAAAACCATGATCTGTGTTAACCAAATTAATTTTAATTATCAACTGAAAAATATATTTTAAGTAATTTATAATGCTGTCTTACTTTTTGCACTAATTAAGCTTCCATAATAAAAATAGATCTATAGACTACTTGTCCAAGAACTTTCATCCAGATTTTAAAAGAACTTTACCTGCTTACTACCCTGTCAAAAACAAATCTATTAAGTACTCAGTATTTCAAAATCTATTGTGTTTGCCACCTCAAGTATGATTAATTACTTAGGCTTTTTTACTGCAAAAGAAAACTGAAAACACTTTTTCTGTTCTCCAAAACATTTGTACACTATTTTTTCTGGTTTAGAATCTGTCCCCATGAAGAAAAAAAATGGGGAGTAACCATATTAGCCCAAAATAGGATGACTATTGTCCGTCCTTGCAACATCACAATTCATATTAGTAGTATTCAAAAATTAATTTTTCAAGGCTTGGAATTACATTTTTAAATAGAACAGGGAAAAAATATCATTCTTTGGCAGCAGTATTTGAATGGAGCTCATTAAAACATCTCTTGACAGGTTATATTAAGTGCTACAATTATGCCTAATTTTGGTTTAGTACAATATGTTAATTTTAAACAGTTTAAGAGATTGTATCTCTTCTGGCCATTTTCTCCCTGCTTTGAAAGTGCACTTCACTCCAGCAGTAATCATAATTTCATACTGGAACTAACTGCATTTCTTTAGCTCTCATATTGCAAAGAACAATTTAATAGACACATTGGCCTTACTGTGTTGAAGCTCCTAAGTTTTTTTGAGTATTTAATATCACCATGAGGACAGATAGGAGAGACCTGGAATGTGTCAAAATATACTGAGCAAGATTCTCTCTTTCCTTGGAAAGCAACGATGAAATTCCTATAACATACATGGCAGGAAGAACTGGGAGCCAGGATTAAACATACAGACTGTTCTACATCATGTTTTTCTAGGACAAAAATTCTTTTCCACTGGAGAGAATTTGTAAACATGGAAGCAAGCCTTGTGCTCTTTTTTGTGGGATTTTTTTTTCCCCTATGTGCAAAGATCTGCAACAGGGTACCTAACAGAGCCAATTGGAAAAGAGATCAGGACAAGTATTAACCTTTGAACTGAACAGGAAAAAAGCCCCATCTGATGATACAGATGGAGTCATGTGCACTTTGGGTTAATGCAGAAGGCAGTGCTTGAACCTATGTTTTCATTTAAAGGGAAAAGAGCAATGAATTTAATTTTCTCTTTTGAAAGGTGCTATAAAACATAAATAATATAAAGGAATGTCTACTTGGGTTGAAAATTGAGCGATGAGAGTTTCAGCTGCAAAATAACCTCTAACACCCAATTCTGAGTTCTTAAGATGAAGTCATTTACATTTCACGTAATGGTGTGTGAAACCAGGAGTGGTGAACCTTCCCTCCTGCACAAATTACAATCACACTCTGCAGACAGCCAAGGGCTATGAGACACAAACCAGTCCAGAGGGCAGATGTTGGCAGGGAAAAGGTGAAAAAAGGCCACTGAAAGTTCACTGGACTCCTAGTCCATTGGGAGAGTTTTGTTTTTGTTTTTTGTTGCTGTTCAATATAGAAAGTGTAATATAACAATGTGGGTGTATCCTAGACCAAGAATCCTAGGCAAGAGAAGAAAATCAAGTATGAGAGCAGCCCTAAAAGTTGCAGGGGAAGCTCAAGATCAGAGAGAATCATCACCCCATGTCAGTAAGAAGATGGAAGTCTCAGTACTCATCATCTGAGGGTTTAGTTTCAGAGCAAAAAGCATCTCACACACACCCTCCTGCTTTTTGGTCATGATATTTTCTGGCTCAAGAAGGAGCAGAGGAAAGTCAGTTATAACTAACATCTTTTTTTCCAAGATTGTGGAAGAAAATCCTAAAAATCCAACCTCCTAAGGAATTTCTGTTGATGGAAAAAGTGCAAACCATAGACAGAGATGTCTTTTCTTGCTGAGCTGGATGCCTGAGTCACCTCGCTGCTGGAACAGCAGAGGCTTTGTCCCCCCACAGAGGTGGGAGGTCAAATCATTTAATGAAGAGATTTGTAAGTCTTTAAACATCAGACATACTGAAAACAGTCAGCAAATGAAAGATGACAACAGTACCAATAATAATAATACTCCATGAATTTTGAATAGACAGTCCTGTACATCAATAAATAATCACATTACATATTCCATTTGAACATTTCTGAATTAATAAAAGGCATTAACTTGACTGTCAAGCACTAAAATAAGGACATTTGTTTGTTGGAAGCTTTCTTCACTGTGAGTAAACACCCCTCTGTCAGATTCCCACATAAGTACTGACAACAAGATTTCTACTAATAATTGCAACAGACGGGCCAGGATTTTCCTATGAAAATTTAATAAATCACATTATTAAATAAACTTTCTTCTGCTGCCCTGGATTTTTTTCCCAAAATTTTAATATAAAATATTGTGTTATAGATTTGATTTCTTAAATGAAGCATAGCAGCCAGAACATGAAATTTTGGGAGCAGTAGAAATGGTAAATTACCCTCAGAAAGCATCCAAAATTGCCATTTCCACTTGACCTCCATCCTGCTGACTGAGTTCTCACTGAGCACTGACAATGGAGCTCAAGGCTAAAGTGCAGGAACTTCTAATGACTGCTCAGTCATTTAATTATTTTCCTTTGTGCTTTCCTTGCATGCTGGTAATAAGCAAAGAAGCCAGCGCTGCATTGCGTTTTAACAACTATTTTGTCAAAAAGCTAATTAAGTTTCTTTCCTTTCTCAAAGCTGCAGTACTGATCGTTTTCCAGCTAAAAGCACTAGATTTCTGATGTCATCCTGATATTAATATATTTATTACCCAAAAGCCTCAGCTGAGTTGTCAGTTTAGCAAAAGTTATAAGCTCAGTTATGGTAGGCAAGATATTTCTGAATAAAGGATTCATTTTAAGAATCACCTGGTGTAGAAAGCAGCAGTAGAAGCAATTCAGTAGGAGCAACACATCCCCAGTGAGGTGAGCACTGGGCTGCAGAGATCCCTTCCACCTCCAGCCCTTGACATGCCTGAGTTTAAACATTCCCAATTTAAACTGGAAGAGTATTTCTGCGTTGCATTTTTGCCCTAAAAATAAAAGATTTCTAGTCTTCATAACACATTTCCATAACAGATTTTGCAGTAGGGCTGAGGACCAATTCTCAGTTTAAATTACTATTAAATTCCCACTTAAAACTGGGACGTGTTTCATTTCCACTTTTGTACATCAAAAACTTTCTAAATTTTTCACTCAGTGAAAATGTGTGACCTTCTTCATGAGCAGCTTCAAGAGATCAAATTCAACATCTAAATATTATAATAGCTTAGAATTAGAATTTTTCCTCTTACAACACCAGATTCCCCCAAGTGCACTCACAGTTTCAGATCTGCATTTTCTTACAGCACACGGCATTGAGGAGGTTTCTTTACCTAGAGATTCCTCCAGGCAGGTATCTGGATATGCTGACACAGCCCTTTTATGCCTGGCACCAGAATAAAACCTCCTCTGACACAGAGGGGGCACAGGCAGAATTTCAGGTAGTGGTTTAGTTAGTTTGGGGTCCTCAGGAACGTGTAAATATCTCAATAGCCTTGAAAAAAACAGCCTGCCAAATCAGTCTGGTGTACTGATAGCAACAGGATTGCAGAGATTTACAGACATTGCAAACCTGGGCCGGAAAAAGAACAGAGCAGACAGATAAATCCTTTTGATCCCAACCATCAATAAATTGGATACTGATATGACAAAAACATATTCTCAGTTTATCACCAGAGAATGCTAGACCTGAAGAATTAAATAATCCTAAAATACTGGAGTTGTTTACATCTGACCTGAAGGAAAACTTCTAAGCTCTATGTAGTGTGTGAGGTGCAGTCATATTTGAAATATGATTCACTTCAGGCCATATTGTCTCAATTATCTGATGAAACAAAGGTGGCTGTTGATGTGGTATCTGGCAAAAACTCCACATCAGTGCTACTGCCACGCTTAACTAACAGATGTTTAAAATGAAAGGCTGACAGTTTTTATGTGATGATTTAATCTTTTTAGTTGCCAACTGCAGCTTAATTTAATTTTAATCAAGAGTAATAACCGCCCATAATTGCTATTATAGTAAGGCACCACTTTTACCTAGAGCCTGAAGCAAAAATTAACAAAGATTGTGCCTGCAGATTCTAACCTAAAATCTTTCTGGTCTGAAATATGCTTCCAAATATATCAGCTTTGAAGTACTTCCAAACAACATAGATACATATATAATATGAATGAAACATTATAGATAAGAATGAAAAGCAACATGACTAATCAGTGGAAACTACTGAACAAAAAGGGATGATGAGGAAATATAAATCCCATTTCATCTATATTAAGGACAGTAGAGAGCAGTCAGTGTCCAGGGTGCAGCCACATGGTCCCCATGTCTTTTGAGGCTTTTCCAAAAGAAATTCAGGTGTTACCCCTTTAGTGCTGTGCACCTTCAGCCATGGTGTGTCAGACTTTGACCCAGAACATCTCTCACAGAGCAGGAGCTCACACAGATTGCTTTGTCCCACAGGTGTGTGCCCAGCACTCCCCACTCAACCTGTGGCTCCAGCAAGGTCACCACAAGCATACAGCTTATTCAGAGCAGGATGTAAGCAAGAAATATTGAATATTTTACATAGGTACAGTTTCTGCATGCGTGTTTCCTTACCTCTGTCCTTTTAGCCCTTACAAAGTAAAACCTTCAGCAGAGAGAAGAGCAACTAAAGAATGAATTATACAAAAAATATCTCTCTTCTAACCAAGAATCATGTGAGTAGCTTGGAGGAAGCCAAGTGTAGGTAAGCCAAATTGATCCACACTCCCTGGACCCAGCAGGGTGGTCTCAGGGCCACATCCAGGAATTAAGCCAGAAAAAGGGATAGGGAAAATAGGTTAAAGACAGAGGGTCCATTGCAAGATTTCTTGCTGCTCTTCTCTCCTGCTCAGGGGCAGTTATACGACCATGCCTGTTCTGGGAGCCGGCCTGGCTCCAGTGATCACTGCTGCTGACTGCAGGCCTGATGTTTCATGTCATGAAAACGAGCACGGGATTTAAAACTTTCTTGTTTTCAAGAGCAGGCACACTGCAAATCAAAACAGACAACTCCTGCCAGCAAATACATCTCAGCTCATTTCATCATCAGCCAGCAGAGGCCAAGGCAGTGCAGACCACACATGGGTAATTTTTCCCTTGATGAATCTGCTATGGCTCATCAGAGAAGATCATCTGCTCATCAGAGAATCTAATGGGTGGGAAACCAGGTGGCAACTGGGAGAAGACAAATGTTCCTCCATCAGATGCCAGCCAAGCTTGGTGCCACCAGTTTGTCCTCATGAGGTGACAATCTGACTCTCCCTGATTGCTGTGGTTGGGGTTATGGCACCTGCCTGACCTCACTACCCCAGGCTTATTAAAATCTTGCAGTTAATTTCAAGATGGCAGATTGGCTGTCTCACAGAAAATAACTGTCATGAGCTATAAAATTTCTAGCTGTAAGAGTAGGTGAGCATCTCAGGTCATTTCCACACCTTCAGACATCTGTATTCTCGTGGCAGTTTTATTCAGTTATTTTTCAGCTGCCTTGTACATTCAATTTGCATACTGTATTACACAAGCTACATAAAGAAGTACATATCCTTCTCTCAATAGAAATAATTGGTCTGAACCTTAAAAGATGTGCAACAATTTGTTCTAACATGAGTGGTGGGAGGAGAGCCAGGCAAGGTGGCTGTCCAAGAAAAATGAAATGAGGAAAACAAAAAAATACTATTACCTCCTAAGTTTTCTTGTTTGTTTGTTTCTTGTTTTGTTTTTTTTTTAACTAGACTTCCCTATGTTTTTAATTTTTTCTCCTTTATACTTTGGAAAAGAGGTTATGAAGAAATCTGATGGACAGGAAACAAAAAATGTCATTAGAATCCAGCAAAGTTCACTCTGGAGACACAGAAGAGACCAGACCTAGGGAGTTCTCCCTCAGTCTCATTCCTAACTTCACACATTTTCAGTACAACATGGCTGTGCTGGCAGGTCAAATAATGTAAAGCACTGATGCTAAAATGTCTTTAAACATCACTGGCAGCACATTTTCTCTGAAAAATGCCTGTTTGAGTAGTTCAGAAACATATGAGAGTGTACAGGTTTTGATGGAACTTGTACCCAGAAATTATTTCTTGGTTCCACATTGCAGGGAGCCAAGAAATTAAAAGCCAAAATTAAGAGGACATCCCTTTTACAAAGCTGTATGCCAGAGCAAGTACCTGGGATGTGGAGCATCAACAGTCACATGTTGGTCTGAAGGAAGCAGAACTGAGCTCCAGATGGAAAGAAAATTGTAGAAAAACTGTCCTTATCAAAGATGTCTCAAAAGGAAATGTAGTTTTGTAGTCAGTTATTTAGAGAGTGGAGGCAGAGGCTAAAAGGGAGCTTTTATCCTTCTGGTATCAATCCACACTGATACCACACTGACCCAAATGTTCAGACAGAACAACCATCAGTACTGACTGCAGTGTGGTGGGGTGTGATGAGAAATATTTCTTTGCTGTGAGACAGGTCAGAGGACAGCAGCAATATTTGATGTTCTGATAAAGCAGGAGCACAGACTGGACACAAGTTTCAGGCTGAGTGAATATGGTGAAATTTCAATATACCACTGGTTAGTCACAAGCATCTGAGAGTGCAAACTGAAGGAGCCATGGCAACAACACAAGGGATCACTGCAGGAAGCACCTACTGAAACTCAGCTGCTGTGAGCACAGGGGGGACACTGGAAGGACTCTAAGGTAAGCCTCAAGATTTTTCAGGCCAGTGAAAAAAGATATCAAAGAGAGAAAATTATTGAGAAAAGGTGATTTCAATGGAAGACACATTCTTTTTCTCAGTGAAAAAGATCCATGTGAAAACATCACTGAGGAGAAATATTTATGGTACTGATGAGTTCATAAGAGTAACTGTGAATAATAGGTCCCTTTCCTCTAGAAAAATAGAATAAGGCACAGAAGCTATTCCTCATTACACTATAAATTACAGATGTTAATGGCCAGTTTTCATTACACTCTTGATGGATAACACCTACTTGCTCTTTTCAGATTCAAATTACATCAGAGAAAATGAGTTTTTAAAAAATTATTTCTGTCTTTCTAAATGCAAAGCATATTTTCAATACCAGTGTATATTTAGCCCTTAATTACAGAACTTTGTAAAAAATCTTGAATATTTGTAATTCATTCCTGCAGTTAGGAAGTAGAATCACATTTATCACCAATCAGTGCACCAGTCACACACAAAAACTTACATTCAGTGTTTGATCTTTTGACAAACACAATAGGTGTTAGTACCTTTGCCAGAAGACAACTTCCAAAAGCTGTTTAAGTCCTCAGTTTAGAGTTCCTGTTCATTCCTTCTACAAGAATGTGCAGTATTGCTGCAATAGATCACCAGGGCTGCTTTTCTCTGATGTATTGTTGCAATATATCATAGGAAGGGTGTCTGGCAGGAACATGAATTTCAGACACGAGCCTACTTTATATGTTTTATTTGAGGACACTTAAGGAAAATCAATGTGGAGTTCAAGAGCTGGCACTGGAGCTTAAGGAATTCAGTAGAATTCCCCTCAAAAGCTAGAGGCGTCACAAAGTTTAGGAAACTATGAACTATGAAGGATGAGAGGGACTACCCCCTACCCCCTTTATTATTTGGTGAGTGGAATACCTAAAACTTTGGCTGGATAAAGTCTTCTAACTTCTAGCGTATCTCTGGGATCTCTCTGAGAGTTGTCAGAGTCTTGCTGTTTCCTTCCCAAAAATTATTATAAATAAAGTCCTGAATATTTAGAGGCAAAACCAGTTGGTGGGTTTTTTGTACACACTCATATACAATGTATGGAATCCTTTATGCCTGCTGAATTAACAAAGTATAGATATTATAAGAAATTATAAGGAGTAAATTATAAGAAAATTATAAGAAGTAAAGCATGTTTTAAAAAGCAACAGATAACAACTATTGACCCCCTGTGGGTCACAGCACAGAAGTCTCTGGTGTGGAAGGATTTGAAATGGACTGATCACAGACTTGGCATCAGCTCCATGTTCAACCCCAAGCCTACAAATATAATGATGATGACCCAAAATATATATAAATAGAGAAATGTGGGGCAAAACTGCCATCAGAGTGACAGTGCACTTTACCTCACACAGTTACCAGCCTACATTTGTTTGGAAAGCAATGACGTATGAGCCTTTTCATTAACAAATAACCCTGGCAGGCCCATGCTCCTGAAATGTGTTTTCTGTCAGTCATGATGGGTTTCACAGAAAATGGTGACCAGAATTTTGGAGTGTGAATATTCCTGCTCTGCAGCCAGTCTGACTTGGTGTTTGCCACTCCATCTGTGCAGGGAACAGAGCTGAGCCCATTTTAGCAGTGGCAGCATTCAGGAGCTACAGTAAACCCTTCTATTTTGTGATTCTGTCTGCATGGATTTTCAAGGGATTCATAAAGTTTAAGGCCAGGAGAACCATTAGATCATCACACTCAATCTCCAGTACACCACAGGCTATTACATCCAGTTACTCCTCTATTAAGCTCAATAAAGCATAACCATCTTTTTCCTAAAGGACCAGTCTTCATTTCAGGTATCAAGAGATAGACAATCTACTGTTTTCCCTGCTGTTTCTTTATATACCAAAGGCTAATCACCATCATACTTAAAACTATTTCTACAAGTTGTCATTTGAATTCCGCTAGATCAGTTTCCAGGCAGGACTGTCCCCTGCTCGTTTCAGTGAGATTAAAGTTTCTTTTTCTATCCACTGTCCTCTCCACATGAAAATACTGCTCTGCAATCAAATCATCTTCTCTTCCTGAGATGCTAAACAGATTTGAATTCTTTAAGTCTTTCACAGCAGTATATTTTTTAGTTCCTAAATACTCTTCTAAGATTCTTTCTGTACCAATATAAGTGGTTTAGCAGTTTATAAAATATTGATACTTAAAATATATAAAGTACTGCTTCATTTGTCTGAGCAATGCTGGATAATCAGGTAAAAATAATTTCTTAATACTGTACTCCTCCTAATACCCCCAAAGATAACTAATTAATTTTATTTGTGTATATATATTTATTTATTTTGCAAGGAGACACATAAGCACCACATGTTGTTGCCTCCTGATTCTGAGCCCTGAAATTACTCATTCAAACAACATCTTAGCATTTCTGCTTTACTTTAGAGTAAACCAAATAAAAGCAACCTTCTACAGAGCACTTTAAAATTCAGATTTCCACATTAAAAAAATGAAAAAAGAAAAAAAAAGAAAAAAAAAAAGACAAGGCTCTGACAAAAACTGTAGCAAGAGAGAGCCTGGCACTTCACCCTTTGCACACATCAGTCTCTACCTACAGCACATTTTCATAGGGCTGTGGATGACAGCCAAATTTGATACAGGTTTGCTCAAAACTCAGCTCAAACTGATGGACTTTTCTTTATTTCAGTTTTCAGGTTTTGCCTCCCAGCACACTGGATGTGGAGAAGGCAATACTGACAGCAGAGGTGCCCACCAGGGAGGTTCTGTGGTGAGCTCCAGGACTCCATCTATTGCCCAGTACAGCTCCTGCCTGATTTCTTACTTCACTTGATGTTTTATCAGCTTCAGCTGCAGTTCCCCACTCACTCTGGAGTATTCATAGGTACGTGTATAAAATCGCAGATCTCTGAACCTGTGAACCTGTGACTTTTGTGAAGCTCTCTTGTCTGAAAGGGAAGGAGAGGATCTGACCTTGCAGCCTTGCCATGCCCCTGTGCTGCTTGTGCCAGGAACCCTCTGAAAAGGCAGGTGATAAGAACAATCAGCTGCTGTGTTACTGGAGCAGCCAGGCTGTTCAGGGGCAGCCTGGTTTTCTCTGTGCCTTTTCTCAGGCAGCTGCTGGTTGGTGCTCTGTGCAGCACCTCCTGACACATTCCCAGGAAGCTGCAGTTCACCTGCTGAATTGCCCATGTTCACACCAGTGATGTGCAAGCAGAGCTGCTGGTTATGGAGACAGGCTGTGCAAGGGTCCTGTCCTTCTCCCTGAGGTGTAGATGGAAAAGGATGACTCACACTTCACACATTCAAACAAGTAAACTTCCTTTGTGGGGAAAACTGTGACAAGACTATCAACCAGTATCACCCAATTAGCATTTAAACATTGTGTCCAAAAACTGATCTCTCTTTAATTCTCTACATGCTGCCTTCCATCACAGGAAAATCAGAATATTGGGAAGAAAGTGTCTTCACCTCCCCACCCACTTGGGCTGGGCAGGGCAGTGATGCAGAGCAGAAAGGCACCAGCAGGGAGTTGTCATTTCACAGAGAGAGATAGCAGGAACAATCCTGCTTCTGCACCAGGGAAAAGCATCAGCAGCAGTCTAGAGTTTTCATTTCTCTTCCTGTGACAACAAGTCTTGATAGAAAAAAATAAATCTGGATCTAAGTCACTTGGTTCCAGGATTTATAGCAAATGGAGGCAAATTATTAGAACTACAGTGCTCTGTAATGCTTAAAACCTTCCTGATTCATACCAGCCTTGTATAAATATCAACCCCAAATACAAGACACTACCTTTATATGAAATGCTATTTCTGCTTTGTTGTTTCCCTGGCCTACCAAAATTATATTAGTACACTGCATTTACAAAATTCAGCTGCTGGCCCAGAGCTCAATAGACTGTCACCAAAGCAACAGTGCATTGCTGTTAAAAGCAACCATTCCACACATGCTCTTGGTTTTACCCTTCTGGCTTGTACTGAATGCACCAACTCAATTACATGAATTCATCATACCACCCTGAATAGAGAAACCTTCTGTACTAGGTTCTCAGGAAAATCAATCACTGCTATTAGGCTTTCAGTGAGCCCAGAGAGTAAGAGGGTGGCTGGAGCCAGAGACAGCCTCCAGGGAGACAGGTATTTGCTTTTTGATCTCCAAAAAGGTGCCACATCCCCACACACAATCCCTGGAAAAATGAACTAGAACATGTCCCAAAATAAAGCCCTGACAGAGATAATGAGAAACTCGAATTTCTTAATAAGGGCAGCAAATTCAATGCAGGCCCTGGAGCAGGATGGGTGGTACCTGCAGAGAGAGAGAGTGAGGTGATGATGGCTGAAAGGTGGGACTGCCTATGTGGCCATCTAACTGTCACCAGGAGCCAGAGAGAGAGGAGGGGGAAAAATTAAATATTCACTCAGCAGCATCTAGCCACCATCTCATACAATAGTTCCAAAGTTTTTTAATACAATTCCAATACTAAATGACCAGTTAACACCTGTGAGAAATGTTTGGTACCAAGACTTCAATATGTCTGTTATTTCCTGATATTCTGCACACAATGTTATGTTGAAATATTTTCCTCCTACAGCACAGCAATGGGAAAAGAGGTGGTGGAAAGGGATATAACTTCTGTTTTGTCCAAAGCTTGATGAAGTAATACAGGATAATAAAAGCAACTTGGGTAAATTAAATTATTTATCAAAGGATCTAATTCTTTCTAATAAAAACCACCAAAAAAATAGAAAAAGAGAAAAATAGAGAAGTACTACTCCCATCAGAGACCCAAACCTTGTGAGGATCTACATCCAGTAGAGAACCTAAAAGCAGACACAGGAGCCCATATTGAGGTGCTTACATTCACAAGACTTCAGAAGAGCTGGGAACCAAGAGGGAGAGGGAAAAAAACCAAAATAGAGACCTAGAAGCCAATCCTGAGTGTGATAACTGGGGATCCTGAATCTATTAACTGGAAATGTAAAGGATGGGAGAGTTTTCTAACCCAATTTCTTTCCCTTCCTGAGCTTACACACTGTTCTACAGGCCAGGGCAGCATGCTGGGAGGAAAACATGCTCTATGTCTCTGTGTGTGATTTCTCTTTAGCCCCTCTTGCTGCCAAGTGAAGAATGAGAGCACTCAGCCAAGCAGATCCCTGGTATAACCCCTGCCACACACTCACCAATGAGAGAGCTATTTCCTGTGTAACTAATATTCTGTGTTTACTTAAAAGTGCATAAAACACGGTTAATTTTGTTAATTACCCCCTATTGTCAACAGAATTACTTGAGGCAAGCACCAATATTACTGACATTTCTCTTCCCTCCTTTTCTTCACACAGTGGAGAATATTTCCTCAAAACTCTTGCTAGAAAAATGCATAGAGTGGTTCCTGGCTATGTTAGGATAGAAATCTTGAGTCAGATTTTTAAAAATATCTGCTCCTTCACATGTTATCATGTAAGTAGGAAATAATTTATATCACAGATGAAATAAAGATATTTAAAAGACAAAAATTATTTTACCTGTTCCTTGTCTTCTAGACATCATTGCACTCTTCCATAGCGGGGAAAGGAGAAGAAAAACTAACCCAAGAAGGAAAAAGGTGAGAGATGCAGTGATGAAGAATGCACACTTTTCTTTCAACATGTCAGTAGTTTGTCAGGGAATTAAACTGAAATATATGTTGTTAATACAGGAACAAGAACCTTGTGTGAAATGCAGGGAAACAAGCTAACACAAATTACAAAAAATGGTACCCAAAGCTTTACCAAATGGATGCTAAACCAGTAAGTAGACAAAACACATAATATAGATACATGCCCTTTTTTTTCTAAATATCATGGCAATACAACAAAATTATTCAGGCACATCCAATGCCTTAGCCTTTTCCTTTCTCTAATATTACAAGACTTTAGGCTATTTCTCCTTGTACAAAATATAACATTCAGATTAACAAACACAAACTTCAAGGTTACTTCCCCCCCCCCCCCCTTTCTTCTTCCCACTGTTTCTGCAGGATGCCATAAACAATACATTTTTTTAAACAGATCCCCAGGAATATTAATTCAATTCCTCCTGATTGGAACAGGTTACAAAGATATCTGAGTAATCCCAGGTTCTGGTAAACCAACCATACACTTATATTTTCCATGAAAACCAAGAGATGGAACCTCCAATAGAATCCTTTGGATATATTTCTCTAACCCATCACAGCTTTGGATAAAAGAAAAGCAGAATGACTGCTAGATGTAGAATGTAAAATTAGCATTATTTTTGTATATTATCTGATTCTAAATAAGAGATCAAGGCATTTCTAGATGTGGTACATGTTCAGCTCTCATCCAGGTGCTTCATTCTGCATAGCTTAGGTGGGTGTCCATATGGAGAATACATTCCCCAGACACTTGGGGGAGTGTGGTGAGGATTCCCATGGTGGGGAACAGCACACAAACACCAGGAATCAATGTCCTTCAAAAAGGCATCCATGCACCATAGTTCTTAAATTCAAAAATTGTGTGTAAATACTCTTACCCAATTTTAAAACATGCTGAGTGCCTACAAGTCTCAGTGGAAACTTTAGCTATTAAGAATTCATCTAGGGTAAAAATCAAACAAGAACAGACCTGACTACAGAGCTCTGCAGTACAGCTTTAGAGGGATAATTTTCAAAAAGAGTGTTTTTAAAAAGCATTTTTAGTATTTTAGCTGTGATGTCTCTCATTTCAAACAGGATGTATTAATTTGATCCAGGCTGTAGAAATTCTCAGAGCCATAAAACTGATGAATGGATGTGTGTTTGTGTGAGTGATGATGCTTACCTGATCACACACTAAGGACACACAGAACTCCTTGAATGACCTCCACAGTGAAAAGCAAGGTTCTTTCAGCCTTTTAGAGAGTAGGAATTATAACAAATTTTAATCATAGATGCTCTAATAAATACCCTTTCCCTAATAATCATATAATGAATTGGATTCTATGTTAGTGGCATCTAAAGAGCTTTATTTTTGGGGGGAGGGTAGGGGCCCATGTGAAATATTCAATCTGAACAGCAAAACTTGAAACCACATTTGGTAACTGATTTACATTTCTCTCTCATTAAGATCCCAGAGCACTTGGCTGTTTGTTGGTGGCAAGACCTTTGGCTCTGAAATTTCAGTGGGATATCACTCCAAAGGCTCTCTGTCCATAAATCAATTTTGCCATATTACAGCCCAGAAAATTCTGCTTTCATATTATAACTGTGCATGTTGGAGAACTTCAACAGCAAGATGTGATCTACAAACTTCAACTGAGTCTATGTCTGCTATGTTTAAGGCTTATTTCCTACTCTGCTTTTTACTGCACTCCATACATGTGAACCTGGCAATACTGGGAAAGATTTGCTTTCCTCTTTCATTATTAGAAACTGCCCTATTTATCTCTAAATTTTTATTTTCTCTTGGTCTACAAGTTTGCCTAACCACAAATGCCAGGTGAAGATGAAGTTCTTTGCCCTTTCCCTGTCAGAGCTGCTCCAGCCCAAGCACTGGATGGACCAAGAGGCACCTGAGAGAAATTATTTGGGAATAAAAGGGGGTTTACACTCGATATACACAAAGAATGTGTTCTCATCACTGCCAGAGATTGTTAGTATGTCAGTGACCTTAAAGCTGAAAAGGGAAATATTTTCATTGTCATTGTTCAGACACTGTCCAGCTTCTGCATCTCCTCCTTGGCCACAGCATAAATACTTTGTTTTTCTTCTATCAATAGGATTCCCAGCTTTTTCTTTACTTTTGCTACTGCTCTGTGTAGATAAGCACTGCTGTCCTTGTAGTTACACTGGTCTATTTGTGAAGATTTAATTTAGTTGGGTTTTTTCCATCATTCTTCCTTTACTGATTTGTAAAGCTCATCAGATTCAGTTTTTACTTTATCCTTTGATATTTTTTGAAGCTTTTCAAAGTCATACGTGAGCTGGAAAGAAGCTGAAGGATTAAACAGCTCCCAGACAGAAGATTCACCAGGCTTTGACTTTGCCTTGTTGAAATGCAACAGTAACAGAGCAAAGAGAGTCGATTTTGTATTTTAACAGCTCTAGGAGAAGATAGGGGGATGCTAATAATATTTTAATAAAAGGCTGATATTTTAAGACAGTCACATGATTTTGGACACACCTCTCACTTTTCTTAACCCTGCAACCACCCAGGGGAAAGGAGGATACCAAATACACTCTGCACATTTTACTGCAAGCACATGTTTTTTTTCACAAAAAGTGTGTTTCTATGGACATAGCAGTGAGTCAGTGTTTCTATATGATATATTAACCAATACAATATTACACACCATGTCAATATAAGCCATGAACTCACACCCACAGAGTCTCTCTATGTTACAACACATTTTAGGAAGGGGCACATTATAAGCACCAGAAAACTGCACTTCCATACACATCAATACCAAGCAGAGAACACACTCCAGGATAACTCAATCAAAAATCCTGCCTGAGAGACCTGAAAGCATTTTCTCATGGCTGAGAGATGTGTTTGTTTCCTGAAGGCTCTCCTCCCTTTCCATGCTGGAAAAACAATATTAAAAAGCATTGTGCTAACAACAGGCTGGTTTCCCAACGTTTCTTCTGCTGATCTTTGATTTTAGCACCCAGCAGAAGATAGGGAACAGAACATCTTCAGGCTTTATGTGAGCTTCACGCTTCTATTTGTATTTTTACGAGAACATTCGTTTCTGGAGACCCAGCTCAGTTTTCTTGCTCAGTCAAATATTTTTCTGTCTAGCCAGTTTTATTATCATATCATGGCTCCTTGCCTTAGGTATAATCAATCATTCTTGCCTGCAGTTTCATTTCAGATTTGCCAATAACACATGACAGGCATTTTGCTTTTAGACATTGCCTATTTTTTTAATGGAGATTAATTTTTAAAATAAGATGCAGTTTTAGTGTCAAGATAATTAAATTTTTGTAAGAGATACTATCTTTCTTTTTGCTGCATCAGCTCTCCTGAACTCATACCTTTAGCAGTCTGCCACTAGCTACTCAAATAAAATCAATAGGTTCTGAAGTCCAGCAGGGAGAACTTTTTCCATTAATAAAATAACTTTATTAACTCTGAGAACCATAAATTGCTGAAACACATTTTTTTTAAATTGCCTCATCTACATAAGAATCAACAGCAGTGTTTGTAAAGTGTCTCTATTGTCAAAGACATATTTGACAAATCTCTGCTGCATATTTTGAAGTATCAAAGGGTTTCTTTTTGTTTGCTTCTGCCAGCTTTGTTTAGTAGAGCCAAATTTGGAGGAGCCAACTTAATGAATTCAAATTATGCCTGACTTCCCCTGTGCAATTTAGGTTTATTTCAAGGTGTTGAGGCTTTGTGATGTCTTTCATCTGTCAGGTGATACTGGGAAAAGAGGGGGGAAAAAAGGATGGCTATCTTGTCATTTAAACCTTTTTCACATGTCTGGCTGGATATTGCAATTTTTCATTACATTTTTTATGAAGAAATACATAACTTACTCAGTTTCTAACTGTTCCTTGGCTCAAGTACAAAACTACAAGAGAGTCCAAGAATTATAAAGGAGTTTGCTTGTTTTTATCCCCTTGGCACAGAGGAGGAATCAAATTCCCCCACTGGTAGGAAAGCAATTTTACCATGATAAAACCGAGGTACACTCACTGGGCTAACTTTTATCACGGTGCTGTTTCTATTTTTAGTGGCTCTCATTCCAGAAGGACCTGGAGCAAGGAACATTCCACAGCTGCTGTTTGTCGCTGTTGTGCTGCTCACTGGCTCCCACCCAGACAGACTGCTATTGATTTCAGCAAACTTTGCTTTTGACAGCTAGAATTAGGCAATTTTGCTACTATGGGAAAGAGGAAAAAGAAGAATTGGTCCCTTGTTTCTCTCATGGGTTGCCTTTGCTGCCCTCAGCATCAAGCGAGTAGCTGCAAGCCTCCAGTGCAAAATCTGATCTCGGGAGCTGAAAGGCTCCCACCAACATCCACCTGCCTTGGGCCAGACTCTCAGTGGTTCCAGCTCAGCATTTTTTATTCCAATGACACCAAAATGCACCTGGTTCCAGTTTAGAGAAGGAGCTTTACACCCCCAATTTATCCTTTACTGTACCCCATGGTAATTAAGAGATGTTTTCGGATGGTAATGAGCAGTCAGCATTTGGCTCCAAAGCTTGGGCACTGCTGTTGCTTTCAGAGCAAGGGCAGGTGATTAATCTTTTTTCCCCTGGAAAGAACTCTCTGAAGTTTACCTGTTCTCTCAAGCTCACCTACTGGTCAGCCTGATTCTGATCTGTTATTTTTAGTCTGACTCAAGTTTGCATTTTAAACAAGGAGAATAAAGCTCCTTATCATAGCAGACCGTGATGATATGATCAAAAGAAGTCAGATAAAACTTACATCAAAAATTTCAGGTTGTCCTTGAAATAAAGAGATTTTTTTTTTTCAGTTTATTCTTTTTATTTTCCATTTTCATTACAGATTTTTTTTTCTTTGCTTCTTGTTTTTGTAAGACTGGAGGATTAGTTTGAATCATTTATATGATGATCTAAATTTTAAAAAGCATTAAAGACAGGGATATAATTGAACTTGTACAAGAAGGGAAAAAAAACCCCAAAAACCAAAATCTGATAAAGCCCTCCTGTGTTTGTTGCTTTAAATGACGGGTGGAAACAAAAAGCAAATATTTTTTGAAAAGGCTATAGGAGTGTTAATTAAATGTCCATCTGAACCAAAGCTCTAAAACTTGAGAGGCAAGTTCAGGATAGCACTTGCAAGTGGTACAACATTGCTTTACAGAGAGTTCTGACTTGCTGGAATATACTGTATGCTGTGGTGAAAATATGGACAAAATACCAATATTTATGCTTTATGAATACTTCAATAATTTTTCACTGCAAACACTTAATGTGAATTATCTTTCACAGATGTGCAGTCTATTCAAAATTTAACAAGACTGTGAGATTAAACCAATTCAAAGAATGTATCTTCTACTTATCATTTAGCACAAAAACGTTTTATTGAGCATTTTGAAAATGTGTGGTGAAAGATAAAAAAATACAGATTATCCTGGAAGTTAGTAAAAAATTTAGAAAGGTGCAATAATACAGCCAAACTCTATTACAAAGCTACACATTGCTCATATGTAGTTTTTTTTTTTCCACAGGTATTAAGTCAGAAGTGCTATAGAATAAATTTCATTAAATAAGAATTAGGAATTATCAAAAAGAAAGTTCCTCATTATTGCCTTAAGAGAACAAACAAAAGAGATGAAAGGTTTTCTAGAACTGCTACCCTGTTTTACTAGGTAGTATAATGAGATTTTAATCATTGACTAGAATATATTACAGAGAAAAGTAGAAATATTTCATGGCCTAAACATGGTTCTGGTTTAATGGAATAAGAAGAGAAGCTGTGCTGTCCCCAATCTCTAATGCACTTTTACAGGACTCAGATTGCAAAGGACTTTTCTTTCTCTCTTGCATTCAATAGTTATGTCTAGGGATAATTTCCATTTCCAACTGCATTTTTTCCTGTTATTCAGAAGGTATCCATAGATCACATGGTCTTTCTATTATCCATTTTCAAATTCACAGGGGGAGGCAATTCTTCTTGGTGAAACAAAACACCTAGGGATGGCAAACCTAGGGATGTGTTTCAGACATCTCCTACATGCTGCAGCAGCAAGAGCTGTGATAAATTTTCTTCTAAAACCACTTTTGCAAGTATTAGAGGCAGTAATTTTCAGATTAGATGTTTGGGCAGAGAATGCCTGGAAACACATAGCACTGAGAAGAATTTTACAAAGAGATCACTTATATAAAGTCCAAAGCTGAAATGAGAAAGCAGTTGCATCTCAGCACAGGCAACATCATCCAAAAAACTTAAGAGACCCCTCACTGACACTGACAGTTCTCTGGGAAAGGAGTGCTGTGAGTAAGCCAAGCAATACAATTTTTTTGATAAAAAATATGGGTTTAGGGCAATCAGCAGTGCCCTCACTGTCAAATTTGTCAGCATTTCTTGACAACACCAATCATGACTTGCTACTGATTCATCTCAGACCTGACAAAAGAAGAAAGAATTGAACTGACCCTTCCTTTGGGGAGATCACGACCCAGAGGGTTCCAGGCATTATTTAGGATGTGCAAGATGCACAGGATATATAGGATTTCTCTTGAAATCTGGCTTTTTTTCCATTGCACTCAGGACGTGAGGAGGAAAGCTGCTCACGGATATCTGTGTGCAGGGCTGGGTTAGTCCTGCAGAACCAGAAACAATTCTGTGTATTCTTGAGCACCATCTGCTGGTGCCTCTTCCTTTAAGAAGCCAAATTCCTACTGAGCACTCGGTGCCAGGCTCAGCACTTCCAATTTGACTTTTGTGAGACACCTCATTAAGACCTTGAAAATAGTTCTCATTAATTGCCTTAACCTTGGGCCAAACCCTCTGTTCCAGCCATCAGGGAAAATGAAATTATCTTTGCAAGATCTTCCTTTTTAATCCTCTTTGAAAAGCTCCTCATATCCAGAAATCTGCCACTTTCTCTTTAAGATCTTAAACACTGTGATTTTTCGATGCATTTTCTTTGGTGCTCCCGTAATGGATCTAAATTTGTTTAGATTACACTTGTCATTTGTATACATCTATTATTTGCTAAGTATTTGTCTGATTCAATGCTCTTTGCAGAATCTCTCCTAGTGTTTATGAGTTCTGGACCCCAGCACCTCATTACATCAATTCTTGAGGGAAAATGTGATCCAGTAAACAAACAAAAAAAAGGGCGTCACAAGGCACATATTCAAAATGTACCACTAAAAAAATCCTTGAGCTTTTGCTCTGTCAGACAATTGAGAATGAGTCTAGAAAAATAAAACATTTTTTTTTTTCATTGTAGCTAAAATTTGGTCCAGGAACAAACTCAGCTTCTTATTGAATAAGACAATTTCTTCAGCTATAAAGGATCTTGGCTGCAGCAGAGAATAATTTCAGTGAACACAGAAGGAGTTGCTGAAATTGCTACTCCCTTTTGTTTATGTTATAGGGTTACTGTGTTTAAGGCACAGGCAATTAGCTGCTGTGCTGTGCTCCTTTTGGGAGCATCCAAGGTCAAGATCCTGCTAATGGGAACTGACACCTTCCTGCCCCTAGAGAATGCAAGAGCAGGCAGCACAAAGTACCACTTTTTAAAATAACCTGTTGTAATATTGCACAAATTACCCCCTAAAGTCAGTAGCTATGCAAATTCCCTGTGTTTGTGCTTAAAGATTAACTTTGGAAAGAGCTACTGGAATGCAAAAACTAAAAATTATTCCTTACAAAACCATTACTATTGAATATTAAAATTGTGAGACAAAGTATATTTAATCTAGAAGCAACACTAAAGGTGAATTTGAATAATAGCCTTACTATTTGGTTTATTTCTTTCTTAAGACACCATTTACAGAAACAATGAAAATAAAATATGAGATAATATACTAGTATTTTTAAAAACTGTATTCCTCCAGAGATGCAAAATCTGAAAATGTGCATACTGAACAGTAAATTACAGACTCTTGTCTTTACTATTATCTGCTGACACATGTGAAATAATCCAGTGTTTTAAAAGATGTTTTGGTTTTCTGGAGTTTTTTTGAAGTAGTCCTGCTAGAAAATTGGAGATATCTATACTGACTCTGTTCATGCAAAATGGATATTTGCAGAATAACCTTGTTTGCAGAAGCAAGGAAGCCTTACACAGGAGAATATAAAGCTATTCAGGCATAGTAAAGACAGGATATGTAAAAAATATATGTATTTCTTCATTCTGCTAGATAGTTTTGTTTGCCATCCAGATGTAACACAGCATTTTCCCTGCACAGCCTGTGCTCACAGGTGCAGCTCTCCAGGTGCACAGAGGTACCAATATGCCACAATTCATCCCTCTGGCAGGGAACTCTGACTTAGAGGGGGAGGGATCACAAAAACCAGCAGCCACACAGACAGATGGAGTGGGCAGCTTGGGCAGCCTGAAGTGCTGCAGGTTTTGGAGGCAATAAGAACAACTTTAAAGCCTCCTCACCAGGTTCTGTGCCTGTGTGGGCAAAGCTGTGCTCCAGAAAACCCAAAGAACCATCTCCAGGCTAAGGACATCTCTCTTCCTGTCTGCTGCCCTTGAGATAATCTCTTCCAGACCTTGAACCTGGCACTTAATGTTCCTGAAGCTAATTGACATAATTTTCCATCTCATCATCATGGCTCTGAGTCCCCACCTCTGCTGCAGACAGCCACAATTAGCTCAGGTGTCCTGACTCTTTCTGTGCCTGCAATTCTCTCCTGGGACTAGAGATAATGATGACTAATGACCAGACAGCCTTAAAAAAAAACAAGAACCATTCATTCAACACCAAAACATTTAACAGAAAGCAGGATTTAGCACCCTGGATGTGCTTTTAGCTTTCCAAGATGCCCAGCTGGTAGCTGTGTCTGCTGCAGCCTGTCCCAGGCTGGCTGTGAATGTGGCAGCTGCTGGCAGCCACTGGCACTTTGTTATCTCTTCAGTCAGAGGAGCTGGACTCTTCCATCTTCCTCAGTGACAGATATAGACTCCAGGAGCTGACTCATTTCCCTGCTGCTGCTCCTGAGCCTGCCAGTGCACACTGATGTGGAATTTCCTGCAGAGCTCTGCACCTCAATGACCCTCAGGTTGTTTCTCTCCCTCTTTGCCCTCACCACACGGAGTGAGTGCTGCCAGGGAAGGCCAGACAGGATAAACCCTTTCACAGAAATTCCAGATCCGTCCCAAGAAGTTTCCCATGGAATAGAAATTCTATTCTTTTTCCAATCATTTCTACATTTGATAAGAGTCTGCTACAATGTTTTACATCAAAGGTATTCAAGGAACATTCTCACACATCAGCAATTTCAGGGTTTCTCTCAAATACTCTTGCTATCAAATCTAACCCCAGTTCCCTGCCTATTGCTATCTGTAACAAAATTGAAACCACATTTACATATTTCAGACAAATAAAACCATCAAAGCTACAGCAAATGGAGAGACTTCAGTGGACTGAAAAATAACTGCAGTAAGTATTTCGGAGAAATATATTGAAAGGCTAAATATTAATTAAAGTGCACAAGATTAGAGTAGTGGCAAAATTAGTAGTCATTCTAGATAACTATGTTTCTGGTGACCAACTTGACAATATTCTTTGGAAAATACTGAACTCTCATTTTCTGGAACAAAGTTAATTTAAAGGTGCTGTGGTATCAGGCTCTGCTTCCCCAGCTCCTCCTCAAATCTTGCAACTAAAAATGTTTTCGTAGAAGTAAAGCAAAACTGGAATATCCTACTTTTAAAAAGATTTTATTACATTGTTACAATGACAAGTTGCAACAAATCCCAAGACAAAGCCTCTACTGTAAGCCTAAACTGGTAATTCAGGATATGTTTTCTATGAAGGGCTTCAGCTCTGCTGGGTTTCATCCTCCCAAATTTTGTGCAGAGAGGAGCACGTGACCCATGACATGCTGTCTCTACATCTCTAGATTATAAATATAAAAGAAATAAAAATGTGACTATATATTTTACAGGAAAAAACCTTTCAAACTTACATGAAACACCCAGCAGGTATCTGCAGAGTGTAGTATGAAGAAGCTATGATTGAAAAACACCTGATGAGATATTTCATGAATAAGTACTGATTGGCTGTAGCTCCTTGTCCATTATAGAAGAAAGACACTTCAAGGACATTGTCATTGTCATATCCTGACTCCCTAAATGCTGATGAAATATTTTTTTTTCCTCTTGCAATCCAAACAATAGTTCTGTATCAGTCTCACTGAACTTAAGTTTTCCCTCCTGACAGTCATTTTGTTGTGAAAGCCTCTCAGAAGGCTCTTCTCGAGAGGTCAGCCTTGAACATTCTCCACATCCTTGGGTCAAGCCCTGCTTAAGCCTGACTATCATCATCTGTGAAGTTTTTGTCACAAAGGAGGGGTAATTGCTCCTCCAGATCCTCACAAGACATAATGTATTTTCAATTACTCAACTTCTTTAATCTATTTGTGATGACCAAGATATATAACCCAGGTATTTTGTCATTACTATCCAGAGCTGAATTAAATTCAATTTCTAGAATAGCTTTCCAGAATTATTGTAAACAACATGGAACATCAATGATTCAGGAAAATTTTCTGTACACAAAATACAAAGACTGCACAGGTTTTATTAGAAAACCATTTAGGGAGAGTAAATCTTCTTTTTGTAAATATGTGTGTTCAATATCATCTTTCCAAAACAGTCCACAGAAAGGTTGTCTAAGTAATCACAGGCTATGGCTGCCACATCATTAATCTCAATCTTATTTTCTACATGACTTCTGGAGAAGAAGAATTTTTGTAGGTCTACCAGAGGGATGAGTAAATAGATCACAGAAAAAACTAAATGACAAAAGTCTGCCCTGAATCTACCCACAGTTTTTAGGCTACAGCTGTTACAGATGTCCATGATAACCTATAGCAGCTATTCAGTTTGTGAGAAGATGATGTATTAGCTATTCCATTTTCAACTCTGACCTTTCTATTAGGGGTTATCAAAATCTTTTACAGCCATTAATTATATAGTGTGCCATTTTGTGACATGAGCTTTTTTCTCCTGTCAGAGGGAAGGGACTGATCCCACCAGAATTCATCCTGTGGCATTTCTAAGCATGCCTATCTATGGGGCTAGGAGGAGGAGATCTGACAGAAGTTTCAAACCATCACCTGTTGGAGAGCCCATGTGCCCCCCAGGTGTCTCTCAGGAGCATTTTGAGTTCTTCCATGAAACAGGATCAAGGAGCAGAGGTAGCACAGCTTGTCTCTGTGCAGAGTTTTGGGATGCACAGGTGGAGAACAGCTCCAGATCTCATTTACAGGAATGTTGCTTCTCTGCATACCCCACTCAAAATTAGATTTTTATACCAGTGGAACTATAGAACTCAGTTCAATAAAGGAATCACTTCTGTTATTATCAGTTTAGCACAATAGCAAGGGAGTGAGGGTTTTTTTAAAATTTATTTATAAAAACATATTTTTAATCATCTTTGGCAGCTAATTATATTATTTCCAATTATGTAACAGTATTACTAATTAAAGAGTGTAAAATACCAAGAGAGAAAACGTTTATTCCAGAAAACTTGTCAATTTTAACAAGCTTCAACTTTAAAGTTTTATTCTCACTTAATGCAATTTAATTTTTCTTGTCTTTGCTGGCCAGTATCCTTTTTCCTCTTTCTCAGGGCTCCTTGTTCAGACCTCCTGGATACAAATCCTGGTACTTGAGCTACTCCCATGCACATCTTTGTGCTCAAAAATACACAATGTGAGAGGATGGGTGTGAGGTTATATTAGTTTTTAAATTAAATCATCTTCCTTTTCATAACATCTTGCATTGAAGGTTTCCTACAGCACCACAATATTATACCCTACGCAATCTAACTTGCAAAAGAAAATATATTTGTTATTACTTGCACACAAGAAACACCCAGCTAAAAAAGCAGAAATTGCTCTGAACTTTCACTGTAAACCTTTCTGAAAGCTGCAAATGGAGTTGAAGGGAAAGAAAATGACGCTTTGTTAAAATTCTTGTACAGGGTAGAAAGCAACATGACTCCCTGAATTAGTCTGAAAATGCAGCTCATTCATCTCTAGGCAAGCAGTAATGAAAATAAAGGCTACAGGTCCTTGGAAGAGCCAGCCAATATTTGCTCACCAGTGACAGACACAGTATTATCCAGTAGGTCTTCAGCATTTCCTCTGTATTTTGGAAAAGCTGAAGAGGAAAGATAGTTTCATAAATAATACTCCTCCAGGTCTTTTTCACAAATCTCATCTCCAGAGTTTCCAAAAGCCTTTTGGACAGATATACTGCAGAAAGAGATGTAAATATGAGCTGTGTATAATTCAAAACATCCCACTTTAGGGGATTTGTCACCAAAAGGCACTATAAGTAAAACTAGGGTTTACTTTTGCCATTATAAAACCTAATTTAATGTAAAAATGTAAGTATTATACTTGATCAGTGCCAAATAATTATGCACAGGCACTTCTAGAGGATGTACTTTGATTATAGTCTACTTTATCTCAACAAATAACCATGTTAAATTACCTTTTTTTTTTGCTTACTACCCAAAGCCTCCAAGTGCTTTACAAGAGCCATGAGTGTACCTACTCTTTTTTCATTGAAGAGGCACAATTGTTATTATTCTGAGTTATTACAGCTGCAAAGAAAATAAGCCAGATACTTTAACTCCCACTCTTCCTCTCCAAACATTGCTCACTGCAGTGCTCACAGACAAGACTTTTTATGTTCTGTGTGACAAAACAAAGGTTAGAAAAGGAAACTGCTGTCAGAAGACCCATGAAGACTCAAACTTGTGTCTGATGGCACCTTGAATACCATGAGTTTCAATTATTTATGAAGGTGGAAAGCTTGATTACCAAGACCATCTTTTCCACTGTGTTGTCCTCCTGAAATCTGAAATCCTGTCCTGGTCATAGCTGGGGTAGAGTTAATGTCCTCATGGTAGCTGGGATGGGGTTGGGTTTGGGATTTGTGCTGGAAGCAGAGGGGAGAACACAGGGATATTTCCTTGCTGCTGAGCAGAGTTTTCACAGAGCCAAGGCCTTTTCTGCCTCTCACCAGCTGTGAGGAGGCCAGGTGGGTACAAGCCAGGACAGCTGACCCCACTGACCCAAGGAATGTCCCATCGCATCCCATCCCATCGCATCCCATCGCATCCCATCCCATCCCATCCCATCCCATGGATCCCATCCCATCCCATGGATCCCATCCCATCCCATCCCATCCCATCCCATCCCATCCCATCCCATCCCATCCCATCCCATC
>JAOTQP010000362.1:29346193-29388312 GCA_026413545.1 Cichladusa arquata | reverse complement strand
AGCAAACAGAGCACCCTCCCTCCCCCACCCACAGATCTTGTCCCTCCTTTTCATTATATTGCATTTTAACAGGTCACTCTTCTGTTGTCCTGAGGTTAATTTTTTTCCACCCAATGCGACCCATTTCTACTTTGTAAGCATGTGAATTCCCCCTTGCTCTGTCTCATTTTCTATCCCTAGTTTTAAAGAGAATCCTCCCTGTCTTCTGCTTTACAGGATGTCTTAGAGCTTGCTCTGGCATCTTTGTGCCTGTAAGTGTGATTTTTCTACTTGGAACAGAGAAGGACTTAAATTACAGGAAGTGTCTCTTCCAGTGGCAGCAGTTTGTTTGGTGCAGGGCTGTTGTTACACAGTGATTTACTTGATTTTTTTTTTTAAGAATCATTTTGCATTATTCATTTCTGATAAATTGTCAAGAAGCACACTCAAACTCCATTCACTCACTCATATTATAAATGAATGCTAACATATAGAGCATTCTTCTCCTTTAGGGACATACAGGAATTCTAAACAAGTACTATTATTCCTCTTTAATTATGCATCTGTGGTTGCAGGGAAATACAGAACTATTCAATCGAAATGTAAATCTTCATGGCTGGAACACCCTTGATATTTCTTTCTGGCTACTACAGCAGTCCACCCACAGTACTGCATTTTCCAGGTACCACACAGAAAAAACAACCAAACATTATCAGACATAAGCAAGCTTTCTTTGTTTTTTCTTACCTCCTTCATTACCCTCAGGTCTTACACTTGGTTTCAGTGTGGTTCCACTTAAGGAGAAGGCAACATTTCTACCAATAGTCAATTAGAGGTGTCAGTCAAGTTGAAACAGGTCCTCCTGTATTCTGGAGATAACCCTTCCAGAGCCCTGACTAGAGAGATGCTTTTGCAGATGTGGGAATCTGTGCCACTGGAGGATGCAGCCCAGATTTAGCTACGCTTTAATCTGAGCTCAGAGCATTCTGGGACAAGGTTTGAAGATTTTTTTCAGATATATTCAGTAAAGCTCAGGTATATTTTGCAATGTTCTGCCTCTGTATAAACAGATATGTGGTGCTGCCTTCCAATGTCAAACCTTAAGGAAGCTGATAGAGCTATGAAAAATATAATCTACAGCTGAAACAACAGTTCTAAATCCCCCTATGATCAGAATCACTCTCCAGAAACATTAATGCACTATCCAGTTTCTATGTTGGCTGCATCTAGGAGCAAGTTGCATATGAAGTTTTGATTCAATGAATTTCCATTTGCTTATGCTGTAATATTTACCCCCTTTATTTGAATAATTCTCCCACTGCTGAATGGAAATAAACTTTTGCATCAGAAGCTAAATATGCTAAATATGTTTTGCTTTGGCTAAAATATGCTTATATTATCAAGGTAGCAAGGGAGAGACCTCCATTCTTTGCAGCTCACAGGTCTGGATCATAACACTGTTCCCCAAGGGCATGTAATGGACATCAGAAAGATAATCCCACTGCATTCCTGAAAAGTGAGCCATGGCCATCTCCAGTTATTGACATTGCTGGAGAGCACAGTCAGAGAAAACACACAGACTTATCCATTTTTCTATTTTCCATTAGTTATTCATTACACATGTGCTATTGAAGGGAAATATCCTTAATTTATTGTAAAAGTGACAGCTTTTACAGCTACAGGAAAGCCCATCTCCTCTCCTGATGGTGAATGACATCATCCTAAAGATCCCAAGGCTGCATCATGTATTCTCCTGGAGAAATGGGGAAAATGTACAGATCCAAACTTTCCCTCAGCTGAGAAGGAAAATGTAAAATTTCTTAGACTTCCAGGCACTAACCATCTCCAGAGAAGCAAGTTAATCTTGTTTCTGAAGGAGTTTTGCACATGCATGAAGGACTGACTTCAATGGACTCCATGGCACAAACAGTTGCTCATCACAAAAAGAAAAATGCCAAATAAAAAAGCAAAACAAAACAAAACCTGACAGATTCAAAACCTTGTGCACATGTTAGATTCTAAGCCATTCTTCTTCAGTCAGTATTCATTTTTCTCACAATAGCTAATTCTAAAAGAAACCTATTCAAATTCATTATTTGCCTTTTTCTCCCAACTCTTTCCCCCATACTGTTTCTTCCAGAGAATCCACAACGTTGAATCTGTCATTACATTCATTTCCATGGCAACAAATGGGATGCCATAAAGGGTGTTTTAATCCAAGGACAGAGTGGTAGATAAAAGTTAGATTCTGAAACAGAGAATTCTTGCTCAGTATCAAAGGTAATTACAACAGGACTATAAAAGATTACTTGTTGAGCTAATTTTCTTTTATACACACAGAAGAAAAGTTGCTTCTCTTCACAAAGGACATTTTCAACTTTAAGTGCTGAACTCTCAGAATAATTTTTATGGGTAGAGGTGATTTAATATGCTAATGTTTATCTCATTTTTCTTGATTATACTACATGCATCTTTTTTTTCTGATCTGCTGATAAGCTAGTTTATATTAAAATATTGAGTAGAAGATTCTATGCTTGATTATCCACAGTGGTATCTGCTTATTTCAGTAGGCTGTGGGGAAACACAGTTTATGAGAGCAGAAACAAGCATATTCATAGTGATTTCCAGCCTGAAGGATTCCAAAACCCCTAACAAACCAGAATGGATCCAAAATAAATTAATTTATTGATTGCATCCTGATTCCTCCTTCAAGTTTTTCAAGTCCCACGGATGTGCTCCTAAAAGGATCACTTGGGACACACTCTAAAGAAATGCAGCCCCTCATCACCATCTTTGTGCAGTTCTGCACCTTAACCAGCCTTTGCTGCATCCAGACCCTCCTGGGGATCTGGAAATAAATAAATTGGACAATATACCATTTTCTATCACTGGAAGAAGCCAAAACCTTTTGCAAAAAGGCTGTTAATAGCCAAGAAAAAAATAAAGAACAGACATATTTCTCCTAACAATTCCAAATTAGCCAGAGACTACAAATGCAGTTTACTCAGGAGGCATGCTGCAATCACAGCTTACAGACTTCTGTCAAGCCAGGTACTATCAGGAAAACAAAGTCTAAATCACACTCTAAAACAGCATTAAGAGAACACTAATGTTGGGGCACAAACTGAGGTAAGTGATAAAAGGAACACATAAAAGCAAATATTATACAATATTTTTTTCTAGGCTTTAGGCACACCAGGATGCCCACTTAAATCCTTTTTTAATGTGGCCTGCTGGAGAACCAGAGTGCACATGGCAAGGTTCTGTCCCACCAGGTGCCTCCTTTGATGGTGCTTTTTACCTCAGCCCTCGTGTCCTTCTAACTACAGGCTTTGTATTTCCAAATTCACTTTTCTATAAACATCACAGAAAAGTTAAAGAAGTATTGAGTGAGTATTCAAGGTAAGATTTGAACCTAACTTTGAAGTTGTGAGGGGATGAAGGAGACTGGTGGAAGTTTCCTAAAAAAGCTCATTGGAAATTTGATTTAACTGGAAAATAACTGACATTTCAGAAAAATGTATAAAACAGCCTTCTTAAGAAATCCTCCAGTAAGATAAAACTTGTCTAGTCACACAATGTCTCACCACTCACTGAGCAATAAAAGCAGAAATGACAACCACATGAAATTATATTATCTAGAATAGCTTGAAGTCTGTTCAGAAATTCAGTTTTATGCTCTCACCAAAGCATTTCATCTTCCAAATTACATGTGCATTTTAAACTTTTTGTCTCTGTTCTTGCCTTGGTTATAATAGAATTGGGTTTGGGTCTGTTTTGGGTCTGTGTTTTGGATTTTTGCTGGAGACAGTGTTGATAATCCAGGGATGTTTTGCTATCCCAGAACAGTATTACAGATAAATAAATAAATCTTAATACTATAATTATCAATTGCCAATAAAAGCAATGCCATTTTTCAGAATAATATGTCTCTTTCCTGATTTAAATCACACTTTCAAGTTGTCTTTTACATACAGTTGTTGTTTTTTTTTTTCTTTAGTCAAGTATTTTCTTATGTGCTTTAATACTGAATGGATAAACAAATTATCTATAGAGCTTGAGCCAGAACCAATATCCCAAGAAAAAAAATCCATCCACAGGACTGTGTTCTCCTTTTCATATAAAGAAAATCACTTCAGTCAAAGAAACTGAAAAATGAACAGTGGGGCAGAGAGGGGAAAATGTGCTTTTTTTGAGTGAATTTGAATGTCCCATTGTAATCATGACCTTTTGTCACTTTTTGTCTGATCATAGGAAAAAAAATCCAAAACCCTACTTTATTTTAAATGACCTCTTCTACCTTTTCTAACAATGCCATTTTAATTGTATAAAGTCACACATCTGAGCCTCCAGGGGAATGTGCACTGTCCAGCTCCCGTGAGTGTCTTGCTAGAAAGAAAGTAATCAGTGCTGGTATTGTGTTAATCCTTTGAGATGACACACTAAATATTTTGTCCATCCAGATACAAAAATAATCCTAATATGTTGATAGTTATTCCAAATAGCTTTTTTCTAGATTCCAGCATGTAGCCCACCAAGTGATCCTTAACTTCTCCACACAGGACTCACAGGGAAGCCTAGAGAAGCACATTTCTCTAGAAATGTTTCCTAGAAATGTTTTTTTATTACTGCTAAAAAGCCTAAAGCAAATCATACTGTTTATTGCCAGGAAACTCATGGGGAGATGTTTGAATGCCTTTATTTCAACAAATGGAATACATATATATTCCCTGTGTTCTTTCATTTAGATCTCTGTGATACTTTTATATCTTCTTTGCTTGCTTTTTAAATCATTTACAGCCTGTGAGAAAAATAGGAATAGTCCTCTATAAAGTGGCATGTGAAAAGCCAGCTCTGTGATGCTTCTTGCACCCTAAATGTTACATTTGCACATAGTTAACAGCAAGACATCTAAAGAATAGTGCAATAGTAGTTTTCATTCAGCTGTCACTGAGAGGAACCCACCTATCAAAAATCAAGGTTTATTTCATGTCTGCTTCATGCCTGCTTCATGCCTGGTGTCTCTGTTATAATTCAACTAAATTCTGTTGTTTTCTACTGCCATTAACTGGCAGAGCTTTTCCTGGCTAACTAGAAAGACATGAAGACATAATACATGTGCTAAAATTTGGGGATTTCTTTTTCAGTCTGAGGGCAAATATCTGAGTTCCTGCCACAAACCACTTCAAGGAATCAGGGTAAGCCCCAGCCTGAAGCACTCCAAGAGTGACCACTTCACTGCACAGCACACTGTGGAGACTCTGACACATCCAGATCTTCATACCTGGGCTGCCCACTTCACTCCTAGGATGCTTTTTATCAAATAGTTTTCTCAATCACTATCTGTGGTGGGAAAAAAACCTCCAACAAATCAAAAAACACTGCAATATGAGCTTTGCTTAATGCTACAAGAGCTCAGGACTTGCTATATGCATACACAAAATATATGGGAACCATTTTCCTTAAAAAAATTGAAGGACAATGTGACCCTTTAATGCCTACTAGTCATTTCTCTGTGTTTTTGAAAATAAAATATGGCACTTTGGGCTGGAAAGGACATACTGGAATGATGTCTTTCTCCATCAGATGCAAGAGCTCACAGCACAAATACAAGCACAGGCTTCAAAGGGAAGTTGATAATACCAACAGGCAGAAAACAGTAATATTTTTATGCCCAAACTCCACAGCACATTATAGTATAGCCTGGGACTCCCAGTTTATACTCTGACCTTCTTTTCCAGTCCTTTAGCCTAATCACAAGACAAATGACAGCAGCAACAGGCAAAGCATGTCTTTAATCTGAAATTTACAGATAGAACTGTTGCTAAAAAACCCATGAACCTTGGAATCTGTTTATTCCATGGAATAAAGGTTTGTTGTATCAATACTCACAGTTACCAGCAAGCCATTAAAAATTAACAAACTCCTACCCTTAAACATCATGCATATATATATGTTTAACAGCCTAGGAATAATAGCTCTGAGACTACACATGGCTGAACATTTAATCTAGAGAGCCTTTGTTTCCTCTTGTCAAAATAAGCTCAGGTTTTGTTATTGAAGAGGTAGGAAACAAGATTAATGGTCCCATGGCTGTGAGCTATTTTTAGCTTGTTTCTCTCTCCACATTGTATTGTTTGCTTGTGCAGTGTAAAGCAAATGAGACTTATATGAAATACACTTGGTTACCATATTTGTCTGGTCATTAATTTCACTATGAAGGATAATGTACATCAATAATCATTTACCTCTAAAAAGTCTCAAGTTGCAGCTTTTTGCTGAGATATTCAAAATGATGTAGAGGAATTGTTGTTATCCTCATTAATTTTAATACAAGGTATCTGTCTAAATCATGCATTTATATCCCAAGATTGTTTTGTAATCTAAACCCATTTTTCTTAATGACACAATTTTGCTTAGTTATGTAAAAATGCAGCATGATTTGGCTATTTAACATCTTCTTAACTTTATATTACTACAGAAGATAAAAGAAAATAGAACTTTATCTGCATATGACATGGGAAAACATAGTGTGAGTGTTCTTTGTCAGTGCTTTGTCACGGTGTAGGCAAAAAAAACCTTGATGATTTCTATTTAAAGGTCATTATATTTTGAGAGACCAACAGTGCCACTGATCAGAACATCAGAGAGGATTTAGTTTCAAAGTTATCACTGAATAATTAATTTACTTAAAACTCAGACAAAATAAATATGCAAAACAGTGAGATGATATTTGACAGCTCCTACATTCCTTTTAATATTTAATGTTTATGTGGGTAGATTGGCAAGAAAATCTAATTGAATTAGCAACATCATAATTTGAAACATGAATATCTAAGTTTCAGTGGATGGTCTCTGTAAATGGTGAAGTAATTCAGTGGGTCAGATTCAAATGTAGTCAATATACCACCCTACACATAAAATTACAAAATGGAAAATATAAAAACACAAGGGAAAATACCTGATAGCCATATAATTTTGACACATCACAACAAATTGTATATTTGATTATCATTTCATTATTCTTCAAAAAAAATAAAAAGAAAAGTTGAGTATTTTTGCTTTAGCTTTAAAAATGATTTGTGGGTACGTCTTGGCAAGCTTTTACACTAAGAGACCATTTCATGTCTAAGCAACAACAGGAGGAATTAATACTTGAAGCAGCTGAGCAAACTGGCACTGCAGGTGTTTTGGGGAGGCATTAGGGGTAATCAAGGACTGATCAGGCAGTGAACAAGGGAGGTTTCCATTCAGAGCACCATGAAGAAGCCATAACAGAGAGTCAGAGAAAGGCATGGGGTGGAAGGGACCTTACAAACCATTTAGCTCCAAGCTCTGCCAAAATAGGGGTGCCACCCTCCAGCTCAGGCTGTGTGCCAGGTGTTGGACACAAGTCTGAGCACTGACCCAACTCACTTTTCACTCATCGTGTTGCAGAGCACCTCAGCTTCTTTCATTAAAGACCTCCTCAGCTTAAAGCTCTTAACTGGTGAAGAAACTCTCCAGACAGCCTCTCCTGAGCAGGGACAGCTGCTGTAACACAGTGAAGTCTTGTCAAGATAATCAGGGCATTATTGTGGTGAGTGATTATATATGAACTGGAAACATATCCAAAAAGTCAATAAAGCGTGTGATCTGACTGCCTTTGGAGAGAACAGAGTGGGGGAAAGACCACTGTGCATCAAAATACTTTGTTCCTTTTAAAGACAGTCCTGGGTAGAGGAAAGCTGAAGAATGTTCCCACACTAAGTCCATTGATAAAATACAGGAGACAAGCTAAAGACAAGGAGATGAAAGCAAGTATTTAAAGAGCTTTTCCATCCCTATAATTAACAAGACAGGGATATCCAGCAGGATATGGTGCATCTGATCTGTGATCACCCCTGCATCTCACAGGGCACACATAAGGGAAGCTCTTAGCTTCAGAAGCTGTGCTGTGAGGCAACCCAAATATCACACATCACATCAGAAAGAGAAGCTGGAAGTCACAGGGTAAACTCACCCTGCTGCATGTGTGTGCTTCAGCTGAGCCATTATCCAAATGTCAGGAGCTGACTGGTTCAGTTACAGCAGGTGAAGCCTTAAAAGAGGACCTAGAAGGGAGAAAAAAATCAGAAGCACTATTAGAAAAGAATAGGTAACTTCTCTCCTTTTCTTGCATGGTGGCTTGCAGGACTTGATCCAAAGCCCACTAAAGCAAAATCAATATTCCACTGACTTCTGAAATCAAACTGAAAGGCTGATCAAATTCCTGATGAAGTAATATTTTCATTTATAAACCCTCCATTTCTGGACAGGCTCACAAACTCTGTCATTGGGTGGGTTGTTCTGTATCACCTCTTTTTAAATAGTAGTAGGTAAGACAGAAAGGCAAAACTGTACAGCAAATTGACTAATATTATTACAGTTATTGACTAACATTATTACAGTTATGGTCCAGCAGATGAATAATCAAACTGGGGTATTTAAATTTAGGCACTTAAATATGAATCCAAACACGTAACAGCAGACGGGTACTGGTCTAAGCCATCACAATTCAGGTAACTGAGACCATTTATTGCTGCCCAGTGTCTGACTTGCTGAGCAACAGTATCTGAAATTAAATGTGACCAGCTGCAAAGGGGGGTCCCATGCAGCTGAAAACCTTTACTGACAGCACCTTCTGAACTTTTTTCATTGTTATACTGTAAAAAGCTAAATATTTGCTCTAATTCTCATTGAGATAAGAATAAATAAGGATTTTTTAGGGTTTCTTAAGTCCCAAATGGAGCTCACTATATCTCTAGCTGGGGATGCTCCTCCAAAAAAGTTGTTTCTCAGACTTCAAAAAGAGACAGTGCAAGATTTGACTGCAGCACAAATGCAGTGGACTTTGGTTCCTGAGCATTTTATACTATGACAGAGCATCACCAGGACATGAAAATGAAACCAAATTGTGCCACCCTAATTGTGGTACTTTCCAAGAGTCCAGGTGTGCATTTCCATTTCTTCAAGCACTTGTTCCTGAAAAGGTTTGAGTGATCCTACCTAACACATCACAGAAAACATACTCAAAACCAGCTGTTGGAGGAGTATGAGGGACTAATATTAGTATTAGCCAAGTTTTGAGGGTTAATTTTCTCTAAGATTAAGGGAAGAACTTAAAGAGTTGTACTTGAAGGATTGTACCCAAAGTACTCTTGAGAAAGAATTATAAGAGGAGATGTGGTCAGAACTGTGACATCCTTCATTTTAATTTTGCTGGGAAGAAATGGAAATAGAGAGGATGACAACTCTGGCACTTTGGGGTATGATTATCAAGCTCACTGGTTTCACTTGGACCTTTTGGATGAGGTCCAGGCAAAACTAGTGAGCAATCAAACTTTATCAAGGACATAATGAGACAGTTAAAAACCCCAAGATTCATTGTAGTCCCAGTGAGTCATGAGCTGTAATATTTTCACAAATTTCAGTTGAAGATGAGAGAGGATCATGGCTGTGTTTAAATCAATGGACCCAGAAACACTTCCAAGATATTAAATATAGGTCTGTGCCCTTGAACACCATGGCTCCATTACTGAGAGAGATTTTTGCATGCAACAGCCATCCTGCTCTGATTTCCACTGAAAAGGAGCCCAGCTCACAGAGCAGTCTCTTCTGGCCATGTCCTTGGTCTGGGACAACCACCCCAGGAAGGTACATAGCCAAGTCAGCCAGAGGTAACACATCTGTCATCCCAAATTCCCAAATTCCAATGAGAACCTAGCAGAGCAATTTAAACAGATCAATACACAATATTGAACTATTGTGTATTAGTTTGATTTTCTCACAGCAATTGATTTTGTTTCATTAAAAGTGACTTCATGAGTAAATATTTTACAAAATTGAGAAGAAAGTTTCATAGGAATGGAAAAACCAAAGCCAGTCCTTGCACATGGAAGGTAATGTTTTGAAAACTTCATTTTCACAGTAAGTTTCAATTTCTCTGGTGAATCAGTCCCTGAATATGATAAATACCTTTTTTAAGGTATAGATCACATAGACTCCTTTCATATTTCTAAAGAAATGTCTATAGGAAACATTTTGTCCAAATTAGAGGTGAACTGATATTAGATCGTATCTTAATCCCCTTGAAGCTTCTACATCACACTGCCAATGTGCAAGACTTAAAGTGAATTTATGTGTAGTTTAGCTCAGATCATCTTTAAGGTACAAACTGCTGTCTGCAAAAACAAAATTGTGACCCCTCCCTCTCCAGTACTACGGTGCCACCTAAACCTGGTCCCTTTCCACAGGGCTCAGCAGGGCTGCAGAACCACGTTCCTGCCACTGCCATGGCTCTTGCCATGGGCTCTGCTCTTCCAGCTTCTGGGAAAGCCCTGCTTGGGCAACAAAGGCTCATCAACACTCAGAGGTTGCTGTAAGACAGGATATTCCCATGCAAACAAAGTAATTCCATGGTCAGAACAGGGATCATGATACACTGGAGACCAGCCACAAGTATATTAGATATTTCTTCAATTTCCCATTGGAATGTATCTGTACAACATAAACTTTGAAATATCAATATAAATATTATCTCTTAATAACCTCAGGGTAAGAATCATTCTCTTGCCTTACTTGGAAAGTGACCTTAACATCTGTACCTACAGCACAGCACAATTGTTTTGTTTTTCTCTGAAGCTGCATGATTACAAAAATTTACAATTTACTGGTTTTACTTATTTTATAAGGAGTTTCTTTTCATGATGTATTCTTTCACTTTAATTGCACAGACAGAGCACTGTTGGGTAAAAAAAGATTAAACGTTTTCATCAATAGGTAGGAAGGATGAAAGGAAAATAAATGGATTTTGAATTAACATTAAAACATGAAAATGAGTTGAAGGGGTTTTTTTGTGTTTTATGAAAAGATTCTGTAAGCCATACAGCATTCCTCAAAATGTTCCACATGTTTGGTATCTTTGCTGTGTTTGAAAAAGTAGATACCTCCTCAAAATGGAATTAACAGGCTGTATCCACTCATGGGAGACTCACTCTCTCTGCCAAGCTCATTCTCAGAAAGTGACTCTGAATGATCAGGTTAAGCACATATTTAAGGACAAGCTAGAAGAATACCTAAAAAAAAAAAAAAAAAAAAAAAAAAGGATTCATCCCATCCAGAGGGGAATTGATATGTTTCCAAGCACTGGAGCCAGCAAAGCTGCTGAAATGTGAGATAACATTCAACAGAGGATGCCTCTATCAGGTTATGACTCTGAATGTGACATTCATTACTGCTTGTTTTCCACAAAAGAGCTGGGCACAAGGTCAGGGGCATGACAATCCCACAAAGAGAAAGTAGGTCTTGGCTTAAATGCAAGGCTGGATGTTAAAAGCAGAGAAAAATCTAAAATTATCCAAAGAGGGATACAGGTGATGGCAGGTGCTGTGGAATATGGAGAAAAAGAACCATTTTAAAATTTGTTCTTATGCATGAAGAATAAAAATCCAAAAGCCCCACAGCAGCAGCTTCTGCATTAGATTCTCTGCCAAAAGCAAGCAAAGGGATTTGAAATTCTTGACTATGGTATAAATATTTGCAGGATCTACATGCAAATTGTACCATCACCTACTTGAACAGATTGCTGTAGATATGGTGAATGACAACACTGATGTATTGGGTCCTGTGCTCCTGTGCCAGGAGGACAATTCAGGGTAATTTGGGAGGAAAAACATCTAAGAGACTGCCAGCTAGGAGTCCTGCACATATGTTTGTCTTCTGCTTTTCCCTTATCTCTGAACTGAGGATGCACTGGGCCCCCTTGGAGCACCCCACATCCAAGAGATCTCATTAAATCTTCCATGCTGAAGCAAAGAGCGTTTGGTTTACATTTTCCATTGTGGTCAGGGACTAGCCCACCCTATCTGAATTCCTTTGCAGCTACAGCTAAAGGTGAAACATCAAAAATTCTATCCTATGACATCACTGGATATGCAAAAATGAGGTTGTATTTATATCTTTTTTTTTTTTCTTTTAGACTCTAGCACAAATGAACAGTGTGGCACTGTACAATCTGACATACCCACCATTATGCAAGATTTATTCATTTAAATCCTGTGTTTTCCCAGCCTTTCTCTATGCTCCTTTCTTTGTATCCAATAACACATTAAGAAAAGATACTATTTCTTTTTGATATGATAACAAAGCAGTTTGCACAAGAAAGCCTTGTTTATTATCTGGCTGTGCAGTTCTAGGATAATGCAAACCAAAAAGTAATAAAACCTAATAATAATAGTAATGAAAATAATAACAGAATATTGCCAACAGAAAAGTAGACATGGTAGAAAAACAAAGCATGCATCCTTGACTACACAAATGCAAAATTAATGTGCAAATACATTCATAAATTAAAGCATTGAATTCTACTTGCTGTTATTTCTGAAGCTGCTTTATTCTTTTTTTTTTTTCTGTGTTGTACTGAATTATAGCCCAGTCTTTTGAGAATTCCATGCAGAAAAGTTCATTCAACTTGCAAGTTTCATGAGTTTTAGCACAAGTAATCACTGGAACTGCTATACTTATTATGAAACACATTTTCTTTTCTTCTTTAAAAATATTGATAATCTGAATATAAATAAAGGAAAATTTAATACAATAATGTGTTTAGTAAATAGTGAATAGGGAAAAAAGAATAGTTTGTTAATCCATCCTTGACTGAAATAATTTGAAAAATATTTAGGAATAACAATCAGAATTAAGAAAAATCAGAAACCCAGTGTAACTTATTTCCAGAACCTAAAAGGGCTAAATTCCCCAGGGCACCTTTTCAGACCCACAGTTTTGAGTCTGCCAGATCTCTGGCAGCTTCACCAGCTGCCTCTGCTTTGTGAGTAAGATCCAAACCCCCTCTTTCTACTCTCGAGCTAACCATCATTTTCACAAACTTAAATTGCAGCCTGTGCTGCATATGGAAGGCTCCTACTTCACATGGACAGAAGTTGAAATTGTAAAGTCATCAAGCACAGTGCACTTTACCAATGCAATGCTAGTTCAGAAGCCCCTGTGCTAAACACCTGACCCACTGTGAAAATGCACAGTATTCAGCAGCCTTTAAAATTTTCTATTTGTTGCCTACAGTGAAGAAAGGAGGAGGTGAAGTGTTTCATACAGACTGTAGGATTTTTTAAAAAACCACACTGAGACAATGTATTTTAACTCCTTTAAAGGCCTTTTGATAATGTTCCAGAAAGGCACCCTGGGGCTTCCTCACCTGTTGATCCCTGCACCCCCTTCCACAGTGATATTTAATCTCTCCCCAATGGCACCAGGAGGAAGTTCTAAATATAACCACCCAGAAGAATGCTCTGAAGAACTAGGACCCACAGTTTCCTTTACTTTCACACAGAAAACTATGATGAACATTGGGGTTTGCTCGTTGAGCAAAATCTGGGCAGAAGTGGAAGCCCAAAGATGGGTCACTACCATGAAGGGCACTGCAGTGCTATTGAGCATGTGAGGTTAAACCCATAAACTATGAACAGCTACCAGCAAAAATGGCTTTAAACTACACTGGATTACACCATCAATTTGGAGGAAATAGTTGGTTTGGAAAAAGAGCCCTAAGAATTTCAGTTAACTGCTTGCACAGTGGGCTATAAAGTGACCTACAGAGTCTCAGCAAGAGCATATTGGAATAAATGAAGAGTGAATCATTTTCGTGAATGAAAAGCTGAAAGCCCCCTCAGTGAAGAGAAAAAAAGAAAAATTGGGGGGAAAAATAAAGAGGATCATCAGCTAAATCTCTTTTCTGCAATATTTAGGATAGAAAAGGAAACATGTTGAACAAAACATACATTTCAGGTTCTCAAGTAATGCTTGAGTTCTGCATGGAAATGCATTTACATAAATACTCAAGCTGTAAACACCTACAGTAATCATGCAAATATGCTTTTTCAGAATCTTCAGGTTAGAAAAAAAATTGTACAACTCATGGTCCTGGCCAGGTGAAGTTGCAGCTCCCTATTCAGAGACCAGGAATGATCCAGGCTAAGAGAATCAGCCCGGGAGAGTGACCAGGAATTTACAAACAGACAAGATTCAGGAAAGTCTGTTGCAAACAAGCAAAGTTCCAAAGTCAGAAAGAGCAGTACAATATAGAAAGTTTAGAAAGAAAAAGTGAGTACCCACCACAAGCTGTGCTACAGAGAATGTTTCTGACACTTCCAGCAGGAATACTTCTGCAAGAGTTTATCAACATAAATATTTCCTGCTCATCCTCTGCAATGCTCAGTGCCCGGTGCTCAACAAACACTTCATGGGCATCACTGAACAGCAAACGAGACCAAAAGGCTGAGGCCAATTGAAAAACACTCTCTAGTCTAGTAGAGAGTAAGAAAATATTTCCTTTGTGAGTTTTTAAGTCAAACAGGATGCAACTGAGGCAGCTGGAAGGAACATGCTAGAGCATGCTAGGAAGGAGCTACATAGAAAGAACATTCATACATAGAAGGAACTACAGAGCAAAAGCTAAACCTGCCTGATTGCAGAAGTGTTTGTTGTAAGGGGGGCAAAGAAAGAGCAAATTTCACAGGTGGTGGGAAAGATAGGGAAGGAAAATTTAGTTGGGCTGTTGATGGAAAAGTTAGAAAATGACAGGGGAGCAAATTGCAATCTGTCACAAACAACTGTTACGCTGCATTTTCCCAGTTGCCACCAGCAGACATTCTGTCCTCAAGCAGGAAAAAGTGCATTGGATGGAAGAGAGTGGGGTGGCAGAGGAGAGAGGGACTGTGGGAGAAATAACCACTGAAAAATCCCCTTATCTAATACTGCAAACTGAGTTTAAACAGGGAACACAGATCTCCAGGATGACAAAAATACACCAAAATGTAATCTAAAAAATTGGAACACCAAGAAATGCCTTCATAGTGTGCAGCTTTTCCTCCAGAAGTTTTTAAAGATAATTTGTCACTTTTTAGAAATGTCAAGTAAACTTTGTTTTGTCTGCAACATCTTTGAATTTATTGCCAAAACTGTCATAGAAACAGCACTAGCAGTTTGATCCAAAGGTCACCAAAGTCAGTGGGAAGAGCAGCAGTTTTTTCATAGGGATTTGGATAAAAGAAAAAATAAACCCTGTACATATTTTAATATAGAATAAATAAAATTCAACAGAGAATTACAAGAACAAAGACAGGGGAAAATTACATTCACTGGGTTACTTTTTCTCTGCCCTTACAACAGCTGTTTTCAGAAGAGAAAGAAAGGCAAATTCCCTTTCAGTGTAGCCTATTTAAGTACAGCAAAGATTACACTCCCCATAATCCTATGCCTCTCCTTTATTAAATAGTCCTGCTTTGAGCTACTTCTGTGCTTCTCTTGGGATGGCATGGAGCATATAATTGGATCCACTTCATATGGAGAAAAGAGCCTGTTAACCTGCAGTTGCAACAGCAGATACTTGTTCACTCGTGAAAATAAAGACAGAAAGTTTCCATCAATCATTTAAAACTCTAAACATACAGGCTGGGTTTGCTCTCAGCAGCTTTGCTGTGCATGCAATTTTTCCCTTTCTAAACCCAGTACCCAAGCTTTCAAAAAATAATTCCTTGTTCTTAAATAATGGTGTGACTGTTAATGAGGAACACAAAAGCCCTCCCTGGCAGTTGGCAGTGCTGCCTTTGCTGTCTGTCACTGCAGGAACTGTATCTCGGAGCAGGCTGGGACAATGCCCCATCCAAATGAAAGCCCTTGGTGAAGTATTGATCAAGATGGAACTGTCCAAAAAGAAGAGATGAGTTCAAAATTCAGCCAGCTTTTATTTGACTATGCAAAGGGGAAAAGGACTTCCAAAGAGAGAAGATATTAAACATGGTGTGTCACATCTCACTTTTGGCAGTGATACAGGTGATCTGAGTAAACTGGGGCAAAGTCATGATCCTGATCAAAGACTGCTGCCCTCTGCAACAGACAAAAATGTTTCTTCCCTTGAATCCCATATGGAGCCCTCTGCTCTCACATGGCCATTATGCACAGGGCTAATAATGAATTTCAGGGTAAAAATCACTTGCAAAGGTTACTCCTCTGCCTAAGGACTTCCAAAAGAGCACCACAGTTATGCTCATCAGCTCTTTTTCTTCCTTTTTCCCCAGATTCTCTGCCTTTATTAACCCACAAGGCTTCTTTACACCCTAGATATGGGATTAAATTAGGATTAAACATGTTTATATGATAGGTAGTGCATTGCTTAAAAGAGGCAACCTCCTACCCAAAGCACCTCTTCCATCAGAATTAGGTGCACCACAGCACTGCAGATCCAGGACCAACACCCAGGAGCTGGGATGTCTCCTCTGAGCAGCAGGTTCATGACTTTGCTGAGCAGCCAGTTAACATGGGCTGCAGGTGACCACATGCACACCTGCAAACCCCTGAAGCCAGGAAGCAGATATGCTTAAAATAACCCCAAATTACCCAGATGATGAGATAATTTGGTGTACTGTAGTGGGGTAACAGCCATGAAAGCATGCAAACAAAACATAAAGGTGTGGCTTTATTTTTAGAAACCACCTTTTTCCTATTTCCATATGTTGCATAAAGGATTCAGACTTCATAGTCAGAGCTTTTCCTGCTGCCCACAAGAATGACATTAGCTGCTCTGCCTTTGGGGCTTTCTGCACATGGGGAAAACAAATGGGATTTGGGAAACAGAGTGATATTTTCTTGAAATAGCTTGTTCCTCTGGCATTATGCAAAGCCTGTGCAAGACTGCAGGCGACCAAAGCAGCCACCAAGGGACAGCAGACAATCAAAGCAAGTGCAGCTTTAGTATCTAAGATATAAAATTCAGCTGAAGTAGGGAAATGGCTAAATTAGCCTTACAATTTCATCTAGCATTCAAATGATTTTTAAGTTGTTTGGAAAAGTCAGTGTTTTAACAAAGTACTGTAGAGCAAGAAAGCTTTCTCTTCTTTCCATTTTTTTTTTTTTTTTTCTGGTGAAATTAGGTGGAAGGATTAATTTTCATAAGAAGCAACAATGCACCCAGCAAAAAGATCAAATTTTAACCTTCCATCTCATCCTTCCCTGCATCCTCCCAATAAAGACAGCAGGTTTCAGGAAGGCAGGAGTTTAGCAGAACTATCAGGGCTGATTTCATCTTTTTGTTTCGTGTAACTACAAAGTAAATTCTCACATTTCAAAATAAATCACAACAAAATGAAGAGAACAAGAGGTCTGTAACTCACTAAGAGGAGTTCAACTCCTCCTCTCAGCTTCTTCTTCTTGTTTGCCAGGTATTGTGTTAAATCTCCTGTGAATAATAGAAGGCAAAAACAAGCACATATTTGTATCCCATGATGTGGGGGAACATCTAAGTCTGACAAAGAGGGGGCTGCTGCCGGGGACCTGCAGCAATGAGCAATCTTGCTGTGCTCAGAGCAAGCCCAGGGAGCAGGGCACTCACAAGCCCCTGCAATCCATCAGAGTGCAGCAATCTGCAAACACACACACAGATAAACTTCCTCCTGGGACTGGACACGCTCACAGCAACCTGGAGTTCATATTTATAGCTATTAATATTAAAGTAGCTTTTTTTAAAGCTATTTTCTACCCAAACCAGTAATTTTTTGCCTTGATGAAGGGGATTGTTTCGAACCTCAGCGCTGCTGTAATCAGCCCTGGATACAAGGTGAGTGAAGCTCCCTGACACCACCCCAGAGGAGCCAGCTGCTGTGGGTGGTGCTGGACAAAGCAGCAGAGGAGTCCCCATGGGGCTGGGGCTCCTTTGCAGTTGGGGTTTGTGCCAAGTGGGGTGTCCTGGGAGCAGAGGAGCTGGCTCAGTCCTGGCAGGTTTCCTGGCATCCTGCATCCCTACTGCACAGCAGGGCTCAAATATGATATGAGTGCGTGGCTGGTGGGCTTGGCAAACAAATTTAGGCCGTTTAACATGGAGGTGGCTCAGGACTGCCAGAAAGAGCACTGAGCAGAGCCAAGGGGACCCCACAGCACTTCCCTGCACAGGTCTGGGATGATCCAAGCCAGCCACACCCTGCAGATTAGGCAATGGAAGGAGTGATGGCTCTAATTGTATTTGCCACTTCCCAGAAACCATCAGATGAAGGGATGAATTCAACAAATGCAGAAGGCACTTTAGTGCTGAATAATTTACAAAGTATCTTCAGACAGACACTGAGATACCCAGAGAGTTTGTGGGATCTCATTTTCTGGAGATATTCCAAACCCACCTGGATGAAATCCTATGCAACCCACATCAGCAGGAGGGTTGGGTTCTTTATCTCCAGAGGTTCCTTCCAACCCCAACCATTCTGTGACTGAGAATTCTGCTGTGAGGGAGAACCAAGACAACTCCAGCCCTTCCCCACAATAAGCCTATTTTTCTTTCTGACTCTGCTACTCAATCCATTTCTGTCCACCTGCCAAAAGAAACAAGAGACCCAAAAGCACAAGATAAATCATAATAAATCGACTATTTCCCCAATACCCTAATTTACACCTTTATTTTGCTCCAGTAAGGAAATAATGAGACAAAGAAACATAGCCTCATTTATAAAACTTGTTTGCCAAGAGGAGGGGGTTCTGTTTCTTCCAGCAACCTGGAGTTAGCATTACAACACTAGAGAGATTAAATTCAGACAGATTTTTATGATGCATTGCTTCCTATTTATTGCAGAATACATAACTGTGTCCAAAAGAGAAATAAGAATGCAACTGCATGAATCCTCACACGATTTTAACAAGTTTTGACTGGCAAAGCACAACAAGCCTGTCAATACAAGTCCAAGTTTGCTTTGTGCCAGCAGTACACGGGTCCCAGAGTGAGAGATGCCAAAACTAAAGAGGAGCTGCAAAAAGAGGAAAGAAAAGTGGAGAGGAGACTCTCTGGGTGGCTTTATGTATCTTATTATAATATAGATTTGATGGGTATTTTGATCCCTTAAACATCCTGTCCCAAATCAGTTACACTAAATGTCCTCTCTCACATCCAAAATCATAATTTTAAGCTAAAAATAACAAAAAACATGAGCAATACATATCAAAAATAGTCAGAAATGCTCCCGTGTATTCACATCACATAAATACTGAACTGATTATTAGGCTTCAATTTCTAAGAGTAAGAAGAAGAAAAATTAAGAAAAATGCAATATTTTCCACATAGATTTACTTTTCATATGTTGAGTTATGTGAACTGATCACTGGAGAAATAGAATTGTGATCTCTAAGTTTGACATGAAAACAGTAGATATTTTGAAATATAAAAAAAGACATTAAAAAAATACAAACAATAAAAGCATCACATGTATCAGTGAACTTCCTTACTTAAAAAAAAATAAAATTATGCATGGTTGATGTTTATATGTCACTATTTTTTTTCTTTCAGCAGTTAGAAGTTTGAAAAATTAAAGTTGCCATTGTTTTTCTAGAAGCATCTGCTGAGTTAGGGATGCCCTTTCTAGTGATGCCAAACAATCCTAAGGAACCTGGGTATTTCTGAGAACCATAATATAAAGCACACTATGCTGAAATGAGTCTTTCCCTGATGGAGAAGTTTCTATTGGAATCCTGGTTCCAGTGCTGTTTCTTGTAACACACAGTCATTTACTTCAGGAAAAATCCCATTAAAACCCAGAGCATGTAAATTCATAGTTAAACCTTCTGCTACTGAGTAGTGCTTTCAAAGCCTAAGTTCTTCTCATTTTTTAAAGTTTTGAAAGAAAAAGATTTTGTTTACCTTTCTTAATGTTCATCCTGCTTCAATGAGAAGTATAAATATTAGAGCTATAAAGACAGCTCATTTTCCTCTTTCCTCAGTGACCTTTTCCACAGATTGATCTACAAGAGAAAACATCTCTGGCTCCTGCTTTCAGTACATTCACCCTGAGAACCACTGTTAATAACAGCCTCAGGTGTGTCCCAGGGTGACACAGTGAAGCTCTCCACAGAGAAACTGGGACACTGGCACAGATGGGGAGTTCTATTTCAATATAGACACATACCATAGAATCATAAAATGGTCCAACTCCTGCCATGGGCAGGGACATCTTCCACTAGACCAGAGCCCCATCCAACCTGGCCTTGAACATTTTCAGGCATGGAGCATCCACAGCTTCTCTAGGAAAGCTGTTCCAGTGCCTCATCACATTCACAGTAAAAATTTTTTTTCTAAAATCTAATCTAAGTCTGCCCACTTTGCAGTTTAAAACCCTTGTCCCATGCTGTATCACTACTGGTAAAAAGTATTTTTTTTCTTATAAACCCTTAAAATATATTCAAAGGTCACCATGAAGCTTCCCAGAGCCTCCTCGTCTCCAGAGATGACACATCTTTCAGAAACTAACATTTTATGACATTCCCTTACAGTGAATGATTAATCCTGAAGCTTTCATCTGAAATGCTTTTTCAGATTTTGGTGATTATACAAGATTGGCAATGAAGCAAGAACTCTAAAGAGATGGCACTGATGTATGAGGCAACAAACACAAGGGCAGGCACACATCTTGGTAACAGTGCAGTGATACTCCAGGAAGGGAAGCAGGATCCATTTTCCAACAAATCTTTGGTCCAGTTTATTTATAAGAGGCATCTTTTGCCTAGTAAGAATTACCTTGAAATGTAATTGTGGGATTTTTCAAATCAAGTTTTCTAATTCTGGAACTCAGCACAAGGGGTTTCTTTTAATTATTTCTTAATAGTCAAATGCCAGCTTTTCCTAGGAAGGTCAGTCCCGCAAAAATATAAAAAAAAAAATTACAAAGAATGCAAACATTAAAATATTGACAATATAGAATATTAATCTGTGAACCATTTCTAAGATCACAAGTATCCTAGGCCTTTCAAACAAGTATTTCTGTAAAATATGGATGGGGATTCTACTGTTACACACCTCCAGATTGTGAGGAGAAGGTGCAATAGCATGACTTGAAACACTTGGTTATTCAATTTTACTGGTAGACACAAGTAATATCCTTTAGGTCACAGGCATAGAAATCTCCTACTATAAGTTGCTTTATAATTGCAGGTTCCAAAGGCAATTAACAAGTCTGTAATTGGAGGATGTTCTTTCATCCCAGTGTTCAAGCAGGAGAATACAGCCCACACTACCATCAGGTCTGTCTTGTTTTAGTGGCTGGTAAAATATTAGTTCTATTAAAGTTGGCAGGTTAAGGCTGGAGGCTTAAACTCTTTAAAGGTACCTGCATGTTTTTCAATTACCTGAGTGTTAACAGGAGACCACAGAGGACCCAGACAACCCCTGAGGCATCCAAATGTCTTTGGATGTGCAGCTTTGTTCTTAATAGTCCCAAAGTGATTTTGTTAGAAATGCACAGAATGGCTGCCCCCAGCCTTGTGGATCCAGCTCTGCTGGGCCCCCTGCAAACGCTGGGGTGTTTTAGAGCTTTAGAGGGAGTTACTGAGCCAAAGTGCCTCTGTGGGTGTCAGCCTTTAGAGCCTGCAGCAGCAGCTCAGCTTTAACCCCTATTTAAAATAAACAGGAATCTAACCCCTGGTGTCAACTGCCCGTGCATCAGGGCTTTAGAGGGAAGCTTCAGCCTCACTCCCTTGTAATGACCTACATAGAAATGGTTCTCAGAGGAATAATTCAATTAATTCAGACAGTTATCAGCTGGATCCTTCTTCTCACCTCTTTTTAGCACTAGCTGTTTTATTGCCATTTTTCTTATCTTACTAAACAGAAGCAAAAAAATCCTACCAAGTATTTCTTAGATGAGGCTAAGCGACTGAAGTTGAATAAAATTATTTTGGGTTATGTCTTGAGCTTGAGGAATTCCTCTTTTTAGCACTAATTATATTTTTCCTTAAAGAACATGAAACAGAGCACAGGAAAATGTACAGAGTGTCTTTTTATCTTTTAATAAGCCAAAATGCAGAAAATCCAAAGGAATTTAATTTGTAGGGGAAGGAAGTACAAGAGTTAAGAGGCAAAACCTGTTACTCGTTTCAAGAGAGATTTTATTTTCCTCTACAAAATGCAGTGCAGTAGGCACTGTTTAGAGATTGCTTTGCCATTACATTCCAGTGCTGAGGCTATCATCTAGCATTACACAAAATTGCAGAAAACTGAGCAGATCCCACTGTGGGATCTCAGGCTGTCCCAGTACTGAACCCAAGGCACAGAGAAGTCAGGAATGCGTGAAAAAAACCACAGGCTGGGACAGATATGTAGTTTCAAATTAAAAAAAAAAAATTCATTTATCATTTATTATAAATGATATTGATAGCTCTTGATTCACTCTTATCCCCAAGGCCAGAATTTTTGTGATTTCTGTTAAAACAGTGGGACAGCTAGGACAGCAAGCTTGCATACAGCTCCAGTCTTATTTCCTTGAATGTCACCCTAAGGTATGCCTTGAGAACATCTCACAAATCACCTCTAATGTGGATCATGCAACTCCCAGCAACATTTGAATTAAAGATATGCCTGTTGCTTGGAGGAGCTGAAGAAGCTGCAGTCTCAGGATTTCTTTTATTGCTATGAACTAGAAAACCAGCAGATAGACAAAGATGGGATCCTTCCCTCTTATCCATTTTGTGGATCTTGCTTCCTGACAAAGTTAATTTTTAAGTAAGAGAGCATAGAGAGGTGCAGATACATACTGCAAATGGCCATCAGTCACAAGCAGATGGTGACAAGACCCAGGAGCTGCCATGGGAGTTCTGGCTCCTTTTGTGCTGGGACAACATCCCCACATTAAGGAGTCAGTCATTTAATAGTATTCTTAACCTGACCTTGCACACTGCTTGTTAATCCAAACTTTGAAGATGTGAGATTTCAACTGATGGCCAAGTAAATTTCAGAGAGAATTATCTTGCCTCCTGTTTCCTTCAACTAAAAATCCAAGAGAGGCTTAACAACAAATTCACATACCAAATTAAAATAGTTACTTCAGAGCTTACAGGACAGCGGCTCAAGTTCTTAGGCCAGCTCAAGCAGACCATGCATTAGTTCAGGCAGGTGGGATTACCAACATTGCAAACAAATGCTGCTGCTCTGGACCAAGACCCTAGGCATGCCAGCATGGTGCATCCAAAGGCATCCACCACAGGTTCCAGACCTCCCTGTGCACTCTGGAAGTGCAATGAGTGCACAAACCTGTGCACATGTGATTAGATTGGTCCTGCACTTGGTGTCAAAATGATAGGAAAAACTTTAATACAGTAAAAAAAAAAAAAATTGTGGTAAGTGTTTTAAAGAGTTACTGTCTACTGTCATCATCATGTAATTAGTGTTGATTTGGAAGCTTTCACTCTATCTGAAGGAAAGCATTAAAATTTTTATATGAAATTAATCCATTTGCATTTGCAAACCACACCTACAGCAGATTTACCAAGTGGCTGGAATTAGTCTCTGGTCCACCTGAGATGGCAGCAAGATTCCCAGTAGCCAAGGTCAGAGTGCTTGTGAGCATGCACAGCAGTGAAACAAACATATAAGAAAAAATATTCTTCAAAATATAAATTCCTAATTTTTACAGCTGCTGGAAAAAAAGACTACTTGGAGCCCCTTCTCATATTAAGATCCATAATTCCATCTAAATGATGACTTCCTGGACATTTCCCCCACCTTCAAATTTGCTAAGCAAGGTTCAACTTTAACTCTTCATTTTCTAGCTTTTGTAAGTGCTGTTCATTTTCTTATTGTTATTTCTGTCACTGTTTTTCTGGTGTAGCAGTTACTTTGTTATTTAATGCAAAGAAAAACTCTTTGAAAACCAGGGAGGATTCATAAATCTTGGAACGAAGAACTGCTGGAATACAAGATACCAACTTCCTGCCAAAGAAAGAGAAGTAAGGGTTCTCCACCATTCTGTGCAAATTGTGCCTCTCTAAACTGACATGCAAGAATAAATTCCTGGCTTCAGCCTCTACAACATCCTCTGAACAGCCATTGTGAAAGTAAGTATTTTACAGAATAACAGCCCAGCTGGCTGGTTAGCTGATATGTTTTATTACTTCTATAAGAAAAACAATGCACCAGAAAACAAAGAAAGAGGAAAAAAAAATGCTGTTGAAGAGTAGGGTACATACTGTCATGGAAAATTCAAAGCAGTAATTTTATGGTAAAGTTAACATTTTTATTCTGGATTTAAAAGTTGTCTTTAGTTTTGACAGTGGAGTTAGAATTGACACACAGAGCTTATGGTCCTTACATATTCCAATGCATTAGAAGTTAATAATGTGGATGGACACCACTATGGTATCATTGCATTTTAAGCTGAATTTAAAAGTGGTTATTATGAGGGGTTTTGTTTTGTTTTACAACACACTTTGCATAGGATGTTTTATTTATAACAAAAATGAGAATAAGGAATTGCTCAAAAATTGTCTACACTGTGCTGGTCTTTGAAGCAAAATTCTCAAGATGAACTCTAATACAGGGAAAAAGTCCAAAGAGCTCTCTTCCCTTACCTCAGTCTCTCCCACACATTAGTTACAGGAATCAAGCCTCTGATACAGTCTGCATGCTGACAGACTGTCTTTGAAATCTGTGACAGAAAAGCTGATGTGTGAGATGAGGAAAACAAGAGTGAAGAAAAGAAGCCCCTTTAGATGACTTGTGAATGCTGAAAAATATTTCGCAGAGGTGATTGAGTCAGTATTAGATCTGAAAATGGTTTCTTAAAAACTGAAAGGGAAATTGCTCCATTTACTCAAAAAGCATAAATACTGTAAAGATGGTATTTACCTGATCTGTTCCCTGCATGAAACTGCTCTTATCTGCCTCCTTTAACCACACAGAGAAGACTCAGCCTATTTCAACTATTTTTTCACCTGATGTTAGTTTTAACTGTCAACACAGAAAACAGGGTTGGGCTCTCTATTTTTCTGGTGCTATTCTATCCCAGTAAGAACACATTCTATCTCCCCATCATGCCTACTAACAAGTGAGCATTCCATTAAAAGAGATCGTTTATTTATCCAGCCTTTTGGAAATATTTTTTTCTTCGATGATGCACTAGACAAGACATTAACATCCTCTAGTTCCTGCAGTTCATGTCTGGAATTTGGGAGGACTGTTGCCTGAATATTGTCTGCAGTGCTCAGTGAAAACTTCTGTCATCTGATAGAAAGGAGTTGACAAGTACTACACACCCGCTCCTCTCCTGAATCAGGAATTGGAAGTTTGGAATTTAATAAGTAAAATAAACTCTCAGAAGCATTTGGGGGAAATGGAAGTCAGGGAATGATCAGAGTTCTGGTAAACCAGCACAGCATAGAACAGGTTAGGAAATCTAATATGAGAGAGAGAATCCAAGAGGAAAAGGTACCTTGGAAGAACTACAAGCTGCCCCCTGAATATCGGGAGGACATTGTAATTTAACTGACCACAAATGGACAATATATGGTTAGGAAAAAAAAAATTACATTTCAAAATGTAGTTACAAAAGTAATCCTTGGCTTTGTGCTCCTGAGTCCAACATCACCACTGAAAATCCTAAGCATTCTCTTTTAAATCTTGTCATGCTCAATGAGAAATAAGGGCATATAAACAAGTAACAGCATTGCATTGAGCTTCATAAGCTTTGAACCCTGGTCCAAATACAGATGCTATGTATCTTTCTGGTCATTTATGAGAGAGGAAATATGGAGAGGTGATTTCTAGTTTTGGGAATAGCCTAATACACAATCCTCACATAGCTTCATTTTTAATCCCTCACTGAGTAGTTACTATCCCTTATTTAATAGAGGTGCTTTTACTATTCATGCTCTTAACTGCAGCTACTCTAATTTAGTGGCTACCCTTGTTTAGGAGTCTCACCTTTAGCATAAGCTTCAGATTAAAGTAATTACATTTAATACAAACTGCCCACTTCTGAGGCTGTCCTTGATGTATAGTTTCAAGGAGAAGTACTTAAATATAATAGAAGCCATGGCCTGCAAATGAAGTCCAGAACAAAGATTAGTTCATACACCCAGTGTAACACTATTTATAAGTGCAGTGTGTCAGTGAGATAGAATAGTTCCTGGAAAAGACTATGCTTCATGTTGGAAGAAAGCATCATTCAGAGCTGAACAAAAGAACCACAATTCCAGTGCACCACACTGCTTTTCTTTAGACACAGAAACGGTCCTTGTAATCATCCTTGCATAAAACCCAACGTTTGTTTTTAAAATCCATATCAACTCATTTGCTAGATGTGTCTGTCTCTGAAACCAATTTCCTGTATGGCTGCAAGGTGACATTTATTGTCTGTTTTGTCTGTCTGTGAAAGGGAAATGCCTGTTAACACCTCATTCTGCCCATTTGCACCAGTAAGGCAATGGATTGCCTTGGATGGATGGATTGCCTTGGCAATGGATCCTCCTATGGATTAGCAATGCATCCCCTATACTAAGGGTGGGACAATGTCCTAGAAATCATTCCAAACACCTCTGCCAATAATGGACTCCCAAACAAGCTGTGATGGGCCCTCTCATCAACAAACAGCCCCAAGGTCACCAGAGGTGGCCCTTTAGTTTCTGATTAAAGGATATATTTTACTTCACAAAAACATTGATCCCGAAGTCAAACCCAGCCAAAGGGGCAGCAACCAGTGATGGTCACCCTGGAAGAATCCCACCAACAGGCACAGCTTGTCCGTGCAAGCCAGCACAGCTCTCCCCATGTCCTCAGAGTGGGCTCTGGAAACAACCACCAGCCCAAAGCTGAGATCCTCCACAAGTTGCATTCCAAAGTAGCCATGGAGCTGCCCAGCTTTGATTCCAGTGAAGACAGAAGGAGGTTTTCCTGCTAGCTCAGAATTCATTGCAAAGGCCAACAAACTAGACTCCTTTTGCCTCTTCCACTGGTCAGAAATGTAATTCAGGACTACTCTCATTCTTCTGTTGCAGAGCAGGGCAACAGTTTTCCAGTCTCATTTCAACCTTCTCAGAGCTTCCCCAAGGTATACACATTAGGACAAAGAATTATAACAAATTTTAACAGGCATAATTAAATTACATACAGTAATATGCAATTACAACATAATGGAAGTATATTAAATTATAACATAAGCATATTATAATGTTACATGCTGTTCTTGTGATGATTACATTAAGCCATACATGCCAGACACACCCGTGAATGTTTACCTTCCACATGAATGAAAACCGTGACATATTCAGCTGTTTGATTGATGATTAAATTCTGTCTTCCTCCTCCTATTGAAAAAATTAAACCATCCAGACTGAATTTATCTATGCCTATAAGTAATGCAAGTGCTACATGGAAAAAAAGAGTTGCAATAAAATACTGTAAACATCCAATTCAGCTTTTCAACTGATCTCAGTATTTTCTGTTTCAATCCAGTGTTTCCTACTTGGCAGACAACAGTCCACATCTCATCTCTGCTATGATCTCTTCAAGGGTGTGCTTGAGACTGCTTAAGGACATCTAATTGTCTAATTTCTTGAGCTCTACTAAAAAAAAAATCCAAAATAATTGTTTTCTACCTACATCTATGGTCTTCATACTGCTGTATCTTAAAAACATAATAAACAGTGCTGGAAACACAGTGTCTCACAGAGATGGGCAACATGCAGGAGTGGTGCCCGCTCTCAAATCATGTGGCTCTTGCCCTGTGATCAGTCAAACTGTGAATGTATTTTACAACAATAAACTAAGTACACATCTTTCAAAACAAGTCTTTTAATGCCCTTATGTTAGCAGGTTTACAAGTTTAATCTCAAGTGAAATTACAGAATTTAAATTATTTTAGACTGAACTCATTGAATTCCAGTCAACAAAAAAAAAAAAAAAAAAAAAATTTACATCACCTGACAGAAACTTTGAGTCCAAATGGCTTTCAGCATCAAGCAAAAATCCACTGTCAATGAAGTGACTAAATTTTACAGCCATTCTTACTGATGACTTCTTGAAGTATTAAAAACATTGATTTAGACGTGGGAGAAGTAGACAGGAATCTATTATAAAGCAGGAAATGCCTTGACTATGAAAATCAATGCAGCTGGCAAACAGGAGGACAGAAAAATGTGGAAAAAATACAATCATCTTTGAAGTGGCAATGAAGGAAAATGTGAAATAGGGCTCCCAAACACATCGGCTGAACAAATAAACTTCACCATAAGAATAAAGCAGCAAACAGCCATTAATTGATTTTTATTGGAAGCAGCACAATAAATAAAATCAGATTATTATGAGCTTTTATAGCTAGTCTATTTTTTAAGTTTACCACAAAATTCCTGTATACCATGCTAGGGCCAGAATTTTAGCCAACTATGCAGACTAAACACATTTACCAAAACCTTACAATGTTTGCTATTTTATAGAGGACTTTTGTTCTGTTCTTACCCAAAGAACAGGTGCTCCATAAACATGGCTTTGCCAGGTGATGGTGCTGGGAAAAGATGCTGCATCACCATTACACTTAGGAAAACAAATTGTAAAATATGTCCTAAAAAAAAGTGGCTTGAACTTCTATATAATTAATGTCTTTCAGATAGACACTTCCTTTTTCTTTACAAAACACTAAATGTTTTATGCCATAATTTAAAATAACCATAAAATACCTCATAAAAATAAAGATGATCTCAAGCTGTAAGATTCAGAACCTAATCACAGTCATTAGTGTTATATAAGTGTTAGAGAGTAAGATTATAGTCTCCAGTAAAAACAGAAGTCATCTACATTTCAAAAATGTGCATACACTCTTACATTCAAAACATGCCAAAAATGGAGCTTACACTGGGAATTCTATTGCTAGATAACATTTTGAATTGTACATTAAAAAAAAATAAAAAGATGCATTTCATGTGTAAAAAGTAGACTACATTCAAATCCATATCTGTTTCAGCTAACTAATTCTCCATCAGACCCCAGACTGTGACCACACACTACCTTGTTCTCATGGTGCCTCTCCTCTTCCAAACAACTGAAAATGGTAACACACGAGCTTCTGTTACTCAAAAATATTCTTTTCCTTCATTGCCTTTGTCTCCTGACATGTTCTTTTCCCTGCAGCTTGAGAAGGATCAAATTTTGCCATTTGACTTGCATGTTATCCTTGGGGGAGAGATAAACACAGCCACTGCAATTCACCCTTAATGGCAAAAAAAGTGGCAATGGTCATGGCTGATGTACTGATTGTACAACCCTTTGACACCATTATTTGGCTGAATTTTGGCCAGGGCTGGGCTTTCATTTCCTTATGCCAAACATTATGCGGGTCTGCTAGTGTCATCTTTGGGCTTTAATGCACTGGGTAACAACCCAAGTGCTCTAATCCTAAAATTTCTGTGGAATAGGTGTAAACCAGCATATTTCACTGTTTCCTTCAGGAGATGACAGCCTATCCCTGCCTTTTACAAATACACTTGCAGGGAACATTGAGTAAAAACAAGGTTCAGAGTTTACCTTTTAGTTTTCCCCAAAGTTCATCAGAGAGACAGTTATCTACAAGTCTACCAATTCCTTTGTGTCTGAAGGTGCCAAATCCAAACACAACCATCCAACCCATCTTTGATAATTACTGTGCAGGGATTTAGTTGAACATCTGTCATTATGGCAGCTCAGTATTTGGGTGTGTTATATCCCTAGTAGCTAGATGGCTTTTTTTTCCACTCTCCTTCTAGTATTTCTTCCACCTAAAAGATTTCAAATCATACTAGCTGACTGCTGTGTTTAATAGGCATCCTCAACACATTAAACATTGTTCCACGTGAAATGTGCTGTTAAGTATTACCTTGGTTAGTAATTTAATTTAATAGGATAGTGACAACACATTGACATTGTGCAGGTTTGTGACCTAATGATTTATGAGACAAGTAACATTTGCAGACACATTGATTTTGGTAACTGTGCAATGAACAGAACTGAAAAACAATTTTCCTCCTTTCTTTTTTTTTAACATCTTTTTTTCCTCCTCTCCCAGTATTACTTTATACTTGGAATGGTCCCTTTTAAAGCTCATTGATGGTTTGAAAAAAAGTTGTAGGTCATGGCATTATTTTTCAAGCCTTCAACACTTGAGGAGGCCCCTGCATCCCAACAAGTGCCAATTAATGTGCTCCACATCACTGGCCCTTACAAGTGAGACAATAAAATGCACTGACTGTAGTAAACCAATTTAAACTATGGTGAGATTTCCATGCCTTGACACTCAGAGAAAATAAGGACAGCAATTCCATCACATGCAGGGTGCTCCCCTGCACCAGCTGGCTGTCACAGGTGGGCACGTGCCAGAGATGGCCCAGTTCTCTCAGACTGAATCTACTGGGAGTATCTGGTAGAAATCAGGATCCCTCAGTGCTCATAGGAGAAATAGTTTACTGTGCTGCTGCACAGCCACAGCAGTCTCAGTTATCTCATCAGGAAAATCAGACAGTGTGAGTGGAGAGGAGTTAGGACATGCTATGGGAGATGATTATCTACAAACAGACCAGGTGATAGTAGAAATTGCCAGATTTTTTTCTGCTTTTTTCCCTAGCAGTTTTTGGAAAAAAGCACATCAGTTTTATGGCAAGGGAGGGAGTACACAAGCATTTACCATCAAAAATACACTGCAATAAAAGGGAAAAGTTTGTGTGTCACAGCCAGTAACCAATGGCAGAGAGCTGAGGAGGTGTCTGCAATGGCATTGATGCCCACATTCAGCTCTTTTTGCAGACCAGAAGCTCCTGGAGAGTCACCAAGCCCAGGTGCAGCTCCAGCAGGGAACACCTTACCTGCTGCTGCTCAGCAATGGCCCTGACAGGCAGAGAGAGGGACCCACCCAGCTCCTGAGGAGAGGGATGCTGCAGCAGACACATCAGGGACTACACAAGCACTGTCCTCCTCTGGGGTGTACAACTGAACTCATCCACAGCCAGGAGCCAGAGAACATCAATTAGCACTGGCACAGTACAGACAAACAGGGAGCATCTTCCTCCACTCCATATTCAGCAAGAAAAATCACATGCTGCTCAGGCAGACTCATAAACTAAAGGTGAAGGTCAGAGTTTACACCATGCTAAGTAAGACCACAATACTGCAAAGTCTAGCTTAAATCTAAAAGATCTCTTGTTCTTTCAAAATTTATTCCAGTTTCAATCTTTGGAGCTGATCCACAAAGAACTAATGGAAGGACTATCCATCCTCTCCCAGCTCCTGTCCTCATTATGACACTCTCATGTGTAGCCCAGCAAATCCTGTTCATCTGCTGTGAGCAACTCAGCTCTGTCACTCAGTTCAGCCTGCTTCAATTTGTGTCATACCACCTCATGGTTATATCCACTTCACATTTATTTTAAGCTATGTTCTCTTCCTCATTAAATGTCTTTTATAGCTTCAGTCAGACATGGGTATTTTATAGCTATGACAGCATTTCAATATGGCTTTAAATATAGCTTTGTCCACTTTGCAAACTCCATCAGGTTACTTGTACCTTACCCTTTTAAATTTCTTCTCTAAGTAACATAGTTCTGAAGTGGAGAAAAAAGTTTGGGGTTTTTTAGGGATGTGTCTTCCTATATATTTGTACATTGTCAAATTGCTGCATCTTACTTGCACAATGCTCCTGGGAGAATTTCTAGCTGGCTCAGTACTGCCTCAATCAAAAACAGCAGAGCTGGCTCTGCCACAGTCCTGATGAGAAGCAGAACACAATGGATGGCACCCAGTAAGTGCAGTGCTGTGCCCCATTATTTGAGTCAGCTCATTCAGAGCCACCAGGAGTATCTTTACATAGAGCACATTGCCCTGTGTAGGTATAGCATAAAAGACACTTTAATGTGAATGTGTGAGACAGGATTAATGATGGAGGCGATTTAAGAGGGGAAAGAAATCAAGGAGCCATAGGAAAAAGGAGAGAAAATGCCAGAGAAGGCTTTTGAATTCACTGTTCTGTTATGACAAACTTTCTTGTTAAAACCACAAGAAATGCAGTAATAATAAAAGCAGGAAGTTACTGAGAACCTCCTGCTGCAAAAGCATAGGACCAGCAGAACCATCAATTCCTACCATCACCAATGTGAATTTGACACAGGATTTATAAGCTTATTTTCTTTTGGCTAAAGAATAAGAGTTTATGCAGAATGTTCCTATTCAGTACCTCAGGCTAATACCCTTATTCCTCTTGTATCATTAAATTAGGTTTTAAAATAAAATAATTTTCAGGCTTTTGTCAAGGTGTTGATGGATTCAAATCTGTGTGACACTGATCCTTCCATGTCTGTGAATGGGAGGATTATCCACATTAGGAGAGATCTGCAGAGGTCACAACTGTTAAACTGCTATTCAGTTCAGGTTATTTCAGTAAAAACTGAAAGAATTAAAAACTTTTCTTTTCAATAATACATGAATTTGAATAAAAGCAGTTGGCAAGGTTATCTGCTTCCAGCTCTACCAAACATCACAGCCTCTCACTGGTTTGAGGGTCTGGAGATCAGGACTCCATTTGCTTCTGTCACAGACTCCCCATGTGACCCAGAGCACCTCTCACTTACAGACAGGTCTAATTAGGTACTCAAAAGTTAAGTGCTGCAATCTGGAACTTGGACAGAGTCACCAAGTGCCAACAGGAAAGGAAACACCTCCAAACAGTGCTGAACTCACAGCAGCCACGAGTAGAAGTGCTGTAGAAAGCTCTACTACATTAGCTTCATGTCTGGAATACTCTCCACAGGCTGAAGAGACCAAGATTAAAATTTTCTCCTCCACCCTGTGGTCCTGATCTCTTCCTTAAACTAGCAGGCTCTGTACATTAAGTGTGTTTTACTTCTTTTACACACTCCTCCTCTGGCCCAGAAATTTGACTACCAGTTTGTACCCAGCACAACTTCTGTAAACAGCATAGAGGAATCATGAAAGAATGAGAATGATGAGAAGAAATTAATGCTATAAATTACCAATAGGAAATTATACATTTGACTTGCAACTAAGAGAAATGATTGTACAGACAATCTCATATTTGCCAGGAGAGAATAAATACGTGGGTTTTATTCCAAGTGTCATAAGTTCCCATCACATTCATGCAAACAAGATATTAAATGCATTTGCATAAAAACCACCAGATGCTCCCATCCACCACTGTAGTTAGAGGGGAATAAAGCAGGCAGTGGGAGAACAGTACACCCCTCTCAAATGAGCTTTTCTAAATTACACACAATTCTTAAATGCTTGCTAACTTCCTGGTACTGCAATTATCACGGCAGTGACAGCAATAACCCAATCAAATGTAGGGAAAATTAGAAATCTAAGCATTTTCAATTATGGTTTTTTCACTCTGGAATTCTCTACTCCAGGAAAATCTTTCCAATTTTCAGACTTGTCAATCTTATTGAAAATCACCCAATATTCAGGGAAAAATCCTGTATTCACTAATTAGCTGTGAGACACCAGGACTATTGAACATCCCAGGAGGTCTCTGACTTGCCTTCATTGTTCTTCACATCCCTTCATGGACTAAAGATGCTCAGAATGATGGAGAAGGTAAATGCTGAACTCAACATACAGATTCACACAGAACCATCTGCATGGTCAAAATTAGTTCTAAGAAGCTGATTTTACTTAGTGAAGCCCAGCTTGAGGGGTACTTTATGATTTTCTAAGTTAGCAACACTTCAACTCCTTGCTAGTGTTTTCCATTCCAGAAAAAGAACTTCTATATTTGCTCTTGAGATTGTGATTTCCTCAGAGCATGTGCAAGATGATCACCAAGAGACACTGCAGATCTCTCTTTAGAGAAACAGTGCTGGGCCTCATGGCACATCTCTTTATTGATTTATGGTTTGAAGTGCTTTTAAAATAGTGTTGAGTTCACACCAAATTGAAGTATTGTGCAATACTACAACTTTATTTTAGGGCTACATCACAAAATTGCCAGCTAAAATTACATAAATGGTAACACCAACAACTGTGGTCTGGGAAAAAATGCAAAAAGTAATTAGGAAATAAACTTCTCTTAGAAGCCTGAGCTAGACTAATGGAAAAGTGAGAGCTAAAAACAAAACAAAAAAAATGCAAATCAAATCGATTACAAATCAAATACTTTTAAATGGAAAATACTAATTTCTGCATTCAGTGCTAAGTAATTGAAATACTTTTTGAACTTGGTTGTTTTCAAAATTACTTGGAAATTAAGATGAGTACTCCTTCCTAACTGCAGTTTGTTCTTAAATTACAGGTAAAATTGAAACTTCCCTGAGCCTTCAGAGTTATCTGAGCCCAGATCTAGGTGATGAAACCCATGAAGGATGATCTCAGAGAGAGCTCAGCACATCCCAAAGTTATCCTTCTAAACTCAACACAGCCTGCTACAGCAGTTGCTGGGTGGTCAACCCCTACAGCCTTTTATAACTGAACCAAAGATGGGGACCACTGCTGTGGGCAGGTAATTCAGATAGTGTGATGGTGTCAGGCAGCACATTTTAAACACAACAGCTGATGCACTAGGCTTGTTTTAAAATTAAGAAATAGTACTTGTTACAGATCTGAGCCCCAACATGCACAGCAGCTGCAGACACCACTGAATTCTTCTGGAGTTATAATAAGCTCACTGCATCTGTAAAATAGACATCTACAGTCTGGCCACTGTGGTTATTGTTTTTGTTATTAAAAGAGAGTACAGAAAATCTAAATAAAACACAGAACGCTGCTGTTGATCATTCACTTATTTCTTTCCTGGAGCAGCCTGCTGTACTGCTAAGAAAAAATAAAATACAATTATGTGTTATAGCATAACACTTAATTAGCTTTACAAGAAGACATTAAGCAACACACCAGATGCTAATGAAATCCTGAAAGTCCATTTTGTAATGAAGCATCTATGTACTAATATATTTTAATATCAAACTGGTTTAGCAATTACAAAAAGAAAGTGAAAGTTATAACCTCAAGACTGTACATAAACATAAAATAAGTGTTATTTGGAGTAGGATTTATAGTTTAAACAAAATATCAAAAATTTTAAAATCTGCACACCCAGTGCATTCATCGGATTAAAACAACTGTGACAGCTGGCAGCACTATTGGTAAGTTCCCTGAAGATAAAAAGCAGTACCAAGCCAGAAATTGTTGGTAGTCTGAAGGTAGCCTATGAAAGCCTCAAAGAAAAATATGTGTAACCCATTTGATGAAAAGTGACTGAAGATCTGCAAAAAGGGAGAGATGATCAAAGGATTAAGCCAGGAAAATTATCTATTTAAAGTCCTTTAAAGATATGATTGTGATGCTCTTAAGACTTCTATTTCTGCCCAAATGTAAAGTATCTCTCCAAGGACCCAGTTCAAAGATAATCAAAGTCACTGAGAACCATAAATTCTGAATAATCCTGTCACAAATAATGAATAATTACTGTCACTGCATTGTCCTTGTAGAGGGCAAGTGAGAGCAGCAGGTGGCTTCCAGCTCCCCAGCAAGCCCAGAGCAGGGATTTGAGCCAGACCACATCTTGTCTCAAATTATCCCTGAATTCTGGACCTGCCAGCAGTAAATGAAGCCTCTCTTGCTTCCCCTGCCTTTGCACAGAAAGCTCCAAAGTGGTGCTTCTGGTCATAATAAACAGAGAAATTCAGAGACAATATTTCTGATGCCCTCACTTCATATCAACTTGGGTTATTTTGCTGGAATAACAGGAATTTTGTGTGTCTTAAAGCTGCTGTGGTACTGGAGAACAGGGTACCCAGTAGAGCCAGGGTTGGGAGTAGCCAAGTGGCCATTTCTGGATTGCTGGGGATGGAATTTATAAAAGAGGGTGTTTCATACTTCTATCAAAAACTGGAGTTCCATCCAAAGTGAATGGAAATGGAGCAATTAAGAATTAGCCTGTGTTTGAAAATCTGATCCTTTAACTGTTGAGGCAGCATTTTACAACACAGATATCTCTGTTGCTGTATTGTGGCTCTGCACAGCTGTGTTCATATTCTGACTGTGACAAGGTAAAGAAAAAGAAATCAAAAAACCAAAACCAACCCAGAAATAAACCATAAATAAACTATCAAACTGTATTTTACAGCAACCCTCCAGAACACTCTACCTAATCCCAGTTATATTACAGACACTAACACAGTAAATATTTTTAAGGACTGAAGTAATTCAGCAACTCTAGCACCTGAATTGATGCTTAGCAGCACAATGGTTGTTTCTTTCTACATTTTCAAAACACTCAGTTCCAAATTCTTTGAGGCAATCAGAAGAAACTGCAGTGGAAACTCATCCCATGACCACTGTCCAGAATGTTACTGCCCACAGTTAGATTACTGCAGCAACTGGGACAGCTCCCAGGTCTCTACAGAATGCTGAATAGTTTTTACACCTATTATCTAATAAATCATCATCAAGCATAGATGGAATATAAAAATTCATCTAATAGCTTTATATGAAGCTGAATGAGTGCAAAGCAAAAGAGAACAAAATGGACAAGATACATTTTTTTAAAACATGGGGATAACTAAACCCAGACAATTATTTCTCATTTTTAAATAAGCAGTGGTAGCTCTGTTATCATTATGCAGCTCTCCTTCTCCCTCTCCTCTTAAGTCATTGATTTTTCTTTCCTGCTAATGAACTAGGCACTCTGACAAATGTAAACATCCCAGTGTCCAGTAATTTCACTAGGAAACACTCAACAGAAATATTCTGCCGTAGTCACAAAATGATTGTTTTGTCACTTGTTAACGCCCAGTGCATATATGTATATAATTGCTCAAGTGCTTCATGAACCACCATTACCTGGTTGAAGAACTTGGACAAATTGTTTGACTTATTCTGCACTCTCATTCTCAGCACGAGCTGGAAACTTGCCAGAGGAATAAACTGCCCAACAGATGTTAACTGTGCACTAGACCACACTGCATGACTCCACATCCTACACAATTTTAAATATTGCAATTAGTCAGAGATACAAGGGCAGGCTCTCCAGACAGCCTTTCACACCTTAAAAAAATCCTTTTGGGAAATGTGCAAGGAAGCAAGACAAAGTTAAGAGCTTAATGTAAAACACACAAACAATAGTGATGCTCCCAAAGAGCTCTCCCAGATCTTCCATGTTTTATACCAGGGAAAACAGAGGGAAATTCAGAAATTGCAAGTAGAGAGGATTTGGCAATGAGGATGATGAGGACTGGCAGTGAGTGAACAAACTCAGGAAAATCAAAAGGCAGAGAGAGGTTTGTGCTCCACAGCAACACTGGTGTGCAGGGACCCTCTGTGGACCTCTGGCTACATGGGGGTGAAGGGCTGGAAATACAAGGCATGCATAATATGCATGATCTTAGTTTAGATACCATTTTGATTTCTCACCTTTAATGTCTTTTAAAAAGCCCCAATTATAAGATTGAAAAATCTGAAAGAATTTTTTAGGCTCATATATTTCTTTTCTCGGCCTCGTTTTGGTCGTCAAGTAAACACAAACCTTAAAGGTTTTTCCAGAGCTGCTCCTTTGATGAGAAAATAAATTAGATTTCTTTTAGAGATTGCTGTCCAAGTATAATTAGATAGGTTTACAAAATATATTTTATTTCCCCCCAAATAGAAATCATATTTTAAAGGAGATCTGAATGTGTAACTTCTAAGCAGAATCACAGGAGTTTATCAACATACAAGTCTTTTGTTGTCTGACAGGCATGGAAACTTTGGCTGAGTAGAGACTGATTTGATGCCAGCTTGCTGCAATTAGAAAGTAATTAGCATTCTTTCAAACTGAGAACCAGAAGAATGGACTAAGGATAACATTCAGTTCACAGAATAAGAAAGAAAATTTGTGTCTCCTGCTTTTGAATAAGTGATAATAGAATTTGGAAATCAGTGACTGTACTGTAAACTCCACCTGCTGCCTCTAAGGCTAAGCCCAAAACATACAAACAGAGAACTTGTTAATTGGTGAACACAGTATTTGACTCTGACAAAGTATGCAAGTAGGTTTTTATGATTAGCCACCATTTTTTCTTGATCTTTGAAGATGCTGCCCAATTGTTTTTTGACTAAGAAATCTCAGTTCACTTATGGACTAAGGATGGCAACACTGTGAACACAGCCAGCCCTCATATCCTGTGAGTTCTAGTTTGATTCTTTGTAGGGACAGCTTTTTCTTTTGGTGTTCTTTTTCCCACTTCAATCTCTGTGCAAATGTATGAAACAGCCTTGAACACGTGGCAAAATATTTCAGCACTTTCACAAAATACCACAAAATCATTAAATACAGCTTACTGAATTAATTCTTTTCACACAAATACCAATGTTAGCTTTCATCAAGAGCTAGTCCTGCAACCAACAGCAGTAAATCCAGAAAAAATACTCTGCTCAACACCTCTTCCTTCCATTTTGCTGACTCTCATGCTGTTAGGAATCTTGCTGGGAGCTATAGAAACCAAAAACACAAAATATTTTAATTTTTCAAGAAAAGCCATTCCATTCTGGAATAATACAAAAATGCAAACCAGTCATTTCTCATGTGCCTTTTGTTGCAAGTTTTGTATTTTTATCCCTAAACTTGGAATGAATGGAGAGGTGAAGATGAGGTTTGCTGATTCTCCATTTGAAGTAGTAACTACTTGGCCACCCTTTCAGCACCCTCTTTGAACAATCATTTCCTGGAAGAAGGGGAATAAAGAGAATGAATTATAGAATGCAGTGCAGGAGAAATTGATCTAAAGACAGGTCAGGAAACAGGAAAATGATACTCATTTTTCTCTTTTACTTCTCTGTAATGTCATGTTTCCTAATAATGATACCAACAAACAGGCTTTCAATGGAAATAGGCATGTGAAGACTTTTGACATTGCCAGTGAGCATGGGACTCACCACTATTCCATGTCCATCATTAACAGTTCTAAATTGCCAGTGAAATAGAAACACAAACATTTAACAAAACCACTCAAACAGCAGAAATAAGTGAGGAGAATAAAGAGCTGAAGGGAGGAGAGAAGGCATTTATTTCCTAGCTAGAACTCAGTTTACAGAGAGGATTAAATTTATTTTGATAATTATAACCTTGCTAGTTTTGAATTATATGCAGCAGTGTAGAAAGGAAATTGTGAAGGAGATGGTGCATGAGCCACTGCTAATGCTCAGCAGCAACCACAATAGACAAGATGAAGGTGAAAGCAAAAGGTGAAACTGCACAAGTTCCTATTTCTTCACTTTAAAGACTGAAAGGAGAAAAACTTTAAGCTGTAAAGAAAACATAACATCACCAGAAGTGAAAGTTTTAAAAAGCCATTTGCCAGGGCTACACTTGGTCTGACAGACTTCACAAACAGTAAATGCTGTCATACACATGACAAAGAAAACCCTAAAAAATTCCAGAAGTTACCACCAAATACCATCCTCCCCCCCAAAATAATTAAAGAGCAAATAAAAAAAAAAAAAACAATCTGAAAAAAACCCCTTATTATTGCTGAAAACTGGTATTCTGGCAAGGACCAAAACCACGATCTTATTCAAGAGAAATATAGAAAATAAAATAAAATAAAATAAAATAAAATAAAATAAAATAAAATAAAATAAAATAAAATAATAATTTAGGAGGCTACTTAGCTTTTATTTCACCCAGGAGCCTGTTTATAATGTCATGCCAAGATGAGCTTTCTGGCTAAAACTTGGTCAGGATTTGTATCTACACTGAAGTTAATGACATTGCCCTTCAAGGGTGATGAGTTCCTTGGTAAACAATTACATGTAACCATAAAGCAAATTAATGCTGAACCCTCAGTTATAGCTCACTGTCAGGGGGTGTACTGCAACCTCAGCAATCCTCCACCCAAACACCCTCTCAGGAGAGCTCTGGTGGAAGATGGATATACCAGAAATCTGGAGAACTCCCTCATTAATGAGTGAAACTGGGGACTGCAGTCTGGGGATTAGCATGAATAAGTCTGAGAAATAAGATACAACGTTTGTAAATACGTGAATGTAATTTCTGGAGCATGATACCATAAAAAGCTATGAATTTATCATGTCTAGTTGGCTTTAAATCAAGGCTGAAGACCTCTGTGGAATATACACCATGATGGAGCTGAAGGAAACAGTTTCAACATATGATAAAGTTCCATGGTCTCAACGTCATGGTAAGCAACCAAATATCTCAATTTCTCCTTAAAATCTATGGCTCCATACTAAGAATAATTTCTGAAGCAACAGAATGAAAGAAAAACATAACTTTTGTACCTTGATGAGGATAAAAGCCTCCTTTTTCACTTTTTATACCCACCAAAGCAAGGAGACTTATTGTCTACACACCTTTGAATAAAAAACAGAAGGCCCTTTTAATGTCAATGCCCATTCCTGATAACAATTAGACAATTAAAAATAAATGCTCCATAACTGATGTTTTAAAAACAAACAAAATTCTCATGTGCTGTTACAATAACTGGGGGAGTTAATTATTTTCATGTTTCCTCCACCAAGGAAAATACCTACTGCAACTTTGAGGCTTTTTTTCCAAAATATTGATACAGCCAGAACCTAGGTCGAAAGCAGACAATTTTTGGGTGAGAATGAGAGGAACTGCAGGAGCAGAGAGAAAGGGAATGAAGGCAACAGCTTGGAAGCAGCTTCCACATCCTCAGAAACACAGCTGACATGACAGAGAAAGATTTAGTGTTCAATACAGTTTGAAAGCAGCCTAGAAATACAAGAGATTCATGTATTTCATGCATTACTCTCCTTGTGTTCAGAAAAACAGAAGGTTTTGCATTTTTTTTTTAATTAAATGAGGTTGCACGTGAGAAACACCCAACTCCCTTACCAACACAACAGAAACAAATACAAGACCCAGAGATTTTGACTAATTACCCATATCAAATGAAGACAGAGGAGAATACAGCTGGAAGTTTAATAATTGGCTATTGTAATAAGACTGACATCGCTGAATGTCCTTGGGATCACCATTTCTTTTGGCAATAAAGCATTCAGAATGGTTATGGTGAACATTACAAATGTTTATGAACATAACAGCTCATTCTGGTTCCACAACAGGCAGGATGTGCATAATGGTGCTACATGCATTATTCATGCTGTGCAAGACCAAAATAATTCCTTGCTTCAGTCTTGTGGATTCATAATTTAAGATGAAGAGACAGCCTCTCTCTTACAGCAGAGATGTTTGTGCTGCTCTTACTTAGGTTCATTTGGGTCTCGCACAGACACAAAGCAGAGGATGTGATTTAACATATCAATCAATGTGAAAAATTGTTAACAGCATTTCCAAGTGCCCTGATAATCTCAGAATTAAAAGCAACGTCACAGCCCCTTTTCTCTTGCAAAAGATCGTGTTTTAAACATAGCAGCTGGAAAATAATGTTATATAAAATAGCAGATAAATAAATTGGGAGCAGGAGCTCAAAGCAGTGGGTGTAGCAGCCAGAAACCTTTTATTTCCTCCAGGTCCTCTGTTGCTCTGGTAGCTCTAAAATTGGAAACAAACTGGCTTAAACTCATTCTGTGAGCTCAGAGAATTTAAAGAACAAGGACTTGTTGTGAATGACATTTCAACCCTGTAACAGTGTCTGCCTGAACACCAAAGGTAATAAAGGAAGTGTTGTCAGGTCCCTACCTACAAAATGCTACAGTACAATTGAAATGTCATGTGTGGCCAGCCCTGCCTCAACAGCTCCCACCTCCTGCCCAAAGGAAGACGTGACAATTGCCTTCTTAGTAGCTTTTCTGTCTTTATACAGAGCACCACAAAATAAATTTCAATACAGACAGTACTGAAATACTGCTTGTGTACCAGGACTCTACCAGTTTAGAGTCTTCTGAAGAATTATAGAAAAACAAATATTATTCTTATACATATATATTGATTTCATGTTAATTCAGTTTTGGATCAAGCATACCATTCAGGAATTTCAGAAAGAAATTGTCCAAGGCATACAGCTGAAAAAGGTCTTCAGGAACCTGGTCAGATATGTTGTACTATTTCATTCTAATATTTTCAGATATAATATTTGAATTTTTATCTTAAAAAACAAAAAAAATAGCATTTTGGTTGGGGAAAAAAAAACACATATTAAAAAAAAAAATTGTATCAGTCTGAAACAATTAATGTGCAAAGCCAGGGCATTTATAAGAAGATTAGCGACTGATTACAGAAATTGAAAGAAAAGCATAAGAAACAGAACATGAATGTGGTGACCAGAACCACAGCATTCACATGTAAGGTCAAGTGATCCAAGGTGAAGGCTTTTCCTGCTCCAGATGAAATAAAAACAGACCAAGATGTTTCAAG